>CM065716.1:47858028-47863028 GCA_033310375.1 Conus canariensis | reverse complement strand
TATTTGATTGTTCCTGTTCTCTTCCAAGATAAAGAAGTCTCTCTCTCTCTCTCTCTCTCTCTCTCTCTCTCTCTTCTCTCTCTCTCTCTCTCTCTCTGAATGAGTATTTACGTGCATTTCTTTTCTTTTCCCGGTATTATTTAAGATGAATGAAAAACAAATGCTTTCTGTCTCAGTTTGTCTCAATCACTTTGCATTTTATGTATCTGTGTGTCTGTCTATCTGTCTGTCTGTCTGTCTGTCTGTCTGTCTGTCTGTCTGTCTGTCTCTCTCTCTCTCTCTCTCTCTCTCTCTCTCTCTCTCTCTCTCTCTCTCTCAGCTCAGCATACGACAACTGCCTCAAGACATGGGTGGGTGATGAATTGAAGTGAAATAAATTGTTTTTCCTCTTGCAGTTTCTATGATATCTAGAAAATGATACTGAACCAGACAGAGAAGCAGGCGCTTCGCCCGGTCCAAATGATGAGAGAACTCAAAGTGAACTCAGTCATGAAGCACAAGCAAAAGCACGGGTAGGAGAAAGCGAGTGAGGGGTGGATGGATGTTAGGGCTAGGAGAGAGAGAGGAGGAGAGAGGAGAGAGAGAGAGAGAGAGAGAGAGAGAGAGAGAGAAATGAGAGAGAGAAGAAGAGAGAGAAGAGACTAGAAGACAGAGAAGAAGAGAGACTATAAATCGGAGCGAGAGACAGACAAAAAGACACGGAGACTCAGACTAGACAGAGACAAAGAAATAAGGGGGAGGAAAAACGACTATTATTTTCAGCACACAAGTTTCCCTCAAGTCTCCCTCAGATTCCACACCTCAGCTTCCCCTTCTTTACCCCACCACCACAAGCCTACCATTTCCCCAGGCATGATTGGGAACTCTCAGACATTCAAGTTTACAGTTTCGCCATCGATCAGCCAATCAGAGAGTGGCACGCGCTCACGTGCTGGCTTTCTTCTTCCTGTCAGACACAGGAAACGGGTCCTCGCCTCCTGGCGGAAATGACAGCCAGGGGAAAGAAGTGAGAGCGGTTTCCTCCCTTTTCGCTTCTGGGGTCGGCAATATATTGCGGGCAAGGTGAAAAATGCTGTGTTAGATTGGGGCGATCGCTGTCCCGATGCTACTTATGTCAGCAGTTCAAAGGTGATGGTCGAGTCGAAGTCGGCAGAATTCTGCATACTCCATATCTTGCGTCCTACTGAAAACTTCTGACAAAGCTGAAATGGTGATATCAGTGTGAGAATACGCAATGCCATTATTCTGGAGACCTATAAGGTTGAAGTGCACCAGCAACGAACTTTTTATAACGTCGGTGACCAATTTACAACGATTCTGGCCTGGCCTGGCCTTCGTCCTTATTCTGTCTGAGTGCTGTGGAAGCACCATCAAAGACATGTTTACAAACGTCCAAAGACTCGGGTCAGCTGAGTAATTCAATGTTTTTTTTCCGAATGGTTTGCTCTTTGTTAGATAATATTGATATTCTATGGCGATGGATTGTACAAAAAAGTGCCCACCTACACTTGAATTCATTGAAGAGACTTGCCTTCATTGAATAGAGGTTACTTTAGTCTACCTATTGCGTAGAGACAAACCGGTCGATGAAGTCACACTATGACTATCGCAACAAGATACTGCATATAATTCAAAGGCTTCATACTACCCCGACCACTTAAGAACCAGAGCCTGGTCCTGCCTCAGTCAATGGATTAACAATGAGGCTTTGCACAAAACACCTGCGTGCTCGTGTGCATGTGCACACACACACGCTCACACAAACGCACGCACACAGACACGAACAGACAGACACACAGACAGGCACACACACACACACACACACACACACACACACACACACACACACATACACACACACACACACACATACACACACACACACACTACACACACACACACACACACACACACACACACACACACACACACACACACACACACACACACACACACCACACAAACACACACAAACACGTGAAAACACTCAGACAGACACACAGACACACACAAATACACACAGACAGAGATAGATAGACACACACACACACACACACACACACACACACACACACACACACACACACACACACACACACACAACTAGAATATTTGGATGTTGAATCACGAGTGACGCAATGTGTCCACGAATGTGAAACGATCTTTTTAAGATCGGTGCTTCCAGCCACAGTGAAATTTGTAAGCTTTTTGTTCAGCAATACATACACTCGAATGTAAAGGATTGTGCTGTGAGTTGTGGTACCTTTTTTTGAATGGTCAGGTCTTTATGATAGCTTTTCTTTAATAAAACGATTCCTATGGCTCGTTCCTTTTGTGTGATGACAACCCTAATATGGCCTGTGCATTAGGCCTAGCTCTGAGCAATACAACCGTAAAGCCAGAAGGGTTAAGGGAGAACGCAGACCTCCAGCAAGATAGAACATACGTCTTAATTTGGCAATTGTCTGAAAAATAGCCAGCTTGCAATGTTAAGAAAGTGAAATAAAAGATCCGTTAGGGTCCGTAAAGATCCGCTTCTTGATCCAGATTTGCACCAAAACGTCATGGATCCATCCTTGGGACACATTCCATTTTTCCACGAAGTTGTCTCGAAGTTAGAGCAGAAGTTCTTGCTTTATCTTGCTGACAGCAGACAGAGAAATAAACAGACAGAGTTGGATGAAAAGATAGCCTCCTTCTCCAGAGGAAATACGTAGAAAGTGTTTCAGAATGAGGGTAGGGTATTGTGTTGCTGGGGGTGATGAGTGAGGGTGAGAAGGAGAGACGATGGGAGGAGATCTAGGAGTTTGTTTTATAACGGTTATATGGTACGAGAGAATGTTAAATCACTTTGCTATCTTTTACAGTACATTTTTTCTACCCCAACCCAAATGCTTTTGTTTATGTGGAAGGGAGCAATGTTATATCTGTCTTATTCTCTTCACTGTTACGTCTCTCTCTCTCTCTCTCTCTCTCTCTCTCTCTCTCTCTCTCTCTCTCTCTCTCTCTCTCTCTCTCTCTCTCTCTCTCTTAGCTTCCGTTGCGACGGAAAAAAAGCTCTGATAGACTGACCTTGCTAACTTTATCGATTCTGTCCCTACATTCTTTTAGGCTGTAAAAAGGAGAATGTTGAAATGGCCTTCTTTGCCCTAGAAGATTCAAAGAAAAACATGCATTTCTTCATAATCCCTCACTGGCATGTCTTTACCCCGGGGATGATGTATTTTGCAAAGAAAACAAAAGTCAGCAAGGTAGACTGGGTGCTCCCCTGTGTGTGTGTGTGTGTGTGTGTGTGTGTGTGTGTGTGTGTGTGTGTGTGTGTGTGTGTGTGTGTGTCTTGTATGCTTGTGTGCTTGCGTGCGTGCGTGCATGCGCGCGTACGTGCGTGCGTGCGTGATTGCTTGCCTGCGTATGTATGAATGTGTGTGTGTATGTGTGTACGTGCGTGCGTGCGCGTGCGGCGCGCGCGCGTGTGTGTGTGTGCGTGTGTGTGTGTGTGTGCGTGCGTGGGTGCGTGCGTGCGTGCGTGCGTGTGTATGTGTGCGTGCGTGCGTGCGTGGGTGTGTGCGTGCGTGCGTGCGTGCGTGCGTGCGTGCGTGCGTGCTGTGTGTGTGTGTGTGTGTGTGTGTGTGTGTGTGTGTGTGTGTGTGTGTGTGTGTGTGTGTGTGCTTTTCTCATTTCTCGTCGTGTTTTCATGTCTGGTCAGAGCTGTCTTCCCTGATGTGTGCAGTTTTCAGAAGTCTTCTCTTCTCTTTTCTTTTCTTCTGACCCCCTCCCCTTCCTCTCCTTCCATTTTTTTCTGCTCTTGTTTTGTTTTCTTTTTACAGACATCTCAAGACAAGTTTGAAAGGCTCTAATCAGATGTAGCTAAGAGTGTCTAGACGTTCAAAACTGGCGGTTACGAATTTGAACGACCTGTTGAATAGGTTTTTTTATGGCTTGAAAGTCCTCTCTGTTCACCCAGCAACAAATAATTAACCTGGTTCAGTTCACATAATTTTGAAACTGCAGGAAGAAATGTTTGGGGCCAGACTCCCATGGTGCTGTAGCCTAGATATGGTACTCCGATGTCTATTAAGCTAGGGGTCTTTTAATCTTTATGTCCCCTTGGCGGTTTATTTTCGTTAGAAACTTTCTCGATCTCGTGTGAATCTCAGTCTGTCTGTTTTGTTTGTCAATCTCTGTCTGTCAGTCTGTCTATCTCTCTCTCTCTCTCTATTTGTGTGTGTGTGTGTGTGTGTGTGTGTGTGTGTGTGTGTGTGTGTGCGCGTGTGTGCGTGCGCGCGCGCGCGCGCGCGCGCGCGCGCGTGTGTGTGTGTGTGTGTGTGTGTGTGTGTGTGTGTGTGTGTGTGTGTGTGCGTACGTGCGTTTGTGTATCTGCGTGTGCGTCTCTCTCTTTCTCCGTCTCTTTCTCTCTTTCTTTCAGACTCTCTCTGTCCCTCTCCCTTCCTTGTCTCTCTCATCCGCCCCCTTAATGCCTCCCTCCCTCTCTCTCATTACCTCTGTGTCTGTTTGTGTCTTCCTGAAAGTATGCTAAACTCAGCAACAGAAGACATTCTTCTGTCACAGGTTCAAACTGAAGGCAGAGGAAATCCCACTGCGCTCGTCCTCAGGCTGACAACTTATTCCAGCCATTCCGCTGTCCAGCTACCTCAACGTCCCTGTGCTGTGTTACGCCAAATGTGTCCATTGTTTCCATGTCAACAGGGATGAGTGAAGAGCTGAGGGGTGTAGAAGAAACTACGAAATGGCAAGTCAACACAGCTCATTTCCCTTCGGTTTCTTTTTTTTTCTTCTTTTTCTTCTTTAATTTTTTTTTGCTAGCTGCGCCCAATGTGTTTCAAGTTGCTCATCATACTCAACATGGGAACATCAGTATGGGCACATTGTTGTACTGACACTTCTTTTCATTTGCTTTTTACTCCTTCTCTGTCTCTGCATGACAAATGAAACAATGATCAACGTCTTGACAGGACACAGCATGACACGGATGCACGGAA
>CM065716.1:47823028-47850528 GCA_033310375.1 Conus canariensis | reverse complement strand
AATCAGAAATTCTATGTCTGTCTGTCTGTCTGTCTATCTCTGTGTGTGTGTGTGTGTGTGTGTGTGTGTGTGTGTGTGTGTGTGTGTGTGTGTATGTGTGTG
This sequence comes from Conus canariensis, assembly GCA_033310375.1. NCBI lineage: Eukaryota > Metazoa > Mollusca > Gastropoda > Neogastropoda > Conidae > Conus > Conus canariensis. The sequence goes on along the minus strand of CM065716.1, from coordinate 47,850,426 downwards.
TGCATGCATGTGTGTGTGTCTGTATGTCTGAGTGTGTTTAACACTGAAAGAATCGTTAAAGAGGTTGAGAAGTGGGTAATGGAGGAATAGGAGGGTAACTGAAAGGAAAAAAATGGTTTAGTATATTACATTCTGTTTCGGAAGACAGCAATTTTATTTCTTCCTCTTGTTTCGTCTCCCACACTGCTATTCATCTCCTGCCCCCTTTCCCTACCGTCTTCCCTCCTAAATGCATCAATATTCCAAACTCCTACTACCATCTCTGGCCCTTCACTCATTTCCTCCTTCTCTGTCCAAGTCACACATTTTGTTCTGTCTGTCTGTCACATACACACACACACACACACACACACACACACACACACACACACACACACACACGCACGCACGCACGCACGCACACGCACGCACGCACGCACGCACGCACCCCCCCCCCCACACACACACACACCTGGAATCAACATATAAATCATATACTTGATAAAGCACGAAAAGCATTAAATTTTCTCTAAATTATAAGTAAACAACGTTGGGGTCAGGATACTAAAGCACTTTTATGTCTTGCAAACTCACTTGTTCGATCTCGTTTAATATATGCCCAAGAAGTTTTCTTTAATGCCCCCAAGCACCTATTATCCAAACTTCAAAGCATAGACTGCAAAGCTGTTAAACTGGCACTTGGGGTACCAATACATGCTTCCAATCTAGGATCCTATAACGAAGCGGGTGTTCTTCCTCTAGATGACAACAGGAAAAATTCTTGCTCTAAATTTATAGTAAAGTCTTTTGCTTTTGATACATTTTCTAAGGAAGAAATTAGATTAGACTCCGCGAAAGATTTTGCTAAAAGAGCTAAAACAATACACTCTTTACAATCAATCAATACTTATGCCACCGATATAATCAATTCTGAAGAATTAAAACACAAAGAAATAGCCACTAAGCCACCTGTTTCACCAGTAGCACCCTGGGAGCATATTAAACCTGCTTTTGATATTGATGATACAAACTTAAACAAAAATCAATCTCCAAATATCTTAAAAAATTTAGTAAACATAAGCAATGAAAACAAGTATACTGACTATATCAAGATTTACACAGACGGCTCTGTAATAGAAAATGACAGTGCAGGATCAGCATTTTTTTATTCCTTCCTTGAAAACATTAAAACGTTATAACATTGGCAGACATTATTCCATTTTCACTGCTGAATTAATAGCCATTTTAAGGGCGTTACATCACATTAAAGAATTACCTTTAAATGCATGCAAAATATTATTTTGTGTGGATTCAAAATCAGTATTATATGCTATCAAAGGTCAAAATACCAAGGTACAGGTTGAAATGATACAGGAAATCAAGCACTTATTACATCACTTAGCAAGCAAAGATATCAGTGTTACTTTTTATTGGATTCCATCTCACTGTGGAATTGTCTTTAATGAACAGGTAGATCAAGCAGCCAAGAGTGCAGCACGCAATGCTGCAGGGACAATTAAACTTAATGTTAAGCTAGATCTACATGAATATTATAAATACTTTGACAAGTTAGCAAAGGATGATTTTGTTGACAAGTTGAAGACCTTAGATATACAATATTCACATAATTGTGTAAAAGCGTGTGACACACTGCATTCAGATATAATAATTAAGAGTTTAAGTCAAATCAAATCCAGATCAATTACGTCTTTGATGTTTAAGATTCGTCTAAATGCTCTCAAAACAAAATTTTGTTAAGATATTAATTGTGTTTGTGGGAGTCAAATTTCTACGAATCATCTGCTTCTGCACTGTCCTGCCATCAAAGCTCAAATGCTCAAAAATGGAGGCACTGCGCTCAACCATCGAAATCCGATAACATTACAGAAAATAGTTAATGACCTTGATCTTCTTAAGTTGTTTTCAGAAACTTTGCATTCTAGTTCTGTTGGTATTTTTCTTTGATAGTTGCTGGTAATGTTGAGATCATTTGTGTTTGTAGAATTCAAAACTTAAGTATGGCATTGATGTTACATTTACTCAAAAACACTCAACACCTAAAAGATTCTCTCACATGCATTTATTTATTTATTTTTATTTTATTTTATTATTTTTTTTATTTTTTTGTCTAATGTCACTTGAGGGTGAAGAGACGTTAAATTAAAGTACTACTACTACTACTACTACTACTACTACTACTACTACACACACACACACACACATAGACAGAGAGAGAGAGAGAGAGAGAGAGAGAGAGAGAGAGAGAGAGAGAGAGAGAAATTAAATTAAATTAAATTAGATTAAATTAAATTAAATTGATTTCAGGATAGTGTCGCAGCCCTTCTGAAGGGGGTTATTCTCAAAACAAAGCATGGTGAGTGCAACAACAACAATAACATAACACAAAAATGCACGAGGTACAATCTGTTATACCAGCGCATGAAGTGCAATCTACTGACTCACGTATTAACTGCATTCTAATAAAGCAGTATTCATACAACATCGGCGCATTCATACACTTATTAGTAAACATAACAGCTCGCCTCTTAAAAGCTCTATAGAAATATATGCACAAATTCCTCACGATAATTCATTTTCATTTGCCATTAGTAGAATGACACGAAACTGACATGGGTTTGGATAATATTCAAATGGAATATATTCCTGCCGTAGGTCACTGAGAACAGGGCAGAAGAGCAAAAAGTGTATTTCTTCATCGTTTGCCTTTTGACAGAGCGGGCATATCAAACTGCTGTCAGAAATTACATTATACCGTTGACGATGCACTGCTATGTCTCAAAGACCAAATCTGAACTTCGTCATATAATTTTTAATATGTCTGTCAATATCAAGTGAAAGATACATTTCGCAATTATTAGATGATTTAAACGTTCTGTACCATGAAACTTCACTTTCCTGAATATGTTCATGCCAGTTTTGCCATCTGTTATCAATGAGTCTCTGACGAAATACTTGCAAGAAGGTTTCACATTTTCCACACCCTGGTTCAGCCATACAAATCCAAAGCCATTTAAAAATAGGATCTTAGGAACACTTGACGCCCATGTGGTCTTACCATGTGAATCCAACCAAAATAACATTTTATAAGCTTTCAAGGGAACCGTTATCAGTCATCCGTAACATCTTTAGCCAATATCTAACAAACTGCACACGTGAATTTATATGAATAGGATAACGTCCGGTTTCTCATAAACTAAATCGTTAGGTGTTTTTACATTGATTCCTAAACACTTTTTAAGAGCATACAATTGAACCTTTTCAAAATGAACAGCGGCCGTATCCAGTCCCCACTATTCAGCACCATAGAGAGCAATGGGTTGCACCTGAGTATAGATTTTTTATAACATTACTTTAAGGAAAGTATTACTAAAAGTGTACAATCGCTGTAGACTAAATAATAATCCATTTCTTGCCCTGCTAGCAAGATCGTTACAAGCGGCCACAAAACTAAGCCGGGTAGAAAAATAAACACCAAGATATTTGTAACAGTTAACATCATCCATTTGCCCCCGTTAAAAGACCGTGTCTCTCTGGCTGCAAGGTAACCTCCTTTTCCAAATACAACAATATTGCTCTTTCTCATATCTACCTTAAGTTGGAGTTTAGATGTTGCATTACATAAATTGTTCAGCTGGGGCTGGAGGCAACTGGGGTTTCCGACAATAAAACTCTATCATCTGCCAATAACAAAATAAACAATTCAGCTCTATGTGGAGACATGGTTGCACCATGTCTTCCATTCTCTATTATTTCTTGTGCCAATTCGTTGATAAATAGGGAAAACAAAACAGGACTACAGGCATCTGTTTGCTTCACTCCTTTTGTGCACATTATGTAGTCTGTAAAATCTCCACCACATCGTAACCATCTTTTACCAATCATAACAAACTGTGACACACTTAATTATTTATAAGTATTGGATAACGTGTTTTCTATACAACTAAATCGTTAAGGTGTTATTTAATTGATTCATAAACACTTTTATAATAGCATACAAATGAACATTTTCGAATATGATTTAATATACCTTTTTAACAATGCATGCCACTCTCAGTGCATGAATATTATGTTCGACCCACTCTTGCAATCTACAGTTGATTATTGAACTATATAACTTACTACCTATATCACAAAGTAATATGCCCTGTAGTTGCCTGGATCGTTGACTTCACCTTTTTTAAATAATGGCAATATAATCAACTATGTCCAGTCATCAGAAAATATCCCTTTGTCAAAAATGCATTGAAAAATATGACAAAAAAATCAATTACGGCATTTCCAGCATTTTTGAATAATTCTCCAACTATACCATCAGGGCCCGCAGTTTTTCTGTTTTTGACTTTTTTAACTTGAGAGAGAGAGAGAGAGAGAGAGAGAGAGAGAGAGAGAGAGAGAGAGAGAGAGAGAGAGAGAGAGAGAGAGAGAGAGAGAGAGAGAGAGAGAGAGAGCAGAGCAGAAGCAACAGAAGCACAGCACACTCGATTTCTCTTTCCTTTTCTGTCTGTCTGTCTGTCTGTCCAATCTTTTTCTTAAACTATCCATTTGTGTCTCTTTAGAGAGAGGAGAATGCCAAAAGGACCCAGAAGCCAGTCAACCCAGACCAACAGGGAGAACGGACCACTTGCCAAAACCCCACTCCACCAAGTCTTAGGTGAAACTGAGTAAGATCAGCGTTTTCCTCAGATCTGTAAATTATGAACTCCTGTTCCTGAAAGCGAAAACAGGGCGATAAGATAATCCTGTGTGTTCTCTCTGCCAAGGCAAACAAACAGTGGAACTGTCTCTGGCTCAGACAGCTGTTTATTCCATATTCCTGGGAAGAAGAGGACCACAGCCCTGAAGGCAATAACAGAAGCAGCTGTGCAGCTCTTCTTCTTCTCCCCCCCTCCTCCTCCCTCCTCCTCCTCCTCCCCTTTTTCCTCCTCCTCCTCCTCCTCCTCCTCCTCCTCCTCCTCCTCTTCTTCTTCTTCTTCTTCTTCTTCTTCTAGCCTCATTTGTCTTTTCGCTTCCCCTACATTCTGTCTGTCCATGTGGCTTTTTTTCTTATTAGCTAATCTTTCTTTGTCATTTCCTCTCTTCGTCCCTTTGATTTTTAAAAATATATCTACTTATTCATTTTTTTAACCTCTTTTCTTCGTTGGTGATCATTTGCTGACTTTTAAACTTTCTTACAGACGTCTGATGATGCTGATCATCAGACGATAAAGCTAGTTTTTATGGACGTGGAAGAGCACGGAAAGTACAAAGAGTTCTTCGGAAGAATTTTTCATGTCTTTTGTGCAGTTTCAAAACAGGCTGAAGAGAGGGTCGCAATAGTTATTAATGCTTTTAAGTGTGCTCTTGTTTCTGTAATCTTCTCCCTCGCTTCGTTATTACGGGCATTTCCTCGTAGAGAGGCTGCTTCAATGGACACGGGAGAAGGGGCGGTGGAGAAAGAAAGAAGAGAGGAGAGAGAGAGAGAGAGAGAGAGAGAGAGAGAGAGAGAGAGAGAGAGAGAGGAGAGACAGATACACACTCTCTCTCTCCTTCTCCCCTTTCTATCTCTCTCTCTCTCTTCTTCTTCCCATCCCCCCCCCCCTCACACACACACACTCTCTCTCCCTCTCTTATTCAGTCATATATATAGAAAGCTGTTCTAATTATTGATAAATCATGTACTACCCCACCTCCTACAGAAAAATAATCAAATAGACAAATACATAAATAAATGAATAAATGTATAAATAAATGAATAAACAAAACAAATAAATATATAGATGAATAAATAAAGAAATAAACACATGAATAAATACACGACCAATTGATAGCATGGGTTTTCTGTACAGTACAAGATGTTACTTTTCTAGTCAGGCCATGAAGAACTACTTTAGAGATGTCCTAATGATTATCTTTTGTCCCAGTTAACGGGACAAGTCAAACCAAATGAAATATAGAAAGGCGGGTAAGAGAACAGAAGGTACGAACAAAATCCGAAAACAGAGGATCAAAGGACGAATCGTGATGGAAAAGAGAACTGAAAATGGAATTGTTCGCATGTGCATGCCATTTCCCCTTTGGAAAGTTTCACAAAAAAAGAACTTTGAAGAATACCAATGTTTCTAGACTTCAAGAAAAATTCAGATCTATTCACTTAAACAAAGCTGATCTGACTGGATATTACTGTTATGCTGTCTCATCAATGTTCTTTTGTATTTGTATAAACATATTACATGCTTTTTCTCTTCTTTTTTTTTCCATTCGCAGATGCAAAGGAAAATACTATCTTGCACCTGTAAGATTTACGGTCATGTGTGGGCAATGTCTTGTGTGTGTGTGTGTGTGTGTGTGTGTGTGTGTGTGTGTGTGTGTGTGGTGTGTGTGTGTGTGTGCCAAAAAAGCTCAGCCTCTGCCCATCTGCACACTCGTCCTACCCCTACAACCCCATCCCCACATATGTGCACGTACAAGATATCTTTACATGGAACACGCACATTGTCATAGTAGTATAAAAAAAAAAAAAGGTGACGTACCTCCACAGCCTTCACTGTCATCTGTCTCCATTTGCGAGCAACAGAGAAATTACGTTGGAATGCAGGGTGTGTGTGTGTGTGTGTGTGTGTGTGTGTGTGTGTGTGTGTGTGTGTGTGTGTGTGTGTGTGCGCGCGCGGTCTGATTTTGCTCCAGGCTCTGGCTCTGAAGTGGTGTGTGTAATGTGAAACCTTTGAATTCTGTGCAGCGTCTTGCGACGTGATTTGAGGCAACTGTTTTCAATGACTGCAAGTCTGGAAGCTGTTCTCTTCTCAGTCCTTTCTTTCACGGGTGAATTTGTCAGTGGATAAAAGGACCAGTCATTCCCATGGTTTCTGGTAGTTCCCAGCTAAGTTGAATCTGTTGACATTTGTATTCACGTTGTCATCAGTATTGCCCGAGCAGCCGCCCCTGTCCAGGGCTATAGGATAGGCCGAGCACGGCCAGACACGTTGTAAAATGTCGATTGACGCTATGAAATCTTTCATTGCCAATATACGTAGGCTTTGAAAGTTGCTAGAATAACAATTCGGCGTATTTTCCTGCTGTAATCATCTCTTGTATTTCTTCAGCGGCATTCGGGAAGACGCTGGCAGTTTGGGAGTTCTTACCATGACGAGCAGGCCATTAGCTTCCCCTTACTACGTCAATAGCATCCTGAGAGTGATCCCTCCAGTCCATCACAGCCTTTCTCCCCGCATTCTGACAAAGCCACCAGCCTCAGATGTGGAAAGGGAGGAAACTGCCGTAAGTTCTTCCCCTGGCTGCCATTTCTTCCAGGAGGTGAGGACCCGTTTCCTGTGTCTGACAGGAAGAAGAAAGCCAGCACATGAGCACGTGCCGCCCTGTGATTGGCTGATTGACGGCAGAACTGTGAACATGAGAGCCAAAGAGTTTCCAGTCACGGTTGGGGGATGATGGTGATGGTGTAGGGAGGGGGAAGGTGGAGAGGGGTGGAGTTGGGGGAAATATATAGCTAAAAATAATTACCAGTTTTTTTTTTAAATTTCTTTCCGGTTTTTCTTTTTACTATACTCTCTCTCTCTCTCTCTCTCTCTCTCTCTCTCTCTCTCTCTCTCTCTCTCTCTGCGCCTACTTATGAGTCAGTTTCCCGTGCCTGCCTCTCCCATTGGTTTTCTTTCTCTGTCTGTCTGTCTGTCTGTCTGTCTCTCCAATAACCACACACCCCTTTTATCATCCCTTTCCCTTTCCCCCAATGATAAAAAAAATTCGTAACCAGTTCGATTTGAGTTTGTCTGTCATTTAGAACCAGTCTAAATGACCGTGTCTGCATTCTGTGGATCGTAGAAATAATGAGGGAAAAGAAACCTTTTTACATCACGTCATCACTACGTTCATGCGTTTGGGGCTGCTTTCATACGTGAGAGAGTCACGTGAGAGGGAGACAGAGAGAGAGAGAGAGAGAGAGAGAGAGAGAGAGAGAGAGAGGGGGGGCGAGGGGACCAGAAATACTGACAGACATAGACTTATGGACAGCGACATAGGTAAAGAAAGAGTATTTGAGTCTGATTTCTGTTGAAAGACAACAGACGACATCAAAGAAAAGACCTAAACATCCACTTAGAGAAACAGACAAAATGACAAAAAGAAAGAACAGATCACGTTCTTAGCAATCCTCCTTCCTGAATCCAGTGCCTACCATCCTCCTCCCCTTCACCTCGCAACTGCCTCTCCAGTTTTCAAACTCTCCCTTCCCCCAACTGTGGCTCACAGTGGCTGATAGATGTCATCAATATTGATTCGTGTGTGCAAATTTCGTATCTTTCCAATCGTGATATCGCTTGGACAATGCATGAGGCTGATGCGGGTGCTTGTGCCTAGTTTGTTATCTGTCTGCATCTCGGTCTCAGAATTCCGTACGCCTATTTGTAAGCCTTTTCGTCAATTAGGTGTTTTGCCCTTTGCGTCTGTGCGCCCATTTGGTACATTATGATGATGTTAATCTACTTTCAAGAAGATGTAAGTGTCTGTCTTCCTGCCCTTACATGTATGTCATTCTATCTTGTCACGACGTTTGTCTTTTTATCTGTGTCCCTGTCCATCTCTACCTCTGTCTGCTCCATTTCCATCACCTTTCCTCTCTCTCTCTCTCTCTCTCTCTCTCTCTCTCTCTCTCTCTCTCTCTCTCTCTCTCTCTCTCTCTCTCTCTCTCTCCCTCTCTCTTCTTTTGTATTTATATTTCTTTCCATTTTTGTCTACCCATCAATCTCTGTCTCCCTGTTGCTTTTTAATCTATGGTTAATAACAAAGACAGGCATGAAAGGCTTAAAAAGAGCTACTACTATTGATATAACCTATCAATAGTCCTCTTACTAGTACCACCACCACCACCACCACTACTATTACTACTACAACTACAACGACGATGACGACGACGACTCTATGATTACTAGTTCTATTACTTCTAACAGCTCCACCACACCACCACTAGCTCTATTACACGCTTCAAAGCCTGTCAAGAAAGCTCCGTTCTTCACCTAAATGGGACAAGTAGCGAATAGACGTTCACCACAGCCACTGCTGTCACTGCTCTGGTGGGTCTGAATCAAGTTATCCCGTTCAGACTCAGACCTGGACACATGAGACCCATGCACTCAAGTGCAGGACCAACTGACTATTGACCAGATGACAGATACCTGTGTGAGACTGTGACACTGTCCCCTGGACAGGCCTATTACACTGTGACACTGTCCCCTGGACAGGCCAATTACACTGTGACACTGTCCCCTGGACAGGCCAGTTACACTGTGACACTGTCCCCTGGACAGGCCAATTACACTGTGACACTGTCCCCTGGACAGGCCAATTACACTGTGACACTGTCCCCTGGACAGGCCAATTATACTGTGACACTGTCCCCTGGACAGGCCTATTACACTGTGACACTGTCCCTGGACAGGCCAATTACACTGTGACACTGTCCCCTGGACAGGCCTATTACACTGTGACACTGTCCCCTGGACAGGCCAATTACACTGTGACACTGTCCCCTGGACAGGCCAGTTACACTGTGACACTGTCCCCTGGACAGGCCAATTACACAGTGACACTGTCCCCTGGACAGGCCAATTACACTGTGACACTGTCCCCTGGACAGGCCAATTACACTGTGACACTGTCCCCTGGACAGGCCAATTACACTGTGACACTGTCCCCTGGACAGGCCAATTACACTGTGACACTGTCCCCTGGACAGGCCAATTACACTGTGACACTGTCCCCTGGACAGGCCAATTACACTGTGACACTGTCCCCTGGACAGGCCAGTTACACTGTGACACTGTCCCCTGGACAGGCCAATTACACTGTGACACTGTCCCCTGGACAGGCCAGTTACACTGTGACACTGTCCCCTGGACAGGCCAGTTACACTGTGACACTGTCCCCTGGACAGGCCAATTACACTGTGACACTGTCCCCTGGACAGGCCAGTTACACTGTGACACTGTCCCCTGGACAGGCCAATTACACTGTGACACTGTCCCCTGGACAGGCCAATTACACTGTGACACTGTCCCCTGGACAGGCCAATTACACTGTGACACTGTCCCCTGGACAGGCCAACACCGTCACCAAGATAGCCCCTTCAGGAGGTCTTCCACACAGTCAGGTGTCCAAGCCAGGCAAGGCAGGGGAGGAAACTGTGGTGAACTGGAAGATATGTGGGCAGGAACCGGCATATCATGAGGGCAATGAACGTATCGTGAGGTCATTTGGTACATGTTAAGGGCAACTGGGGTATTATGAGGACGGTCGGCATATTGTGACAGCAACTGTAGTATTCTGAGGAGAGCTGAAGTGTTGAACAATTGCTGAACAATTAAGTAGTGGGGGAAAACAAGTGCAGGCTAACAATTCTTCAGTCATTATAGTAATGACTTGGCAAAGATTTGAAATTTTAGAAGAGAGAAAAAAAAAAATTGAAGATGAAGAAAATGGGGGGAAAATATATCATAAATATGAGACCTGAAGTGTTGTGATGGGAACTGTCGCGTTGTGAGGATGATTTTTTTTTTTTTTTTTTTTTTTTTTTTTAACACGAAATCTAACATTTATTGAAAACTCAATTGTTCATCAAACAATGATTCAAAACATATAACTAAAATTAGATATATCATGAAAAGATACGATGAAAGAATATTCAGCCATTTACAATAAGCTAGAAAACTCGTTCGTGCACATCTAGGTCAAATTATATTGAAATGTTGCACCGACTATATCTGAGTATAACACCATTGAAAATCCTATCAACAACAAAATGATACTCTACAATTAAAAGGAACAGACCTAGTAGAAAAATTCTAATGAAAGAAATTGATTAATTAGAGAAAGAAAACTCAATGATATCTGGCTGAAAGAATGAAAACCCTAAGCTATTTAATAAAAACAAACAAACAAACAAAACAATTTAATGCGTGTCGCTTTGATCCAGGGTTTGATGGATTTCGCAAAGCCAAAAGGTCACTGACTATATTTGTGGATTGAAAAATCAATATGTAAGTAGGCAATTAACAAAAGCACAAAATTACCATGGATATAACAATGACCATAAACATTCTTCAAGTAAACAGATTGCAGCAACAGCTGCATGAAAAAAAAAAGACAAGCAGAAGCATGCGACACTAACAGGTTTTTTTTTTTTTTTTTCTTTGTGGCATCAGTTATCGGATCAATGGAGCACCTAAGGCGGTGATTTTTTTTTTTCTTTTCTCTTTTTTTTTTCCCCTAAGGCCGAAATCCACCTCTTCATTTTTTGGTGCTTCACACTGTCCTCTTCATCTGCCAAAAAAACCAAAAAGCAAAAAAAAAAAAAAAAAAAAAAAAAAAAAAAGTAATTTCCACAACTAGTTTTCTTTCTTTTTTTTTTCTTTTCCTTTTTTTTTTTTTTTTTTCTCCAAGCAGTCCCTTTCACACCATGCGTAGTCTGTATGTACTCTTACAAATGGACATAGTCTTGCTGATTTTAATGTTTTGGTGTTTGATACAAAATGTCTGGGTTTATTAATGTTCTGATGTGTGGTGTACTGGCACTCTCACACTGATCATGCGCTGCTTATACAAAGAGAACAACATAAATGAAACAAAGGACTTAACACTTAATTATGTTCTTTCTTTTTTTTTCTTTTTTTTTTTTCCTCAGATTTTCCCAAAGAGAGGAGAGAGAGAGAGAGAGAGAGAGAGAGAGAGAGAGAGAGATAGAAAGAGAGACAGACAGACAGACAGACAGACGGACAGAGGCGGCATCATAGAGTGGTAAGTAGAGTTTGTTCCAAATCGTCCCACCAGTTGGCTATTCCCCGAAGAGGCCAGCCTTGCAGCGAAACGAAAGGGTCAACAAGGAAGGCATGAGGAAAGCCAAGAAGCGTGACAATAGCCGTGGAAGGTTGGGTGTTTGTTTGCTTTTTGTTTGTTTGTTTTCCACTTCCCCTCTTCCCCACTGTCGATCCCACCCTCCCTCCCTTCCCTCAATCTCCGGTCTCCCCCTCCCCAATCCCACATCTCTCCCCCACTCCCCTCCCTTCCCTTCTTTGACGAGCTTTAGTACTTGGGATAATAATCTTGGGTTATACAAGGACTGGCGTTAGGAATGATCGTTTTGTTACAATTAATTCTTTAAGCAAAAACAGGCAGCTATCACAAGGAATAAATAGCACACCAATGGTATCAAATATTGTAAGTGTATATGCGCCTACGCGTGTGTTCGGCATTTACGGTTTGCGACTAAGCAACTGAGAGAGAGAAAGATACATACATGTATACAAGCAGGCAGAGAGAGGGACAGACAGACAGACAGACAGAGAACATGGTGCTACTTTGGGCAAGTCATTGGGATCATGAGGTGCGATATTTCATTTGGCATTCAAATATTAAGGCTTTTGTTTGTCTGTTTGTTTTTCCCAGTGTCGCGTAAAATACGCTCATGCCTATAATTATGTCCCTTGATTGGGTCAGAGTGTGTGTGTGTGTGTGTGTGTGTGTGTGTGTGTGTGTGTGTGTGTGTGTGTGTGCGTGTGTGTGTGGGTGCGTGTGCGCGCGTGCGTGTGTGTGTGTGTGTGTGTATGTGCGCGCACGCGCCTGCGTGCGCGCGCCTGTGCTTCTGTCCAATTTCATTTTAATTTCATAAAGTATTTTTTTGTGTCTACAGTTTTTAGATATTTAATATCCGTCTAATATAATATTTTTGTACCGACTTCTAGTTATGTCGAAGATGTCATCTGGTTTTCGATACTCTAAACTGCACGTGTTGTTCAAATAGTATATGTAATGGTGTATTTGCGTTTGTTTTCTTTTGTATACTAACACACATTTTCCCGATTAAGATCATGTGGTTTATTATATTTTGATTATCGATATCGTTTCCACAGGTAGTTATCTTGACTCCAAACAGAATGTCAAAAAGATCTAAATTTATGCGGATACCTGTCTGACCATGAACATAACTTTCCATTTTCTTCCAAAATGCTTTCACAGGGGGACATTTGTAAAAGAAGTGCTCTATGTAATCTACTTCAGTTCTGCAAACGGAACAGTTACTATCCTCTGCCAATTTCATTTTATGTAACAAAATATTTGTTGGGTATATATTATGAACAATTTTCCACTGCAGCTCTCTTAATCTGTTGTGATGGGAACTGTCGCGTTGTGAGGATGATTAGCGTATGTATATGTAGCTGACGCACTGTGAGGACAGTCGGTGAATTGTGGGGGCAGCTAATGCATCATAAGGGCGGTTGGTGTATTGTGGATGAAGCTGAAGTGTTGTGAGGACAGCCGGAGTGTGACGGCAACTGGCATACCGTAACAACTATCGGCGTATTGTGAGGGTAACCAGCGTATTGTGACAATTCGCGTAATGTAAGGACATTTGACATAGTCAACCAGTCATCTAGGTCCGGAAAAAATAAATTATATGTAAAATTTTCAAGCTTGTAAGCTTTCAGTTCTCTTTCGAAACTGGTTGGACGTTTCAGTAGAATAAAAAGACAGCGACTGGCTTTCATTTGGAAATATTGGTCTGTGTAATACTTTAGATCTCCTGGAAGAGTAGAGCTCTCACTTCCTCCGCAGTCAGTGTTTTTGTTCTTCGGTAATTTGTTATTTCATAGCAAACATTGGCGACAGAGCAATATCACCAAAGTATCTATTCAGACATACAAGTTGTATCTACATATCTGTCTGTCTGTCAGTTTGTCTCTCTGTCTCGCTCTCTCTTTCATTATACGTGTGCATCTGTGCATCTGTCCGTGTGTGCGTACGTATGTATGTGCGTGGACATGTCTGTTTCTGTGTGTCTCTCTATGCCAACCCATAACTCTCCTCTCTCTCTCTCTCTCTCTCTCCTCTCTCTCTCCTCTCTCTCTCTCTGTGCCTTAATTTTCATTAATATTCTTTCTGGCTTTACCATTCCCATAATATGGTTGTGCTTCACGACTGGTTTCATATTCAATTCTCTCACTATTTTGGACCAGCCGAAATGCCCACGTCTTTGTCTGGTTCTGTATCCTTATCTGGTGATCATTGAAAATACAAGGTGAAGAAAACGTTTTATTTGACTTCATCCTGCGTTCATGTTCAGTGGACAATTTTCGTGTACTGAACTGAGATAGATAGATAGATAGAGAGATAGATAGATAGATAGATAGAGATAGATAGATAGATAGAGAGAGAGAGAGAGTGAGAGAGAGAGAAGACAGACAGACAGACAGACAGAGAGAGAGACAGAGAGAGAGAGCATTTTGTTGCCTTTTATGTTGGAAGAGAACATGAAAAGTCAAATAAATACATTAAAAAATCCATCTGGAGAGAATGGAGAAAGAGAGCGAGAAGAAATAATGTTCTATGTTCTCAGCCACACGCACCCCCACTCCTCACCCTGCCTCACCTTCACCCTCTCTCCACTGCATCCCACCCTCCTCCACATTCTCTGCTCACCGCTTTTTCATCTCAATGGCCGTTGGACGTCATGAAAATTGATTCGTGTGTGCCTTCTTTGGTTTTGGAATTTTTCTCCCAATTATGATATTCCTTTGCCATTGCAATAAATTGTTATTGATACTAGAGCTTCTTGTGCTTTCAGGCTGCCTGTCTGTCTGTGTGCTGTCTGCCATTGCAATAAATTGTTATTGATACTAGAGCTTCTTGTGCTTTCAGCCTGCCTGTCTGTTTGTCAGTCTGTGTGCTGTCTGCCATTGCAATAAATTGTTATTGATACTAGAGCTTCTTGTGCTTTCAGGCTGCCTGTCTGTCTGTCTGTCAGTCTGTGTGCTGTCTGCCATTGCAATAAATTGTTATTGATACTAGAGCTTCTTGTGCTTTCAGGCTGTCTGTCTGTCTGTCAGTCTGTGTGCTGTCTGCCATTGCAATAAATTGTTATTGATACTAGAGCTTCTTGTGCTTTCAGGCTGCCTGTCTGTCTGTCAGTCTGTGTGCTGTCTGCCATTGCAATAAATTGTTATTGATACTAGAGCTTCTTGTGCTTTCAGGCTGCCTGTCTGTCTGTCAGTCTGTGTGCTGTCTGCCATTGCAATAAATTGTTATTGATACTAGAGCTTCTTGTGCTTTCAGGCTGCCTGTCTGTCTGTCAGTCTGTGTGCTGTCTGCCATTGCAATAAATTGTTATTGATACTAGAGCTTCTTGTGCTTTCAGGCTGCCTGTCTGTCTGTCAGTCTGTGTGCTGTCTGCCATTGCAATAAATTGTTATTGATACTAGAGCTTCTTGTGCTTTCAGCTGCCTGTCTGTCTGTCAGTCTGTGTGCTGTCTGCCATTGCAATAAATTGTTATTGATACTAGAGCTTCTTGTGCTTTCAGGCTGCCTGTCTGTCTGTCAGTCTGTGTGCTGTCTGCCATTGCAATAAATTGTTATTGATACTAGAGCTTCTTGTGCTTTCAGGCTGCCTGTCTGTCTGTCAGTCTGTGTGCTGTCTGCCATTGCAATAAATTGTTATTGATACTAGAGCTTCTTGTGCTTTCAGGCTGCCTGTCTGTTTGTCAGTCTGTGTGCTGTCTGCCATTGCAATAAATTGTTATTGATACTAGAGCTTCTTGTGCTTTCAGGCTGCCTGTCTGTTTGTCAGTCTGTGTGCTGTCTGCCATTGCAATAAATTGTTATTGATACTAGAGCTTCTTGTGCTTTCAGGCTGCCTGTCTGTCTGTCAGTCTGTGTGCTGTCTGTGTGCTGTCTGTGTGCTGTCCGTCCGTTTTCCCATTGGTTTGTTGTTTTTACTATGGCCTTGCCGTTTCTGTTCCCCATTCGACTCTTCATGTTCGTGGTTTTCTTTGAAGAAGATGCCTATCTACCATCTGCATTTATCTGTCTTCTGTCTGTCTGTCTGTCTGTCTGTCTGTCTCCCCCCCCTCTCTCTCTCTCTCTCTCTTTCTCTCCGGCTGGCTGGCTGGCTGCTGGCTGGCTGGCTGGCTTACTCTCTCTCTCTCTTTCTTTCTCTTTCTCTCTGTCTATCCTCTCTTACGACTACGAAGAATCAAACCATTGTTCCCAGACACGTCAATGGGCTAAATGCTGTCTGGAATAATTTGCAGATAAGTATTGGTTCTGAACGCTTGTTCAAAGCTTTTGATTACAGTACATGATTCACAAATCACAGGAGACGATTTGTAATGGTCCTAAAACAAAAAGTGTTTTCACTTTCAAATTTGATTACAGTTCTCTCTCTTCTCGCAAATCATTCCATTCACTCAATTATTTTTTTTTTTTTAGACAAAAACCAAATCGAGGGGTCACAAAAAATAAACCGGAACAGCCAATCAATAATCAAGGAGCATTCTAAAATGTTGGAGTACGATAATTGGAGGCAGACAATAGCATGCTCAAAACACTTACGAAACGATTTATGGAAATTTCTGGCACTTTCTGCCTTATTTCTGGCACGTTAAAGAGATCTACGGATTCATTACGCAATTCATGCTTGCATTAGTTGATAAACAATCATTCCATCAAATTGAACATATACAAAGCGAAACATATATATTGTCGATCATATGACTCACTATGGGCATGAGTACAGAAAGAAAAAGGAAACTGAGGTCACTGTGGGAACAGGGCTTTAAGACCTACAGAACTGGGACCTTGTTTGTGATGACCAGTGAGGAAGATCAAGATGATCCTGTGAGATGATAGAACAGGGCTTTAAGACCTACAGAACTGGGACCTTGTTTGTGATGACCAGTGAGGAAGATCAAGATGATCCTGTGAGATGATAGAACAGGGCTTTAAGACCTACAGAACTGGGACCTTGTTTGTGATGACCAGTGAGGAAGATCAAGATGATCCTGTGAGATGATAGAACAGGGCTTTAAGACCTACAGAACTGGGACCTTGTTTGTGATGACCAGTGAGGAAGATCAAGATGATCCTGTGAGATGATAGAACAGGGCTTTAAGACCTACAGAACTGGGACCTTGTTTGTGATGACCAGTGAGGAAGATCAAGATGATCCTGTGAGATGATAGAACAGGGCTTTAAGACCTACAGAACTGGGACCTTGTTTGTGATGACCAGTGAGGAAGATCAAGATGATCCTGTGAGATGATAGAACAGGGCTTTAAGACCTACAGAACTGGACCTTGTTTGTGATGACCAGTGAGGAAGATCAAGATGATCCTGTGAGATGATAGAACAGGGCTTTAAGACCTACAGAACTGGGACCTTGTTTGTGATGACCAGTGAGGAAGATCAAGATGATCCTGTGAGATGATAGAACAGGGCTTTAAGACCTACAGAACTGGGACCTTGTTTGTGATGACCAGTGAGGAAGATCAAGATGATCCTGTGAGATGATAGAACAGGGCTTTAAGACCTACAGAACTGGGACCTTGTTTGTGATGACCAGTGAGGAAGATCAAGATGATCCTGTGAGATGATAGAACAGGGCTTTAAGACCTACAGAACTGGGACCTTGTTTGTGATGACCAGTGAGGAAGATCAAGATGATCCTGTGAGATGATAGAACAGGGCTTTAAGACCTACAGAACTGGGACCTTGTTTGTGATGACCAGTGAGGAAGATCAAGATGATCCTGTGAGATGATAGAACAGGGCTTTAAGACCTACAGAACTGGGACCTTGTTTGTGATGACCAGTGAGGAAGATCAAGATGATCCTGTGAGATGATAGAACAGGGCTTTAAGACCTACAGAACTGGGACCTTGTTTGTGATGACCAGTGAGGAAGATCAAGATGATCCTGTGAGATGATAGAACAGGGCTTTAAGACCTACAGAACTGGGACCTTGTTTGTGATGACCAGTGAGGAAGATCAAGATGATCCTGTGAGATGATAGAACAGGGCTTTAAGACCTACAGAACTGGGACCTTGTTTGTGATGACCAGTGAGGAAGATCAAGATGATCCTGTGAGATGATAGAACAGGGCTTTAAGACCTACAGAACTGGGACCTTGTTTGTGATGACCAGTGAGGAAGATCAAGATGATCCTGTGAGATGATAGAACAGGGCTTTAAGACCTACAGAACTGGGACCTTGTTTGTGATGACCAGTGAGGAAGATCAAGATGATCCTGTGAGATGATAGAACAGGGCTTTAAGACCTACAGAACTGGGACCTTGTTTGTGATGACCAGTGAGGAAGATCAAGATGATCCTGTGAGATGATAGAACAGGGCTTTAAGACCTACAGAACTGGGACCTTGTTTGTGATGACCAGTGAGGAAGATCAAGATGATCCTGTGAGATGATAGAACAGGGCTTTAAGACCTACAGAACTGGGACCTTGTTTGTGATGACCAGTGAGGAAGATCAAGATGATCCTGTGAGATGATAGAACAGGGCTTTAAGACCTACAGAACTGGGACCTTGTTTGTGATGACCAGTGAGGAAGATCAAGATGATCCTGTGAGATGATAGAACAGGGCTTTAAGACCTACAGAACTGGGACCTTGTTTGTGATGACCAGTGAGGAAGATCAAGATGATCCTGTGAGATGATAGAACAGGGCTTTAAGACCTACAGAACTGGGACCTTGTTTGTGATGACCAGTGAGGAAGATCAAGATGATCCTGTGAGATGATAGAACAGGGCTTTAAGACCTACAGAACTGGGACCTTGTTTGTGATGACCAGTGAGGAAGATCAAGATGATCCTGTGAGATGATAGAACAGGGCTTTAAGACCTACAGAACTGGGACCTTGTTTGTGATGACCAGTGAGGAAGATCAAGATGATCCTGTGAGATGATAGAACAGGGCTTTAAGACCTACAGAACTGGGACCTTGTTTGTGATGACCAGTGAGGAAGATCAAGATGATCCTGTGAGATGATAGAACAGGGCTTTAAGACCTACAGAACTGGGACCTTGTTTGTGATGACCAGTGAGGAAGATCAAGATGATCCTGTGAGATGATAGAACAGGGCTTTAAGATCTACAGAACTGGGACCTTGTTTGTGATGACCAGTGAGGAAGATCAAGATGATCCTGTGAGATGATAGAACAGGGCTTTAAGACCTACAGAACTGGGACCTTGTTTGTGATGACCAGTGAGGAAGATCAAGATGATCCTGTGAGATGATAGAACAGGGCTTTAAGACCTACAGAACTGGGACCTTGTTTGTGATGACCAGTGAGGAAGATCAAGATGATCCTGTGAGATGATAGAACAGGGCTTTAAGACCTACAGAACTGGGACCTTGTTTGTGATGACCAGTGAGGAAGATCAAGATGATCCTGTGAGATGATAGAACAGGGCTTTAAGACCTACAGAACTGGGACCTTGTTTGTGATGACCAGTGAGGAAGATCAAGATGATCCTGTGAGATGATAGAACAGGGCTCTGCTTTGTGCTCCCTTTTATGTAATATTCTAGTGTCAATCAGGCCCAGGAAATACAGACATCCCCGGTGGTGATTAATAGATTGACTGAACTCACATGGAAACACATCCATTAAGTGGATGAAGCTCGATTCTGTGACACAATTATTTTCCATTTGAGCCTATAGCACAGTCAGATTGATTGAAAAGTCCCTCAAATGATAGCTATGGATGTAACACAAACCAAGCTGCTGTCCCTGATGCTAATCACACTGCACCTGGTCTATAAAATACGGTTGATGGCAAAGGTATTCACAGATAATAAACAAAATGATAGATAAATAGATAAAAAGTGAACTAAACAAATGACTCGTGAGATAACACTTTTACAGAGTGTGGAGATGTTGATTATAACGTAGGCAAATATAAACTGGTGAAACAAATGAAACTTAATTTTGAACTGAAATAATATGATTAGTCCACTCAATCACATTCCAACTTATCACATTCAAAGAACCCTCACAACGAAATGTCACAAACATATAAACATTGAAAAAGACTGCAAATGAAAAGACGATGAAAACGCCACAAAAAAATATCTGACAGGGTTTCAATGTTGCTGGATCACACATAAAGCAGGGCAACAGTGTAACCATGACAATCACATCATAGGATCGTATTAGGAGCCGTCGTCTCCCTTTAAGGCACAATACAATAGTCATTCGTAGTTGTTCGATGTGGCCGAACGGAACTGGCGGTGGATACACTGTTTCTGGGGAGATGATTAAGGGCGTGGGAAGGATGGGGGATGGGGTGAGGGTGGAGTTGGGGCTCAGGGGGCTAGAGGAGAGGGGGAGGGGGGGGGGAGATAGGGAAAGGCTGAAATAAAAGAAGCATTGCCAGAAAAGATCATGAAACACGACATAATTGATAGCCAACACAAAACATCGTGAAATGGCGCAGTTAGTTTGGTTGTTTGGGGGTATTGTTCTCTCTGTCTCTCTGTCTCTCTGTCCTCTCTGTCTCTCTCTCTCTCTCTCTCTCTCTCTCTCTCTCTCTCTCTCTCTCTGTGCGTCTATGTGAGTGAGTGAGTGAGTGAGTGAGTGAGTGTGTGTGTGTGTGTGTGTGTGTGTGTGTGTATGTTATGTGTGTGGTGTGTGTGTGTGTTGTGTGTGTGTGTGGTGTGTGTGTGTGTGTGTGTGTGTGTTGTGTTGCGTGTCTGTGTCTGTGTCTGTGTATGTGTGTGTGGTTGTGGTGTGTGTGGTGTGTGTGTTGTGTGTGTGTGTGTGTGTGTGTGTGTGTGTGTGCGCGCGCAGTACATATGGGTGTTGTGGTTGTGTGTGTGTGTGTGTGTGTGTGTGTGTGTGTGTGTGTGTGTGTGTGTGTGTGCGCGAACGCTGTGTGTATGTGAGTATGTGTGTGCGTGTGTGTGTGTGTGTGATGTATGTTGTATGTGTGTGTGTGTGTGTGTGTGTGTGTGTGTGTGTGTGTGTGTGAGTGTGTGTGTGTGTGTGTGTGTGTGGTGTGTGTGGGGTGTGTGGTGTTGTGTGTGTGTGTGTGAATGTGTGTGTGTAGGTGTGTGTGTGTGTGTGGTGTTGGTGGCGCGTGTGTGTGTATCATGTGTGTGTACAGGAAGACATGTTGAAAACGTTGGAGAATAGTGGGGATCGAGAGTTTTGAATTGTGCAACTGTATGGAAGGAAAACTATGACCAAAAAGATCGCCTCAATGTTTGGCTAGTTCTGCTCTTTCTTTTTCTTTTTTTTTGTCAGTACTTGATTCTATTTCTCCCACTTCCTTTCTCCTCTTCCCTTTCCTCAGTTTCCTGCCCTCTCCCTCATTCTTGCATCGCATACCCACTATTGGCCACTCTGACCTGCTCTCCTCCTTTCTGGAATTACACACACACACACACACACACAACACACACACACACCACACACCACACACACACACACACACCACACACACCACACACACACACACACAACACACACACACCACCAACACACACACACACATACGCGCGCCCGACACCTCTGTGCAGGTGTTTGCTTTCTCTTTCTGTATATATCTTTATTCATTCATTTGTTAATTTGTCTGTCTATCTATCTACATTTCTAACTATTCATCTTTCTCTGTGTTAAAAGAAAAGAATGCCAAAGAACCCCCTAGAAGACAGTCTAACAAGGCCAACACGGGCAATGGACGACGTCGGAAGAAAGCCCATTAGAAAGAAGTCTGAGCTGAAAGGAAACAGGGCCTATGGTCTTTCTGGATCAGATTCATTCTAAGGTTTCTGTTATGATACCCTGCTCTTGAAAGCAGCTCTGGTGGAATGGGGAAATCAGATGACAATGCACCTCCCCTCTGCCAGGGCAAACAGAGAAACATGTCCCGTGGGCACAGCTGCCTATGATCTCAATCAAGATCTCGATTCCCGGAAAGAAGAGGACTAGCGCCCTTAAGGAAATCACAGAAGCAGCGGTAAAGAGCTTTAACTGGACCTGGATCATGAGGTGAAAAATTGAATGTTATAAAGCTGAAATTTTCCATCTGTGCTGCCGAACAAGGAAGTGGTTACAATGTCTGTCACAGTATGACTTGGCCTAAAGGCGCCTGACTGTCCACTTAGTATAATTTCGAATCTAGGCAGCGGCAAGAAAAGGCAATAGCATGAGGGGCATCTATGAGTTATGATCTACAGGTTGCCTGGTTCCATCAACGATCCAGGATATAAGAGCTAAAACGAATGTATGAAAAAGAGGCTCTCCTTCTGAGGACCAATTCTGTCTCGCTCTTCCTTACGTGTTTTCTTTGTCTGTCTGTCTCTCTGTCTGTCTGTCTCTCTCTCTCTCTCTCTAACTCTCTCTCTAATAATCACACACACAGCCTTACACACTGGCGTACATAGGGGAAACAAACACTGAAAGAGCGAGAGAAAGTAAGTGACTGTGTGTGTGTGTGTGTGTGTGTGTGTGTGTGTTGTTTTGTGTGTGTGTGTGTGTGTGTGTGTGTGTGTGTGTGTGTGTATGTGTGACTCTGTGTGTGTGTGTGTGTGTGTGTGTGTGTGCGTGCGTGCGTGCGCTCGCGCGGGCGTGTATGTATGTATGTGTGTATGTGTGTGTACGTGTGCGCGTACGTGTGTGATTGCGTCCTCTTCTGTTCTTTTATTTTTACATCTTCTTGCTCTTTTTTTTCTTCTTCTTTCCTAAACCTCCTCCTCCTCCTCCTCCTCCTCCTTCTTTTGTCTCATCTGTCTTTTTCGCCTGCCTCTACATTCTCTCTGTCTCTTTGACTTCCTCGCTTATCAACTTTTTTTCTTTCTTTTCTCCATTTTGTTTTGTTCTCCATTGATTTTTTTCCTTTTTTTGCTCACTTAGTTTACCTATCTCCTTCATTAGCGATCACTTATGTTTTCTTTCTTTCTTATAGACGTCTGATTATACCAGTTACCTACCGGATCTGCTGGGTTTATGGCGTCGTAAGAAAACGGAATGTACAAAAAAAAAATCTTTAGAAGAAATTTGATGTCTGTTGTGCTGCTAAAAAAGAGACTGAAAAGAGGGTCATAGTAGTTATGAATGGTGTCAGTGCTTTCTTGTCCTTGTCATCCTCTCCTTTTTTTCGCCAATGAGAACACGTCTTCATAAAGAGCCTTCTACAATGGACATTGGAAAATAGGCACAGAGAGAGAGAGAGAGAGAGAGAGAGAGAGAGAGAGAGAGAGAGAGAGAGAGAGAGAGAGAGAGAGAGAGAGAGAGAGAGAGAGAGCGAGCATACTTTACACAAAACCTCTATGTTAATGTATTGACTGATGAAATATCAGTCTCTGGCTCTGAAGCAGTCGGGATAATGAAAGGCCTTTGAATTCTGTGCAGTGACTTGCAGTGTTAATCTTAACATGACTTTGTCGACTGGTCGGTCCCAAGGTAATAAGTACTCTAAAGCAAACTTCTACTCGATAGAAACAACCCTCTTCAGTGAATGCAAGTCCAGATGCTATTCTCTGTACAATTCTTTACCAGCAGGTATACTTGCCATTGAACAAAAGAGGCAATTATTCCCATGATTGTTAGAAAATCCCAGCTCCGGAAGGAAACGACACGTTTTAAAATGTCGATTGACGCTATGAAATTGTTTATTGCTAGTGTATTTAAGCCATGAAAGTCTCTGGAATAATAGTTCGGCGCATTTTATCCTATTGTCTTCATCTCTGCTGTTCCTTCAGCAGCATTCGTAGAAGAGCTGGGAATTCGGGAATTCTTACCATGGTGCTTAGGTCATGAGTTTCCCCTTACAAACGTAAATAGCATCGTAAGAACGATTCTTCCAGTTCATCGCAACCTTTCTTCTTACACTCTCACAAAACCACCAATCCAAGAAATAACACGGGAGGAAGCAGTTATAAGTTTATTCCCGTGGCAGCCGTTTCCACCAGGAGTCGAGGACCCGTTTCCTGTGCCTGGCAGGAAGTGGAAAGCTTGCATGTGAGCACTTGCCGTTCTCTGATTGGCTGGTTGGCGCCAGAACTGTGAACTTGAATGCCACAGAGATTCCAGTTACATCCGGATGATGGTGGTGGTATGGGGTAGGAAGGGAGAAAGGAGTGAGGGGTTAACCTGGGGGAAAATACAGCTATCAAAATAACCGCTGTTTCTTTCCTCTTTTCTTCCCTTCTTTTTACTCTGTCTGGGTCTGGGTCTCTTTCAGCTTGTTTCTCTGTTCCTACCTGTGAGTCAATTTGTCTGTGTCTGCCTCTCCGAAACTCTGTTTTTTTCTCTCTCTGTCCTCTGTCTCTCTCTCTCTCTCTCTCTCTGTCTCTGTCTCTCTCTTCTCTTCTCTCTCTCTCTCTCTCTCACTCTTTGTGTCTTTCTGTCTGTCTGTCTGTCTCTCTTTCACAAAACACTCACACATACAGAGCAAACTTACAACAGAAATAATGACAGAGCATCACAGTCATAGAAAGAGAACATTATAAAACAACTGGGCGTAACTGGCACAGAACCAGAGGGAAATGAAAAAAAAAGAAACGTTTACTTTCTTGTTCATAGTCTCTTCTGTGTTTGTCATCCCTGTTGACATGGACACATTTGGCACAGCACAGCACAGGGACATGGACACATTTGGCACAGCACAGCACAGGGGACATGGGCACATTTGGCACAGCACAGCACAGGGACATGGACACATTTGGCACAGCACAGCACAGGGACATGGACACATTTGGCACAGCACAGCACAGGGACGTTAGGTGGCGCAATATGGGAACTACCACAACAAGCTGTCTGCTTGAGGACGAGTACGCTGATTTCCTTTACCTTCAGTTTTAACCTTTGATAGCAGGATGTCTTCTGGTGCCGAGTTTAGCATACTTTCTGGAAGAAAAGACAGACAGACATGCACACACACACACACACACACACACACACACACACACACACACACACACACACACACACACACACCACCAGAGAGAGAGAGAGAGAGAGAGAGAGAGACAGACAGACAGACAGACAGACAGACAGACAGACGGACAAACAAACAGACAGACAGACAGATGGAGACAGAGGTAGACAGACGGACGGACAGATAAACAAATAGACAGAGGCAAAACCAGACGACAGAGTTTCACACGAGACCAAGAACGATTCGAGAGAAACTAAATTGCCATCTCGACATAAAGATTAAGACCCGTAGCCTAACAGACGTCAGAGTACCATATGTAGGGTTCAGCACCATGGGAGCCTGACCCAAAGCCTGTCCTTCTACAATTCTAGTTCTCCCTGAATGGAACAAGGTGGTTATTTACTGCTGGGTAGAAGGAGAGGATTTTCCAACTGTAAAAATCCGATTACACGAGTTGTTCAAACTCGCTACAGCCTGTATTGCATTCAGGCGCTCTTAATCACATTTGATCTGGGCATTTCATATTGGACATAGGCCGCTTGTAAAAAAAAAAGTAGAAAATATGAGCTGAAAAAGAATAGGGAAAAAAGGGAGGTTAAAAGTTCAGAATAAAAGAGGGGTGAAAAAGAGAAAACTTCTGATATTTTGAATCCACAGGGAAGATAACACCAACCAGACATTCAAACAATGAGAAAACGACATCAAAAACCAACAGAGATCCAGCAACCAGACAAAAGAAATGAGAAAAAAAGCAACAACATCAAGAACAACACGAAGAATACACGCACGCACGCACACACACACACACACACACACACACACACACACACACACACACAACAACACACACGCGCGCGCGCGCGCGCGCGCACACACACACACACACACACACACATACACCACGCACGCAGGCACACACGCATGCACGCACACACGCACGCACGCATATACACAGACACAGCACGCACGCACACGTACACACACACTCCCACACGCGCGCGCGCGCACACATAGGTGAGTATCCAGCCCACCTGGCTGATTTTTGTGTTCTTTGCAAATGTATAATCCCTTGTATTAGGCGTGTCAATGAGGGATTGCAAACAAATGTCTTTTTTTTTTAAATCTAAATCTTTGAAGACAAAGAAGGCCTCGCTAATATTTTTTTTGCTGTCGAAAAGGATGTACATTAATGGAGGGAATCGATAAAGGTAGCAAGGTCATTCCATCATGGTTTTTCCCACGCAAAGGAGAGAGAGAGAGGAGAGAGAGAGAGAGAGAGGAGAGAGAAGAGAGAGAGAGAGAGAGAGAGAGAGAGAGAGAGAGTATGTACACGTCCACATGCACGCTCCATGTAAACCTCACTGTTAATCAGTTGACTGATGCAGTATCGCTGCCTCTGGCTCTGAAGTGATCGGTGTAGTGTAAAGCCTTTGATGCTATGTAGTATCTATTTGCACTAGTCGCGATAGTCCGGCTGGTCTCTAAGCAATTAGACCAAAGTTACCTCTATTCAACGGAGGCAACTCTCTTTAATGAATGCAAGTGTGTGTTACTTTCTGTGCAGTCCTTCAACATAGACTATATATGTTATCGCTCAGAGAGCTCAACATTCTCACAGAGATTGGACAACCTCAGCTGACCTGAATCTTTGGTCATTTCTAGACATTTTGTCGTCGAAGGTGCTCCCACAAACCTGCAAGGAATTACGAGGTAGGCCAGGGAAGGAAAGGGTTGTGGCATACTGATCATTGACATCATTAAAAAGAAAAGCTTTTTGCCCGTGCACTTTAACTTGACAGGCTTCTAGAAGAATACCATGGCACATAGTCACACCGTCAACACCTTTTCAGCTTTATCGGTAGTTTCCAGGAGGAAGCAAGAGCTGGAGTGTGCAGAATTCTACTCACTAGGACCCGGGCATTAGCTTTCATCTACTGACGTTAAAAGCATCAAGAGAGCGATCGCCCCAATCCAGTACAGCGTTTCTCCCACATCCTTTCTAAATCGCTGACCCCAGAAGCGAACAGGGAGGCAACCATTTTCATTACTTGCTCCTGGCTGCCATTTCCGCCAGGAGGCGAGAACCCGTTTCCTGTGGAAGAAGAAAGCCACGTGCCGCTCTCTGATTGGCTGATCAGTGACGGAACTGGGAAGTTGAATGTCTGAGAGTTCTCAATCATGCCCTGAGGATGATGGGGATATCAAGTTGGGGCAAAGGGGAGGGGGGGGGGGGGGGGGGGGGGGCTTTTCTGTCGAAAACAATAGCCACCACTTTTTTCTTCCTTTCTCCCTTATCTTTCCCTTTTTCTCTATGCCTGTGCATCTGTGTCTCTTTTTGTTTTTTTCTGTGCCAAACTACAAGTCTCTTGGGGTGTCTATCTGTCTGTCTGTCTGTCCCTCTCTCTCCTCTCTCTCTCTCTCTCTCTCTCTCTCTCTCTCTCTCTCTCTCTCCTGTCTTTGTCGGGTCTAATATCCATCCACCACTTCTGTCGTCTTCCAAAGCAGTAATGTGCTTGTGCTTCGTGACTGGTTTCACTTTGAAATGTCTCATCATCTTGGACCAGCCAAAATGCCCGCGTTTCTGTCTGGTTCCATATCTTTACCTAGGGATCACAGACATTACAAGGGAAAAAAACGAGTCATTTCACTTCGTTACCGCAGTCATGTCTCCGAGGCAGTTTT
>CM065716.1:47815528-47818028 GCA_033310375.1 Conus canariensis | reverse complement strand
TTGCCATTCTGTTCGTTGATAAGATTAGGCCATGCTGGGTGTCTAGACCATTCTACTGAAATGTTTAGTACGCGCATCACCAACAAAGTAATTTAAGATCATTCAAAACCAAAGCAGTTTGTTGCGTGCTCTGTGCGGAACTTGAAAAATGTGTTTATTGACTGATGAGGTACCAGACTCTAGCTCTGAAGTGGTTGGTGTAGCGTGAAGACTTTGAACGCTGTGCAGTGTTTTTGTAATGATATCCCTGACATCACTGGATGGTCGCCAAGTAATGAGTGGCACAGTAGATCTTTCTTCATTGGAAGCAAGTCTGGATGTTGACTTCTATGTAATCCTTTACATTAGAGTGTAAGTGTAATTGCACAAGACAGATAACCAGTTTCACTGTGGTTTGGAAACACCTAGCTTACATAAATTGTTTTACATTCGCAGACACAGCGGGTTCATAATGCTTCAACATTCAAATATACTAACACACAGCTTGTGAGTGTGTTGTGTGTGTGTGTGTGTGTGTGTGTGTGTGTGTGTGTGTGTGTGTGGTGTGTGCGTGGCGTGCGTGCGTGCGTGCGTGCGTGCGTGCGTGCGTGCGTGCGTGCGTGGTGCGTGCGTGCGTGCGTGCGTGCGTGCGTGGTGGTGCGTGGTGGTGGTGTGTGTGTGTGTGTGTGTGTGTGTGTGTGTGTGTGCCCACGCACACATGCGCGTGTTAGGGGTGCATGAGTGTCTGTGTGTATGCGAGAGCGCACGTGTTGTGTGTGTGTGTGTGTGTGTGTGTGTGTGTGTGTGTGTGTGTGTGTGTGTTTTGGGGGAAGTGTGTGTGTGTGCGTGCGTGTATGCGTATGTGTGTGTGTGTGTGTGTGTGTGTGTGTGTGTGTGCGTGCGTGCGTGCGTGTGTGTGTGCGTGTGCGTGCGCGCGCGCGCGTATGTGTATGTGTGTGTGTGTGTGTGTGTGTGTGTGTGTGTGTGTGTGTGTGTGTGTGTGGCGCGCGCGCGCGCGCGCGCGCGGGCACGTACGCGTACGTACGCATCCCCTTGTCAAAACGTCAGCGTAAATCCATTGAATGATGAAACAGACTAGAGTGTCCTCAATTAAATGGAGGCAACTCACTTCACTGAATGCAAGTCTGGATGTTACTTTCTATGCACTCCTTTACCACAGACCGTAAGTGTTACAGAACAAAGAACTAACCATTCCCACAGAGGCTGAAAATACTCAGCTGACCTCAGTCTTTGTGTATTTCTCGACATGTTGTCGTCGATTGTGCTTCTTCAACACTTACATGTTACATTGAGGTAGACTAGGCAAGGTAAAACTCGTGAATTTATCATTGCCCCCCCCCCCCCCCCCCCCCAAAAAAAAAAAAAAATGCACTTCAACCTTAAAGGTCTTTAGAACAATAACATGGCCCTTCCTCACACTGCCATTAGCTTTTTAGCTTTATCATCAGTTTTCAGGAAGGAGCAAGAGGCAGAGTATGCAGAATTCTGCCCACTAGCACCCAGGCATTAGCTTTCATCCACTGACGTAAATAGCATCGGGAAAGCGATGGGGCATTAGACCGGTACAGCGTGTCTCCCCACGCTAGGACTGAATCGCTGACCCCAGAAGCCAAAAGGGAGGAAACCGCCCTCTCTTCTTTCTCCTGGCTGCCATTTCCGCCAGTAAGCGAGGACCCGTTTCCTGTGTCTGACAGGAAGAAGAAAGCCGGCACGTGAGCACGTGCCGCTCTGTGATTGGCTGATCGGTGGCGGAACTGTGAACTTAAATGCCGGAGAGTTCTCGGTCGTGCCCACGAGGATGAAGGGGTTGTAGAGGTGGGGTGAAGAGGGGAAAGGTGAGGTGAGGAAGACTTGTCTGTTGAAAACGATAGTCGCTCCTTTTTATCCTTTCTGTCTTCCTTTTCTTTCCGTTTTTCTCTGTCTATGACTGTGTGTCTCTTTCTGTCTCTATCTCTGCGTCAACTTGTCAGTCTTTGTCTCTCACTCTCTCTCTCTCTCTCTCTCTCTCTCTCTCTCTCTCTCTCTCTCTCTCTCTCTCCTTCTCTCTCTCACTCTCTGTCTCTGTCTCTCTGCCTCTCTGTCTCTTTCTGTCTATCTCTGCGTCACTGTCGTCTTTGCTTTTTTTTTCTCTCTCTCTCTCTCTCTTCTCTCTCTCCTCTCTCTCTCGTCTCTCTCTCTCTCTCTCTATCTTCGTCAACTGTCGCTCTCTCTCTCCTCTCACTCTCTCACTCTCTCCTCTCTCCTCTCTCCTCTCCTCTCTTCTCTTCTCTGTCTCTTGTCTCTGTTCTTTTCTGTCTCTGCTTGTCTCTCTCTCTCTTTTTCTCTCCTCTCTCTCCTCTCTCTCTCTCTCTCTCTCTCTTCTGTCGGCCATAGCATCCATCCACTCTTACTTCCTTCCTCTTACGTAACCGAAGCACGTGCGTGAATGTCTGGTTCTGTATCCTTATCTAGTGACCGTACAAATTACCAGGAAAAAAATATTTCACTTCATCATCGCGCT
>CM065716.1:47803028-47805528 GCA_033310375.1 Conus canariensis | reverse complement strand
CTGTGGACTGAGTGGTGCTGAGGCTGTTATAGGACGACCTGGGTGTGGCTGTGTAACGGAGACCCAGAATGAGCGGCGTGAGAATGACGCCTCTGGTGAGATAATGAAGATGAGGGGAAAAAAGAAAAGAAAAACGTTTGATTATGTATGGTTTCTTAATTCTCAGTAGGGTTTCAGTGTCATGTAACAGACAAAAAGATGTAATATTATTTTAACAAGACCCCCCCCCCCCCACACACACAACACACACGCATTTACGCACGCACGCACGCACGCACGCACGCACGCACGCACGCACGCACGCACACACGCACGCACGCACACAGAGACACAGACAGACAGACAGACAGACAGACAGACAGACAGACAGACAGACAGACAGACAGACACACACACACACACACACACACACACACACACACACACACACACACACACACACACACACAGGCGCGCGCGCGCCAGCTCGCGCTCTCGTGTACACAATTACAATTGCATTAATCTCTCTCTCTCTCTCTCTCTCTCTCTCTCTCTCTCTCTCTCTCTGTGTCACACACACACACACACACACACACACACACACACACACACACACACACACACACACACACACACACACACACACACACACACACCCTCTCTCTTCCCCTTATCTCCTCCATCTTTTCCCCCAGCAGCCTTACCTCTCCCCCTCGTTCCTCCCCAATCAGTCCCCATCAGCTGCTGAAGCCCCCGGTCCTCCCTTAATGTCCTCCTTCACTGGGACCTCTTCAGTGCAAACTCATCGACCCGGGGTCAGCGAGATCCACAGTGTGCACAGGACTAATAAAACACGACTCGCGCGTTCGTCAGACAGAATATCAGGGGTTAACAAACAGAATATCAACATTCGTAGAACATAATCAGGGACTAATGAGACAGCACATGAGTGATTGATGAGACACAAATGAGGGACTAGTAAACCTGAACTTTAGGGTTTTGATATGACAGAGCATGAATGGTTGATATGGCGGAACATCGTGTCTTGATAAGACTGAACATCACGAGGCAGCAAGATGGAACTTTAGGTAGTGAGGAAGCAAAACGTAATATGTTAATAAGACAGAACGTCGGGGCTTAACAAAAGAACTGGGCTTTGGATATCAGAGATTGATATAAGGGCTTCATAAAACAGTACATAGGGTGGTTGCAAGACAGATTATCACCAGGGATTTAATCATTAGTAAACATATCACATTGGTCGTTGAAGCATTTCAAAACACACCCCTTTTCATACCCCCTTCCCTACCCCCTCTGTTCTTTAAATAGTATTTTTCCCCGGCTTCCATCGCGAAGGGAAATGGTCATTCCGCATGATGTAGTCAGTGTAATCACTTTTAAATGGTGCAGCAGGTTGTTACTGTAAAAGATGCTCATGTTGGGTGGGAGGGGGAGGGGGAGGGGAGGTCATACCTCATGTAATCACGTGATGTTCATGTGGTTGATCTCACGGTTGACCAGGGACTGAAGGCAGAAGCAAAAACATTCAGATTTCAAGCAACAGCAAAACATAAGACCAAACACAAACCATAGGGGCTATTGTTGAACGGACTTGGTGGCGCCTTCTGAGGGAAGAGCTCATTCACGCGGGCTCCGCGACTGAGCGATCATTGTCGTCAGTAAGGGTCTTGGTATGTGGTGTCCTGCTTACGTTGGATCAGATCAGGCGCCACTAAACACCACCGAAGTGACTCGGCGGCAGTGCAGTGTCTCCTCCAGTGGGTTGCCTCTTGACGACTTGCCATTGGGTGCTCCCTGTGAATTGCCGGTGCCAATGCTGCGGCGGGATTGGCTGGGCTGTGGCTGTGGACGGGGTGTCGGAATGAGCGGCGTGTGTGTAATGCCACTGAAGGGGCACAGAAGATGGGAAAAAACAAACAAACAAACAAACCAACTCAAACCAAAACCAAACCAAACCAACCAAACCAAACCCCAAAACACAGGAGCACCGTTTGGAGCAGTAACTACTGAGTCCTTCCTAGCAGATTGATCACTCGTCTGGGCCGAGGAAGCCGGCAGATATTATCTTGCACAGTCTTCAGCTTCAGTATTGACGATGTTGATGTTTTCTTTCTCATATTGCCGGTGTTTCTGACCAGGTGAAGTTTCAAATTTCGGCATTTTGCAGAATTTTGAGAGAGGTCCCCGACCATTCGGCGGTGACGTGTATCCTTGTGTGTGTGTGTGTGTGTGTGTGTGTGTGTGTGTGTGTGTGTGTGTGTGTGTGTGTGTGTGTGTGTGTGTGTGTGTGTGTGGTGTGTGTGTGTGTGTGCGAGCGCGCGCGAGCGCGCGCGAGCAAGCGCGTGTGTGAGCCTTAAACCTTGTAAAACGTAAGCCATTTTCTAATATGAGATAGCTGTATAGTGGTTTTTGAATAGTTGTTTTTCTTTTTATCTTAGCTTCACTAAAATGTCTGTTTTGTAGGAAAAAAGATTAGCTACAATATCGCAGAATAGCAATG
>CM065716.1:47783028-47793028 GCA_033310375.1 Conus canariensis | reverse complement strand
AAATAGCCCCGCTTTTTAAAAGAAGGATGTTTTTCAGGTTTAGAGCTCAAGCGAGTATTCAGTTACAGCCACTGTTCTTTCTGAAAAGCATTCCTAATGATAGACACAAATTCTATACGAACAGAAACGATGTTTCTATTCTTTCCAAAGACACTTTGTTCGAAGATGCCAATGACAAATAATATTCTTCTCAAAAAGTTTCAAAGAGGGTGACTACTTAAATTGTCTCTAAACTCTAGCACTGTCAGTTCTGAGCTAAAAGCGGTCTGTGGAATAGAAAAGGTAAATTACAATCCCTGAGAGACGTGAAGAAAGCACCCACAGAAAGAAAGAAAGAAAGAAAGAAACAGAAAATGAATAATGTCGATTTTGACAGCAGAGTCGCTCCGCGGTTAGGTCAAATCTCTCTCTCTCTCTCTCTCTCTCTCCTCTCTCTCTCTCTCTCTCTCTCCTCTCCCCCCCCCCCTCTCTCTCTCTTTCTGGCAACAAAGACAATATCAGCTATGTCTAGACTAAGAGAGAATAGGACAATACCCTTTCCATGAAGCAACAAGATCAGTTTCCAGCGCGCGCTGTTTTATTCCAATTTTTCGTATACATACAAAACATGAACCCTTACACTGATCTAGAAAGAAAATCAATGCTGTGGAAATAAGCATCAATCAGCATATCCGAACCTTATTAAGACTTAATGACATCGATTAGGAAAAAAAAAACCCGCTGGACCGTCATGCAACACATTCCAATGGCCTTGCTGATACAGCTTTCCAGAGACCTGTTGAAGGAGGGGATGAAGAGAAAAAAGACTTCAGCGTAGACAGGAAAACGTGTGTGGAAACCCCATCCTGGGCACACAAACGAGAGATCTGGAGTAAAATTGTTCCTCAGTACGGTGTCCCAATGACTACTCATGGGGTTGAAGAGAAAAGGATGAGAAGAGATGTCCATCTGCCATCCGTTTGTTTCCGACAAATGTATCGAGCACATGACGACCGAGAGCTGACTCTTACGGAAACGTCTTTTTCACTGAGAAGAAGCCCTCTGTTTGAGGAGAGTTATTATTATGTACCTGGATCTGCGTGACAGCTGATATGAAGTACCATGATGAAGTTCTGCCCATTTTGACGTAACAGGAAAGTAATGTCGATACTTTATGCAATATGCAATCTTCTGATAAGCGATAATATCATTGACGTGACTGAAGTTGTGTGCCCTGATATTCTTTGAAAGGGAGAGAAAATGAAATTGCTCCTCGGTTGTTGTTTAAACTGCTGATTAGATTAGCATTTCGTTTGCAACTTTTGTGTTTATATTCAGCTTAAAGCTGCCGTAATGAGATTTCTCTTGTGTTTGTGTATAGGGTGTGACACATTATATAAACATCATCACTGTGTTTTGTTTATGGGTTATCACCACTGGATTATTTGTCACAACTGGAACAAAGAAAAATGGTTTACAGCACTGTTGTAACATCACCACTGTGTTTCTTTATTATATAAAATCTACGGACAGAATGAACAACATCGCAGTGTAGTATTTCACTTCTTAGCAATCAAACGAAGATATCGCCAGCGTGTTTACAAGGGAAGCAACAAACCTTATTTCTATATTAAAGCCAGGCTAGCCAAGTTACCTCCCATAGCATGCTGACCCCCTCTCTTTCTCTCTTCCCCCCCCCCCCCCCCCCCCCCCCCCACCTCCTCTTGCTCCTCCCACCGAAAACAAAAACGCGCTTGTTTTCCGCGCGCGCGCGCACACACACACACCTTTGCGCACGCGCGCATGCGCGCAAACACGCACGCACGTACCCACACACACACACACACACACACACACACACACACACACACACACGCACGCACGCACGCACGCACGCACGCACGCACGCACGCACGCACGCACACAGAGTTAAATATAATTCCCATTTCGAAGCAAGGCAAATTTAGTACTAACACGCCTAACAGCACATTCATAGCATTAACATGGCATGTATTAGAAAAAAAAACTCACGAATACAATTGTACTAAACAGACTCTTCCGCTGTTGTGAGAAACATCAAGCAGGTTTTCGACAGGTCGGCCAACAATCGACATTGAATCAAACTTAGAACAAGTATTAGGAGACAGTCAACAAGACCCAGGTGTGTACTAACGTGTTAATAACATGACAAAGCACGACACTGCCACTCTCCACTTGATCTCAAGTAAATCAAACCAGCAAGA
This sequence comes from Conus canariensis, assembly GCA_033310375.1. NCBI lineage: Eukaryota > Metazoa > Mollusca > Gastropoda > Neogastropoda > Conidae > Conus > Conus canariensis. The sequence goes on along the minus strand of CM065716.1, from coordinate 47,790,806 downwards.
AGAGATGAAAGACACTGGTTCATTGGGTCGCACTTTGTAACATCAGAAAGGGAAAACAGAAATTCACAAGAGAATCGGAAACGTATATTCATCAAAACAAGCCCTCAGAACTGCTGTCTCTAAATGTTGTCAAACGTAAAACGGGGGTGGAGGGTGGAGGGCGAAGAGGACAGAAAGAGGGGAGAGGGGTGTACAAGTATAGTTAGGACCAGGGAATGATTTGTCAGTAAGTCCATACAAGCAGGTATGTAGTACACGAACAAGTAGCCTAACAATATTCAACTGCAGGTTACACACAGCGACATAGACGTGTGTGAGAGCAACTAGGATGAGATCAATCACATTAAGATGATGGTTGCATGCATGATAGTTGTTCAATACGCCCGTGAACAGACAGTTTCTGCACAGCAATGTGACATCCTACAGAGAGAGTGGTGAAACAATAATCCAAATGGATGCTAATTCCCTGACCCCCTGTACTCTGCACATCCAAAAGCGATTTCTTTCTGACCTGTTTAATTAAGTGAACTTCTCCGTGATACAACGTGGGAGCCGCACAAAATGGTGAACAGGTTCTTAATGCTTACAGTTTTGAAATCAAATTCTAATGTTTCAAAGTGTCACTAAGTTACTAAATTTCTGAGCTTCCCTTGGTTTGGTCATTGAATTTGGTTCTCTCAAAACGATTAGAACATCTTCAGTATCACTATTGAACACAAAAGAAGTCATTTCTGTCCCTCCATTTTACGAAACTGACGGGTGACAATCAGATCATCAACCTAGCCCGTTTACGCTACTGACGATTTCAGTCGAAGGCCGAATCCAAATCCACTGAATCCTGTTGCCAAACATGTGTAACAATATTTATAAACTTAAAAGAAAAGATACTGTTCCGCAGGACGAAAGGAACAAATTACAAGACAAAACTCGGCGCTTTGGGACCAAAGAGGTCGAAACCCGCTGTGTTTTGTCTTGTAATTAGTTTGCCCCTTCCGCCTGGCGAAATAGTTTCTTTTTTCTTTTAAGTTTATTTCAATTTCCGCCTGCAGTCACCTCACGTTGAAAGCAATATTTATAAGCAAAAGAGACAAATATGAATAACAAAGACGATGTTCAAAAGAGTCTGGATTTTAGAGCGGATTCTTTCCGTTTAAGATCCACAGAATGCTCGATATGAACAAGATTTTTTTTTTTTTTTTTTATATTTTATTTATTTATTTTTTTGTAAAGCGCTTGAGGTCGAACGGAAAACCTTTCGATTTAATTTGTGGCCATTCTCTTTGTCACTATACATTACAGACGCGGCTCACACGTATTTGAAATGATCTTAAGGAATGGACGTGGGGGATGGGGGTGGGGGTGTGTGCGCTCGTGTGTGTGTGTGTGTGGGGGGGGGGGGGGGGGTCTCCATTTTTACGTTCGGATCACTTCGTAATTTCATTTTACGAGTTAAAGTTTGTATGGCCATAATATTTACGTTATCAATTGTCTGTTGATGTTGGTTGTGGTTGAAATGATATGTTTATTTACACAACATAATAATAGAATAAGTAAAAAGTAAAAGAAAAATGATGACCTAACAAACTTCTTGGGGTTTGTTTTTTGTTCGTTTGTTTGTTGTTGGTTTTTCTTTTTTCTTTTTTTTCTTCTCCGTTCAGCACCTTTAGTGCCATGGTCACAGGAGCTTAACACACGTAGCCTGTGGTATGGTCTGCTGAAAACAGTTTCTTTTACCGAATTTCACAAGTAACACAGAACAAAATCATAGCATGGTCAAATTTCATCTCAGATCGCATCTTTCTTTAAGGTCACTAAGGCCGCAGGATGTGAGGCGGGAAGGGGAAGTTAGAAAAAGAAAGCAGGGCAATTCATACACTATAACTGACAATAAAACTTATCATACCGTAAAAGAATGCTCTATCTATCTAATGTTCAAAATGTCACTTTAGTCAGTTCTTTCAGCTTTCTCCTCTCTCCCCCCCCCCCCCCCCCCCCCCCCAACCTCCCGCGCCCCTGTTTTTTTCGTTTTCATTTGTTTGAAACGGTGTCTTCGTTATTTCCACGATGCGCCCCGCCCCGCCATCGCCCCACGTCCTGAAAGAACTGAACTGACCGTCTCTTGAGGCACTTCCATGATGCATGAGGTGGTGGCCTTTTTCACCCAAGCTTTCGTCACCTGCTCTGCACACACACACACACACACACACACACACACACACACACACACCACACACCACCACCCACCACCACACCACCACACACACACACACACACACAAACACACACCCGCACACACTCAACGCCACGCACGCACGCACGCACGCACGCACCACGCACGACACGACCACACACCACCACGCACCACGCACACGACACACACCACCACACACACACACCACACACACACACACACTCCAACACAACCACTCACATCACACACCACAGACAGAAATCACACACACAAGGTGTATCGTGTACAAAGTAACATAGGAGCTCTCTCACATTTGTCCCTTTCCAGATACAAATGCACAGTTACATTCCTTTTGGTAAACGACCAAGATGAAGAGAGACAACTCGTTCGACCTGGTTGGACAACTAAGGATGACGATGTTACCTCCCATTCTTCGCTCTCAGAGAGAGAGAGAGAGAGAGAGAGAGAGAGAGAAGAAGAGAAGAGAGAGAGCAGAGAAGAGAAGAAGAGAGAGACAGAAACAGACAAACACACAGCACAACAGACAGAACACACACACCGACAACACACACACACACACACACACACACAAACACACACACACACACACACCACACACACACACACACACACACACACACACACACACACACACACACACACGGACGCATGAATAAGCTCGCAGACAGACAGACAGACAGACAGACAGACACACAACACACACACACACACACACACACACACACGCACGACCACGCACGCACGCACGCAAACACGCACGCCGCACACACACACACACACACACACACACACACCCCACACACACACACACACACACACACACACACACACACACACTACCCTCACACGCCCGCGGGCGCGCGCGCACTCTCTCTCTCTCTCTCTCTCTCTCTCTCTCTCTCTCTCATCACACACCACACACACACACACACACACCACACCACACACAAACAGGGACGCGCGCGCGCGCACACACATACACACACTCATCCCCACCCCACCCCCACACTTAAAAAGGAAGCAGAGCCCAGATCCATTAAACTAAAAGAGAAATGCACAGTAACAGAACAAAACAAATAAAGAAACAAACAAGCAAATCAAAAACAAATATAAATCTGTCTGTGGTGGGATATTGCGGCAGAAAGGATCAAGGGAGGGAATCAATCCGAGAGAGCGACCAAGAGTGAGTGGTCGTTCTTCATACTGCAACATTAGGCCTACGTATCTCATACACCACCACCACCAGGAATAATGATAATAATAATAATGATATAATAGTAATAGTAACAATACTACTACTACTGATAACAATATAGTCATAATGATAATAATAACAACAACAACAACAACAACAACAATATAATAATAATAATAATAATAATAATAATAATAATAAATGATGATGAAAACACACAGTAGTAGTAGTAGTAATAATAATGGAAATTTATGGCGTTTATTCTATGAACAGCGCTGAGTGTTTGCACGCGCGCGCGCGCACGCGCGTACACGCACATCACATAAACACACGCAAAACAAACATACACACATGCGCGCGCATGCCTTTGCGTGCGCACTCACATACACACACACGAGAGCGCACTCACACAGCACCATTCAAGCACACACACCACAATCATGAGACAGAAAGGAATAAGGATTGAGTCAGTGAAAGGGGAAGTGTTGAGAGAAGACTTGAAGCAAGAGAGGGAATGAGAAACGTGCAGAAAGACAGAAAGTTTGTTCCATGCGGAGAGCTCTTGAAACGAGAAAGAACTCTCTTCGAAGGTCATGGTATATAGAAACGAGGGACCTGAAAGAGATGAATATCACAAAAGAAACGCAAGGAATGTACAACTTGAAGAAGGGTTGAACGACATGAGTGAGCTTTAACCATTCAATGACTTGAAATTAAGCATTAATAGGCAACAGAAACAAACTGCAGCGTTACTGGAACACGACAAAAAAGCAGAAGAGCACACAAAACAAAGTGAGAAGTAACGCAGTTTTAATGCACGACACAAAACAGGACAAGAAATTTTCGGCAATATGCCTTCCTCAGCGACAAAAACATACAGACATAAACATTCACCACTTTGGCTTCACAAGGGGAGTATGTGCATGTTTATGTCTGTATTTTTTTTGTCGCTGAGGAAGGCATATTGCCGAAAATTTCTTGTCCTGTTTTGTGTCGTGCGTTAAAACTGCGTTACTTCACACTTTGTTTTGTGTGCTCTTCTGCTTTTTGCCGTAAGCATTAATAGTTTATAATCAATTCATTTTTAAAGATGAAGATGTTCCGAACAGCCAGCAAGAAGAGAATGATCGAATCTAGCGGTGAAAGAACAACAGTGCAGCAAGGGTTTTGACAGCATTCCGTAAAAGATGCCGAACGGAATAAACGCAGTGGAGGAGATTCATTGCTGGATTACGAAGTAGAGTTAGTTTGATGAATTTAACTGATTGGCTGCACAGATGTTGGAACAAACTCATATTCAAAATCAGAGTAAATAACGCTTTCACGGGCAGAAATCGCTTCGGTCTGGTCATTATTAAACTGGAGCTTGAAGTCAGTTAACACAAATTTTACTATCAGAGATATATGATTTTGTGCTCTGAATTATATATGGTGGCTTGGACAATTCACATGACTTACAGAGTTGGTTGCCATCAGACAAATCCTGGTGATACAGAGTGCGTTGAAAGACAATGTCAGAAATAGGCTGACTACAAAGCTCAAGGAGAATGGGACCCAGACCAGACCCCTTTGAAAGGCCAAAAAATTTTTAAGTCTGTTGGAGAAGAGGTACGAATGGCCGTTTATTGAAATATTCTGACAATCAGAGAGGTAAGAATGAAACATGAAGAATGCAGTTCCAGAAATTCGAAAAATACATTGGAGGGGAGAAAGAAGAGGAACGTGATGATTAGTATTAAATGCAGCGGGTACCTGAAGAAGAGAAAGGAGAAAAATATGACCGTCGTCAAGGGCTATAAGCAGATCATTGGCAGTCTTCAAGAGGGCTGCTTCAGGGCTGACCGGAGTGACGGACAGATTGCAAAGAGTAGAACAAATCTATGCGGTGAAGATGATCGGGAAACTCAAGAAATACAATTCTGTGAACCATCTTTGACAAGAAAAGGTAACTTAAGACAGATTTTGGTTTTGGACGTTTTCAGCATCCAAAAACGTCCCCCCCCCTCCCCCCCAGATGGGTTTAATGTTTGCAGGTTCAAGCTCAGGTGGAGAATAACCGGAAATAAAGAAATGGTTCACTGTTACAGGATAATGTGGTATTAGATCGTCCAGAAATTGAAATAGCAGTGAAGGAGATAGTGGATCTACTTCACAAGTTTTCACGACGGAATTTTTGAGTCACTTCCTAAATCACTGATTAAGATTCTGGTTCACAATGTGACAAGGAAGGCTTGAGAAGGATCTGTGTTGTGAGGCACACTCCGTGAATCAAGACTGATACAGAGATTGATAGTTTGGGCCAACAAAAAAATCACAACACTTTTGGGGGAAGTTTGGGCAACGGAAGAGACCAGTGTAAGTGGAGTTGATTTTGTTTTGGTCATGACAGGTTTGAAGTTTGAATAGCTGTTTGTTTGTTTGTTTGTAGCGCATGCTGGATCTTTTTTGCTTTGAAAATGTAAATTAAGCGCGCAAAACGACCATTATTGACAAACACTGTTTGTCTTTCTCCTCGTTAGTTTAAAGGATGTTCTTGTGCACGATTCAGTCTTTCTGCTCTTTTTCTTTCACGCATTGTGTCACGAAGCTGGGGACCAAGTGTACACCAGGGTGAGGAAGGACGACTGGTGACCTTGGGTCCCTTTGCAGCAGTATGCCGATCCAGCACATCATGAAGAATAGTGTGGAGATGCTCTGCGGAAGAGGAAGATGAAGATCGAACACGACAGAAATTAGTACAGGAGTGTAGGAGTGTTTGGTAACATAGTATGGCCATCAAACTGCATTACTGACCGTTTGTTGTTAGTAGTAGTTTAAACCTTATACCCCTTTAAGCGACGAAACCTGATATGAGGGTTACCAAATACAGGCGACAAATATCGACAGCATGCGTATAAAAAAAAAGGGGCTATGAAATTCGACATTTTCAACCAAAAGGTCAAATTTATCTTTTGATTTTTTTGCTCTTCTTTGCTAAATCGGAGATGTTATATACATGACACAAATATATCTTCTGTCTTTTTTCTCTTCTTTGCTTAAACGGAGATGTTATATACCCTACTAATGCAAAAGGCAGCCTCTCCGCTTTAGCTTCTGTCTCATCTCTCCATTATCTTTGAACTGTGCTGTGCGTACGCATAGTTTCACACATTCCAGGCTGACTGTTCGAGCGTTCATGTAATGGTTCAATGAATGTGTATTCACAAGACAAATTAAGAGGGTGAGGGAAGGTAATGTTGCTTATAGCCCAGCCGACCGCAAAGGGCTATATCAGGGCTGTCACCACGTTAATATCAACTCAAAATTAAGAGAAAAAAAATGATGTAATAAAATTCTAGCCAACTCTCTCTCTCTCTCTCTCTCTCTCTCTCTCTCTCTCTCTCTCTGAAGTAGATGTGGACGTTAAGCTGTTATTATCCCCCTTTTGACCAAACACAAATGGAATCAAAACAGCTTAGGCACGTGTCCATGTGAAGAACGACCTGATCAGCGGCAGCTGCCGTAAAACCACTGCTAGAAGCTAAGGCGTACATTTTCAGTATCAGAATACCGTGAAATAATAATAGTAATGGTAATATTATGTTATCTACGTAGGCAAAATATCCATGAAAGCTTATCTTAGTGATATATGCTCATCAATGCCATATTGGAATTCAGGCTTGTCCAGACTGTTGCGTGTTCTCCATTACTCAGTTATTATTTTCCTGCATCGTACAGATGTGTGAAAGTTTTTTTTTTTTTTTTTTAGATGACTTGTGAGTTGATTTTAACGTGGTGACAGCCCTGATATGGCCCTTTGCGGTCGGCTGGGCTATAAGCAACATTACCTTACCTTACCTTACCTTACCTTACCTTACCTTACCTTACCTGCATCGTACCAAAGTCTGTATTGTCGGGTTTACTGTTCTACTACTGAACCATAATCTTATTAGATACAGTGGTATTCTAAAAGTCAGACAACGTCCTCATTGGGTAGGGGCAGCAGAGATAAGTGTTAGCTGACATTTAATTGCCTCCAATACGCAGAACTGGAAGCAGCACTTCTTCCAAATATCAATCATTTTCGTCTGTGCACTCTTCAGACACATAAAAAGCAAACAAAACAAAACAAAACAAAACAAAACAAACAAACACTGTGTAGGCGGAGCAGAAGCGTTAAGCGTTAGTTAACATTCAATTGCTCCCAGTGCACAGAACTGAAAGCAGCACTTCTTCGAATTCTCGTTCATTTTCCTCTCTGCACTCTTCTTCAGATACAAAGAAAGGAAAAAAAAGAAGAAAAAAGCAAACAAGCAAACAAATCACACATCGTTTTGTAATATATTGTTAATGCAGTTTCTTTTTAACATTTTTAACCGTGCTTGCTAATGT
>CM065716.1:47773028-47780528 GCA_033310375.1 Conus canariensis | reverse complement strand
AACTACTTTATATCATATGTTTAGTTCAGACAGAACTACTGTAAACTACTTTATATTACATGTTTAGTTCAGTCAGAGCTGCTGTAAACTACTTTATATCACGTGTTTAGTTAAGTCCAAACTACTGTCAACTACTTTATATCACGTGTTTAATCCAGTCGGAGCTACTGTAAACTACTTTATATCACATGTTTATTCAAGTCAGAACGACTGTAAACTACTTTACATCACATGCTTATTTCAGTCTGAACTCCTGCAAATTCTTGTTTTCACGTGTTTAGTTCAGTCAGACCTACTGTTAACTACTTTATATCACATGTTTTGTTCAGTCTGAAGTGCTGTAAACTCTTGTTGCTACAAGTGTCATCCAGCCACCTATAAATAGCATGACCTTATAAGTTAGCTGTGATTGTTCACTTTGTTTCCTAGTTTCAGTTTTTTCCCCATAGTTAATGCACGGCTTCTGAAGGTAGAACCATGCAGACATAAGCGTAGATCATCGATCCACGTAAATATGATTTTGTGTTGTGGATTAGTTGAGCACTAATATCTGGTGTTGCGATAATGTTAAATGGCAGTCAACAGTCGGCTGAAAACGTCCCTTAGAATCGCATCATACAGTTCGTATACTGGAAAATTGCACTGCGAATACATGCATCCAAGTCAACCGTCACCACGTGCGCTAAAAAAAAAAAAAAAAAAAAAAAACCCAACACGACGCAGTGGTGGTGGTAGTGGCGGTAAAAACAAAAATATAATATGAGAATGGCAGGAAAAATGGAGGCCAATGTCAAAAAGTAGAAAGAGGTCGGTCAAAGATAAGATCTTCAAAAGTCAAAATTAAAAAAAAAAAAATGGAAAGAATGGGTAAGAGGAAAATGATATGGAACCGCAGGAAAAAGCATAAGAAAAAGAATCGAACGGTAGGAGAAGAAAGAGAGGGAGAGAAGTAGGAACAAGGCAGGTTAAGGTGGGAAAAGGAAGGAAAGAAAGAAAAGGAAGGAACAAAAAGTAGGAAAGGATATTGTTTGTTTTTTTTTCAGTAGGAAAGGTAAACACTGGAAAAGGTAAAACTAGGAAAATGTACACAAGGACAGTGGGGAAAAAATGGGTAATTAATGAAAAAAAAAAAGAAGAAAGAAACAAGATGCAAAGCATATAAACGTACTCCCAGTTTATCTTGAATGCGCGTGAGATATTCCATAAAGAGGAAAAACCGTTTTGGCCCGTTATAGCCGTTAGTAACGGCTATTCTAGTAAACATCGGCCATCATCTGTGACCCATAATGAACATACCTACAAATTTTCTGAAAGATCGGCCAAGTAGTTTCTGAGATTTTCCATAGAGAAGAAAATTGTTAGGGGCCGTTATAGCCGTTAGTAACGGCTATAACGGTAAAATAACAATCGGGCATCATCCGTGACCCATAATGAACATACCTTCAACTTTTCAGAAAGATCGGACAAGTACTTTCTGAGATATTCCATAAAGAAGGAAAACCGTTATGGGCCGTTTTGACCGTTAGTAACGGCTATAACGGTAAAATAACACATCGGGTATCATCCGTGACCCATAATGAACATACCTACAAATTTTAAGAAAGATCGGCCAAGTACTTTCTGAGATTTTCCATAAAAAAAGAACAATCGTTATAGGCCGTTATGGCCGTTAGTAACAGCTATAACGGTTAAATAACACATCGGGCATCATCCGTGACCCATAATGAACATACCTACAAATTTTCAGAGAGATGGCCAAGTACTTTCTGATATATTCTATAACGAAGGAAAACCGTTATGGGCCGTTATGGCCGTTAGTAACGGCTATAACGGTAAAATAACACATCGGGCATCATCCTTGACCCATAATGAACATACCTATACATTTTCAGAAAGGTGGGCCCAGTAGTTTTTGTCTGGAGCGAGTGGAACACATTTTGACCACGGACGGACACAACACACACACACACACACACACACACACACACACACACACACACACACACACACACCACGCACGCACGCACGCACGCGCACCACACACACACACACACACACACACACACACACACACACACACACACACACACACACAGAGCATTTCTTCGTTCCCATTCTAAAGTACTCCCTGTTCTATAAGAACTGGGAGTACAAAAATCAAACGTAGGGACAGGGGTGAGGATGAAGTATGAATTGCTCTCTGAACGCAGTCCCCAATACGGCTTGGATCCATTCAATCGACGGCTGCGGGAAAATGTGGCACCACGGCTGCTGCGACTGTCAGGGGCATCCCATCCCCCTTCTGTGGAATGAGCTGGTCAGTATGCCGGGCACGGAGGGTAAGTTCAACACTTTGTTGTGCTTCTGGTTTGCGTTTCCGCTCCGGAATCCGCTTCTTGACCTTCTGGAAATTACTTCGGCTTGCTTTACTCTCTCTCTCTCTCTCTCTCTCTCTCTCTCTCTCTCTCTCTCTCTCTCCCTCTCTCTCTCTCTCTCTCTCTCTCTCTCTCTCTCTCTCATATTAAGTTTAGATCCTGTTTCTCTTTCATCACACACACACACACACACACACACACACACACACACACACACACACACACACACAGGCACGCACACACGCACGGACGCACACACACACACGCACGCACGCACACACACACATACACACACGCGCACGCACGCACATCCCCCCATGCACACACACACGGGCGCGCGCGCGTACACGCAAACACACACACACACACACACACACACACACACACACACACACACACACACACACACACACACACACACACACACACACACCGAGTAGAAACAACAGTTTTGGTCTGTAGGACTCATGATCCTTCCCACTCCATCCCTCTCTCTTCCCCCTCCCCCCCCCCCCCCCCCCCGTGTGTGTGTGTGTGTGTGTGTGTGTGTGTGTGTGTGTGTGTGTGTTTTCGCGTTCTTTCACTTTTTGTCTTTGTTTCCTGATCCCATCATCTTTCTCTCTCTCTGTTTGTCTATCTGTCTGTCTGTCTGTCTGTCTGTCTGTCCGTCTGTCTGTCTGTCTGTCTCTTTCTCTCTCTCTTTGAATGAGTAAGTGTGTGTGTGTGTGTGTGTGTGTGTGTGTGTGTGTGTGTGTGTGTGTGTGTGTGTGTTCTTCTCTCTCTCTCTCTCTCTCTCTCTCTCTCTCTCTCTCTCTCTCTCTCTCTCTCTCTCTCCTCTCTTTCTTTGTTATGAGCCGTGTGTCCGTATTTCTGTCTTTCCCAGTCTGTCTGGGTTCAGTGTTGGCTACGACTACAATGCTACAATATATTGGTCTTAAGGGCTTCATAGGTTGAGGAACAAAGTTCCTCTTCCCAATGTCTGAAAAAAAAAAACCCATGGAAAAACGAAACGGTTGTAGCGTGGGCGGAAATAACCGGAAGAAAGTGGAGTAGGAACGTCAGTGGGGTGAGGGCTGTGTGGGGGTGGGAGCCTAGACTGGGGAAGGGCAGGATTTTTGAACGTAGGTTGGAGATGGGGAAGGGGGTAGGTGGGTTGGATAGTTGGATTTACCGAATCTTTGAACCTATTTTCCAAAGTAGAGTCATAGAACACAGTCAAACCATGCTGTATATAAGCTTTGACGACCACTAACGCCACATTAGACCTGCGAGCATCCACAAAACAAGGCTTTAGTTCCTAGAGACATTCATAAAACTTTTATCGAGAGACAACAAGCCTCCTTCGACGTGTCTAGACCTTATAAAATATTTAAGGTTGAGGATATAATTTTCTTAGCCTCAAGTGTAGCTTATGGTGTTTTAATATCAGTGTTATCATTTTAAAACGGAACACGGTTTTTCATGAAAGGAAAAGAATATTATTATTTATGAACGAGTATTCTAAAGTCACCGTCAGTGCGATCATCTACAAACACTCTTTCTGTTGTCATCATACGCGAAATGCACCTACATGTGAAGTGATATTGATCTGTTAAGTGACGTTTAAGCCTCCAGCACATTGAACAACTGACCCAGAACCAGCGGAGACAGAGCAGTCCCACAAATAAATGCCCGGGATAAGGTTCGTATCAGTGACTCACTAGTTGGTGCTACCACTGCACTACAATGGCTGGGTACTGCCATAGATGTGAAAGCTTTCTTTGTCTTTCTTTCTTCCTTTTCTTCTTTAAACTTCATCTCTGTCTTATAAATCTATGCTTATTTCTCTGCCTACAACTTGGGAGTCTTACATCGTGAGATCCATCAGCATTGCAGAGAGCATCTGGACCTCTTGGGGATGCTGGGGACTCTTTCAGCGTAAATTATGTCCTCGCAGTCTGGAAAGTCTGTGCCAGTTGTTCATTTTTTTGTCTGCGTTTTTCTTTGACAGTGTCTTTTTAATAAAACTTTCTTTTCTGTTGTTCATTGGTGTTTTTTTGTGTGTCTTTGCTTGTCACCCACTCACCTGAGTCGTTACAGCACGGAAAACTTAAGTGCGGCGGAGAACAGTAAACAGTAAACAGCAAACAAGTAAGGCAACACTTGCTCCCATGATGGAATAAATGCACGCCCATAACTCTAGTTCTGAGTGTGTGTTTGCAGGGGAGAGGGATGTCTAGGGAGGAGGGTGAGGAGAGAGAGAGAGAGGAGAGAGAGAGAGAGAGAGGAGAGAGAGAGAGAGAGAGAGAGAGAGAGAGAGAGAGTGAGTACCGTAAAAAGGTTTCACCTAAAAGTAAGAGTATGTCAAGGAAAGATCTTCATCTTTTCTCTGCCTCTTTGTCTCTCTTTCTCTGTATCTCTCTCAGTTTCCCTCTTCATTCCTGTCCGCCTTTCTTTGTTTCTGTCTCGCATGTTTGTGTGGCAATTCACTAAATGACGCTGTTTGTTGAAATTCGTTTAATGATGCGGCTTTAGAATAAAAACAAATCACAGCACAACGAATGTAGCTACCGTGCCAATACCTAGGCATCATAAAGCTACTGGTCGTGCAGTTTGTGTGGGAACTTCAAAGAAACCACTAGGTTCTTCCAGCAACAAAAGCGACTGTACATCTTATCAAGTGTTCTTTCAACACAGCTACAAACATCTTGCCTGCGATTTTCATCGCTGTCGAATCTCTACAGGCCCTGGTTTCTTCCTGTTGTTAAGACAATGTAGACACTAAAGAAGAGTGGTGTACATTACGTGAGCGACACAAAACGCGAGACATTGTTATAGAACGAGACGTTCGTTCTGGAGCCGGCTGACTGATCGATCGAGACTGGAGCGAATGAATGGAAGGAAGAAAGGGAGGATGGACAAAGAAATAAAGGAGAGGAGGAACAAGAAAAGTTACCAAGCAGTCTACCAATTGAGAAGACTGTGGTTTACAAAAGAAAAGCAGGAGAGAGAGAGAGAGAGAGAGAGAGAGAGAGAGAGAGAGAGAGAGAGAGAGAGAGAGAGAGAGAGAGAGAGAGAGAGGAGTTCAAAGTCAGATCTCTGGCTCTTAGCATATTATGAGCTACAATTGTCTTCGCATTCAGAACAGGAATATTAAAGGAAAGCCTTATTATGCATGTGCGATTATCTATGGAGAAAAATGAAACATTCTAACTACGACAGAATAATTTGACAAAATGAAACGAAATTTAAACATTGGATGGAATATGACCATAGTTGGCCGGAATAATTTTGTTTCTAAGTTTAAATTGCATTGACCATGTTACACACGCACGCACACATTGCGCGCGCGCGCGCGCGCACACACACACACACACACACACACACACACACACACACACACACACACACACACACACACACACACACACACACCGCAAACGTCACACACACACACGCAAACGTCACACACACACACACAACACATACTCGCACACAAAGACACACATGCACACACACGCGCAGAGAGAGAGAGAGAGAGAGAGAAAGAGAGAGAGAGAGAGAGAGAGAGAGAGAGTGTGTGTTTCCGAGGTTTACATACAAAAGGGTCATGAATTACATGAGACATCATTTGCTGTATATTACAAATAATGAGAGTTCAGGGGACACATTCCACCCCTAAATGTGGCATATTCTCTTCGAATTGATGTTGGTGAGACACAGGTAAGAGGTGACCGTTAACAAGTGCTCGATCTGCGAATAATTCTAATAGAATTCATGGACTGCAAGGTGTCATGCCTATTCTGCCGAGAGCGATAACCACTAATAATACACCACCATGCTTAACTCCCAGATCACATCAATATAAAATCTATACAGATTTTAATGGATTTTACTTGTCCAAGCTGCATATAAAGGAAAAAAAAAATTTATTCAGCCTCTTTGGGGACCCCTCAGTATTCAATGGATTCTACCCGTAGCTAACATTTAATATACATTGTATGAATTTACAAAGACTGGAAATTTGTGCATTTCCTATCCTTAAGAGTTTTACAATTGACGCCCATGAGTTTCTTGATTGCAGTTTGATGTATTATTTCCTTGCATTCTGGTTCGTGTGAAGCCCCAAATTTCTGAATCCTATTTGAAAATGAGCTGCATCTGAGCGTCAAACGTACTAAACAGTACGTTTGGAGAATACTTTTCTTAAGGACCATAAAAGTTTTCAGTAACAGATACCCGCTTTCTGGACCTAGCGGTAAGATCTTGCCAAGCTGGTTGAAAACATAGCCTGGTCGTTGGTTATAGTCCAAAACATTCATAAATACCAACAATGTTCACCTTTATTATAGGTATCAAATACCACTTTACTTACCAAAAGAAAGGTAAACACCGTTTTTGTATGTAGCAATGTAACATGTTTTTCCAAGCTGACTATTACATCTCATTGCTTAGATGTCTTGCACAGTATGATTAACTTGCTTTGCAAATTGCTGACACTTACACCTTACAGCATAACATCATCAAAGAGCAGTGATATAATCCTCTCACATAATCTCAGGAGAAAGCTGCATTCAGAGTTAATCATTATCTACAATATATTTGATCAAGTTGTTGAGAAACAATGCAAACAAAACTGGTAAGTATACTTCATTCTGCTTGAGACCATGTGAATATTTGACGGTTTTAATTAAATCACCCCACCCCCCTTCCCGCGCCGGAACTTGAGCTTTGAAAAGAGCATACATGCTTTTCAGTGCACTGGCAATTTTTCTTTCTTTTTTTTGTTTTTTTTGTTTTTTTTGGCTCAAAAGTTTTGACAGTGTACGTCTACAGACTGTATCAAATGACATAAAAAGATTCACATACAGCTCTCTGTGTCTTTGAAGCTTCTGAATTAATGCCAACAAGAATGAAATGAAAAATGATTTGTTGTACAATGCTTAAAAAAACCTATTTAACTTCCATTTGATCGCTTCGAGTGTTTCACCATTTTATTAACTATCTCGGGATTTCCTGTCATTCATCATAAAAAGTATGATTTGCTGGATTCGTTTGCCATATCCGTGTGCCAAGAGAGAGAGAGAGAGAGAGAGAGAGAGAGAGAGAGAGAGAGAGAGAGAGAGAGAGAGAGAGAGAGAGAGAA
>CM065716.1:47690528-47768028 GCA_033310375.1 Conus canariensis | reverse complement strand
AACGAACAAACAAACAAACAAACGGACAAAAGGAGGAATAAAAGAAAACAACAGGAACAACAGAAAACATCAGGAGTCAGTTCACAAATGCAATCATCTGCCAAAGAATTTGTGAAATTTGTTTGGGGTGCAACCAACGCACTTAATCAAGATGTCTAAAACTTGTTGGTTTTTAACAAGGGAATTGTGTCCACATACATTGCATTCCCTCCCCCCCCCCTACTGCCCGCCCTCCCTCCAACCTCCGTCTTTCTCTCTGAGGCGCCGCTCGCGCGTATCTTTTCTTCGTCTTTGACAGGTGACGGATGTCACTAGCACTTTTCTTTATCAAATGGGAAGAATGAAGGATAGGACCCAAAAGAAGATTCTTTGTCTTTACCACTCTCCTATTCATCATCATCATCATCAGAGAGAGAGAGAGAGAGAGAGAGAGAGAGAGAGAGAGAGAGAGAGAGAGAGAGAGAGAGAGAGAGAGAGAGATGATGATGATGATGATGCGCGCGTGTCTGTATGTGTGTGTGTGTGTGTGTGTGTGTGTGTGTGTGTTGTGTGTGTGTGTGTGTGTGTGTGAGAGAGAGAGAGAGAGAGAGAGAGAGAGAGAGAGAGAGATAACGAGAGAGAGAGAGACAAACAGACAGGCAGGCAGGCAGACACACAGACAAAGAGAGAAGACAGACATACAGACACAACCACATACACGCACGCGCGCGCGCGCGCGCGCACGCACGCACGCACGCACGCACGCACGCACACACACACACACACACACACACACACACAGAGGCAGACAGCCATCCGGACAGCCAGCCATGTGGAGAGAGAGAGAGAGAGAGAGAGAGAGAGAGAGAGAGAGAGAGAGAGAGAGAGAGAGAGAGAGAGAGAGAGAGAGACTTTGACACTTTGATATTTTATTGTCATTACCAAAGAGGTCTTTTGAAAAGGGGGGAGAGGTAACAGAACAATAACATTTCCCTCTTCCTTTCCTGCAAACAAATAGCACACATTCATTCCTAGTGTGCACCAAATCAAAGGTTAAAAACATATAAATTAATAACATTTCCTTATGTCCTCACGCACAGGAGTAATGCAAGTAGAAAAAAAAACCCTTAAGACTGACTCGACCATCCACTCGATCAAATGATGACAATGTATCTTACTGATCTCTTCCTGCGATGAATGATAATATATTCATTCAGATATCTCTTATAATGCGTTATCTTAAATTTCACTATCCTTCATCTGTCTAATTTTCAATGCTTCTGCGATGAATTTTGCAACTGATTTAATTACAAGTTCATCATCTGATGATAACACGACAGCGACATTTTGTCTTTTCGCTATATCTAACTGGAAAAGTGAACAATTTGTCCGCACTTCATTATAAGCAGTACAGTGGAACAGAAAGTGTTCTTCGTCATCAGTAATGTGTCTACATGCAGGACAAGGAGATTCTGTGGATGTTTCACATTCAAACCATCTTTTGTTCGCATTAAAACCTAAAGTTCTCAACCTAAATCTTGCGTAATTTATTCTGTCACTAGCACTTTTCTTTATCAAATGGGAAGAATGAAGGATAGGACCCAAAGGAAAATTCTTTGTCTTTACCACTCTCCTATTCATCATCATCAGAGAGAGAGAGAGAGAGAGAGAGAGAGAGAGAGAGAGGAGAGAGAGAGAGAGAGAGAGAGAGAGAGAGAGAGAGAGAGAGAGATACGCGCGCGCGTGTGTGTATAAGTGTGTGTGTGTGTGTGTGTGTGTGTGTGTGTGTGTCTGTGTGTGTGTGTGTGTGTGTGTGTGTGTGTGCGCGCGTGTGCGTGCGTGCGTGCGTGCGGTGTGTGTGTGTGTGTATGTGTGTGTGTGTGTGTGTGTGTGTGTGTGTGTGTGTGTGTGTGTGTGTGTGTGTGTGAGTGTGTGTGTGTGTGTGTGTGTGTGTGTGAGAGAGAGAGAGAGAGAGAGAGAGGGGGGGGGGGAGACAGAGGCATAGACACAGACAGAGAGAGAGAATTAGAGAGAAAGAAAGACAGAGAGAAAGAGAGGCAGAGAGAGACGTGGGGGTGTGCGCAGTACTCTTTGAATACGCACGTGTGCGCTTGTCTCTGTTAGAAAGTGTGAAAACACGACTTAGAAACAAGGAGATCGTGTCCACATAAACTGGCTCGATGGCACGTACAACTCCAAGGTGCGTGACTCGTGCCTCGTAAGTCGACAAGTGATGAATGCTAATTGCACTCTTCCTTCCTACAAGCGGAGGAACCTGTGGGTCAGATGGGACAGAGACAACGTTTTGTTTTCATCTTTTTCTCCACCTCTGTCCCAGTCTTCGTGTCCCTCATTGTCTCTCTCTCAGTCTCTGTCTCTGTCTTTCTGTCTCTCTCTGTCTGTCTGTATATGTGTGTGTGTGTGTGTGTGTGTGTGTGTGTGTGTGTGTGTGTGTGTGTGTGTGTGTGTGTGTGTGTGTGTGTGGTGTGTGTATGAGACAGAGAGAGAGACAGAGACGGAGACAGAGATTGGGAGATAGAGAGTGAGAAGAAGCAGAAGAAGAAGAAGAAGAAGAAGAAGAAGAAGAAGAAGAAGAAGAAGAAGAAAAAGACGAAGAAGAAGAAGAAGAAGAAGAAGAAGAAGAAGAAGAAGAGAAGAAGAAGAAGAAGAAGAAGGAGAGAGAGAGAGAGAGAGAGAGAGAGAGAGAGAGAGAGAGAGAGAGAGAGAGAGAGAGAGAGAAATTATTGGGAAGGCCATATCCTTATGTTAATGGGATGGAATCCATAATATAAAAAAAACCCAAAAAATCATGTCATCACAGAAGAAAATGAAAAGAGAAAACAAGTTCTTATGCACCATAGGAAAATAATGGAATTATGCAGTACCAAATCTTTCCGTGTTTCATAAATGTATATAGCAAGATCGAAGAGGATAATTTTCAGTCTTTGTTGTTAGGGAGTAATTAAATTTCAAATATCAAGGATCAGCAGATTGTTTTGGATGTATGAAGTTTACTTCATGGTTATGGGCAGAAAAGGACAGGAAAATGAAAAATGCATTCATCTTATTTACCCATATTGCATCAGCGGCCCGTCAGTTCATTTTTACCCAAGGCACTGTACCTGAAAGCTGACAAGCAATATCACAAACACCAAATGCAAACTACTTAGTGCTCAAGGTCAGACCAGCACATGTCAGACATTTGCTAAGTCGTATCCGTGAGACCCTCGTCGTAAATCCTTTCATCTTTGTTATTAACTCTTGTATGCATCAGCTGAAAATCTTACGCATTGTGATCTCGTAGCTTAGCAGATGTGGTGTAGTGTATACGGACAAGTCCGCATGCAGTGACATCTTGATGAAACTTAAACTGAAATTTACTGAGTGCGCTCTTGCATGCTTAATCATATCCAGTTCAATGCATGGTTCTATCATATGTGTTGTTTCAAAGAGTCTATGTCGTGCAAGTATGTCACTGTTGTAGATATGATCATGCCACATGTGCCATCTGAAGCCGAACACTCTTTGTCTAAAACATTTAAAAAAGAATTTCAACTCTTTGTTTGTACCAAGGTTAAATAAAAGCGTACGAATTTAAGGATTAACAAACACTTGTTGCTGAAAAAAAAAAATCGAAATATCTTTTGAGCTTTAAAGGATTTCGAAATAACTCGTTCTGACTACTTTCAACCAACATTTGATATATTTACGAATGCACCATAAACTAAATCATTCAGCATATGATTATCTACCTTTAAAGATCTTTTCACAGTATACACATGCACCTTTTCAAGAGCCCAAATGTCTGCTCCATGGTGTATGATTCCCTGCACCCGAAAGTCAAATAATGCTGAAAAAGTGAAAGGCATTATAATTCATGATTAAACATTCGTACCTGGTCTCTCAAGATAGACGGGCGAAAGCGGAGCTTTCGGCTACCATCCGGCAGCTTTCGTCAGCATTATAATTCATTGTATATAAAATGTGAAGGTTCAGTATGACTAATGTCTTTGCTTTGTTTTTTACATCTTGGCCTAAGAGTGAAACTTAATCTGGTTGTGATATTATATGCCAAAATGTTTTGTATGCGTTGAGTGCAGCAGTGTAATGACATTACACCCCACACGATCCCTTTCTCATTTCGTGCCAATATATCCATATTTTCTATGCGTTGAGTGCAGCAATGTAATGACATTACACCCCACACGATCCCTTTCTCATTTCGTGCCAATATATCCATATTTTCTATGCGTTGAGTGCAGCAATGTAATGACATTACACCCCACACGATCCCTTTCTCATTTCGTGCCAATATATCCATATTTTCTATGCGTTGAGTGCAGCAATGTAATGACATTACACCCCACACGATCCCTTTCTCATTTCGTGCCAATATATCCATATTTTCGAAACACGATGATCTTGGTCTTATTATATTTACTTTTACGCTGATCCCGTTTCAGCAGAAATCAACATATTCGGTTGTCTTTGAAGACATGATAGTAATATAATGATATAGAGTCGTCAACAAAAAGCATGATGATAGTTTCAAAACAATAAAAGTTAAGTTATATCATGCTAACCGTTTTGCATGATTTCCAAGGACAGTCCAATTATGAAGAAACAAAACAAAACTGGACTACTTACATCCCTTTATTTAACCCTCTAGTACACACAACAAAATCTGATAATCATTTTATCAGATTTAATTCTTGTGTTTACTTCGCTATAATATAATATAGTCTTTACACAACAATATAGTTTACCTTTAAATCCCTTCTTTAATGAAGTACAACATAGCAGTATCTGTCAAACTAAATCCAAATCTTGTTTAACATACACAAAAGCCACATGTGATTTTCTGATGATCTACAATTTGCTTTTAAACTGCAGCTAATAGAGTAATCCATTTTTTCAATCTTGCCTTCCGTTCTACTGTCATGTTAATCTGGGATATACTGAAGAGTTTAATACATATTTTCCACAAACAAATTGTAACTATGCATATCATTAACCTCCACATTCTTAAACAAAGGCAATAGCGTAGACTCTTTCCAGTCCTCAGAATAAATTCCAACATCAAACAGAAAGTTCAACAATTTTCATAAAAGACTTCTAAAAGTCTCAACAGAATTTTTTTAAAAGACTCCCCAATAATTCCATCTGCTCTGCATTTTTACCATTTTCCGGTTAAAGAAATACAGGTGGCGATATTTCTTTTCTGGATATTTGTATATTAAAATGTTTCCCACTGTTTATCGCATTATAAGTTTCAGTGGGCTCTTCATCACCCTGTTCCACAAACGTTTGAGATGTAAGAACCAGTCATGGATTCGAATTTCTTTTGGGAGATCTTTTGTTATATATATATATAATATAAATATATATTTTTTTTTTTTTTAATTATTTTTTTGACTGATGATTAACTGAATACGTAAGATTGTTACAAAAATATTATATTATTTCTTTTTTCTTGCATTACTAAAATACAGAATAATATCCTAACGCCTTTATCCAGTATCGTTTTTGTTTGAGGAGTTCTGAATTGTGTCTGTAGTTTACATTTTGCTACAACTCTGTTCAAATGTCTGTAGTTTACATTTTGCTACAACTCTGTTCAAATGTCTTTTTCACTGGTATGATTTTCGTGTCATTTGAGTTGTTTTTTTTATGGTTGCATCACAAAAAGACAATGCTTTGTTATCGTTTTTGTGAATAATATTTGTTAATTCTTTTTTTAACAGTTCATTTAGTAATTCATGACAAAAGTAAAATATTGACCGTGATCTTAGTTCCAGCAATATTTAACAACGAACTGACTATTCTCTAATTTAGGAGCAAAACTGGCATGTGACTGAACAGCCTGCAATTCAGTCCCCAACACAAATGGTAAGTGATCAGACTCAAATCATTCCGATCACAATCAGAATGATATTTTGTTATTAACACATAGAAGAAAGTTAGTTTATAGATGTTAAAAAGTAGTCATTTACACCGTTCACTAAGTCAGAAATGCGAGTGAAACTACCTTAAAGGTCGACATTACATACTCCATCTAAGGTCATTATTCTTAGTACAGGCATGTGCAGAGAGAGAGAGAGAGAGAGAGAGAGAGAGAGAGAGAGAGAGAGAGAGAGGAGAGAGAGAGAGAGAGAGAGAGAAGAGAGTTTGTGCTTAATATTTATCACAGACAAGGAGAGAGAGAGCGAGGACCAGAGAACAAAATACGGGTAAAGAATGGACGGAAGACAGAAAATTAGAGCAAAAAGGTGGAAAGAAAGATATGGGAAAGGAAAAGAGTATTGAATGAAAAACAGAGAGTTTCAAGGAAAGCCATTAGCTACCATACAAAGAAGAAATGCCAGGCTGGGTAACGCTAGCTCTTGGGTAGAAATTCTTAAAACGAAAATAAGAACAAAGAAAGAAACATAGAAACAAACAAAACACCCATCAGAGACAAAGGATTCGTATCAACATAAACTGCCCCGATGGCACGTACCACTCTACGTGTGAGACACGTATCTCTTAGTGGAGAGGTGATGGATGTGAACCGCACGCATCCTGCCTGGCCGTGTGGGTCATGTCGCCTGCAGGCAATGGTTTGTCTTCATCTTTTTCGCATCTCCATCGTTCTCTCTCCGACTCCCAGTGTGCACGTGCATGTTAACGAGGGCGTCCGTCTGTTTTCGTTTGTTTGTTAATTTTGTTTTACCCCTGTGTGTGTGTGTGGTGTGTGTGTGTGTGTGTGTGTGTGTGTGTGTGTGTGTGTGTGTGAGTGAGTGAGAGAGAGAGAGAGAGAGAGAGAGAGAGAGAGAGAGAGAACATGCATTTTTCATGCCCACTGTGGCCGGTAGGACTCCAATCGATGTTTTAAATGTTTCTACTTGGTTGTGAATGCTTTGGAATGATGACACACCCAGCCACACACACACACACACACTCACTCCACACACACACACAAGAAATAACTCTCTCTGTCGCTCTCCCTACACACACACACACACACACACACACACACACACGCACGCACGCACACACACATACACACACACACGCACACACACGTACACACCTACACCCACCCTCACTCCATACCCAACACGCCCACACTGATAAATGTCTGTGCAGACTGCAACCTCGAAGATGACAGTGAATCACTTTCTTTCTACATGAAAGTCAAAACGAAAGTGGTCAATGACCATGACCAGACATTTCAAAACCTGTATGTCACATGGTGATGGTCCAGGTGGCGACGTAAAGATAGACGTGAGCTCATCTCGGCCGCTGCATTGTCACTTTCTGTAGTCTTTACTGTCAAGCCGCTCTTCACAAAGAATGCAGCAGTATCGGTTTGATTGTCCAGTTGTATGTTGGCCAATAATTAAGACGGAGAAAAGAGAATAGTCGAAGTAAGTGACAGAACAGCAAAAATGATAAGCAAAGAGTTTCCATAAGTTTGTGAGTGCAGCGGATGTTGACTGATTAATTATTCATGGTTAAAGATCTTGTGGTAAATCCTAGTCTCAGAACTCGTCTTTGTTGTGCATATTCCATTGCGATACAAGTTTTTTTTTCATACTAACAGATCAACAGGAAAATCCGCCACTGCGCACACACACACACACACATACACACGCCCGAGGAGGATCAAAGGATGCATTACATAATTCCTAGCTGTCACTCACATGCAAGAAACAACGCTTTGTGGAGCCCACAACTGAGGCTTTGGCACATTGTCAATTCTCTTACATCCTTTTCAGATCCGCGAGTGTATCAGCCAGGCTTTTCATCTATATTCAATGGTATGCACTTTTTTTGTCGCTATCCTGGCGCTCACTGCCTGGTTGACGAGGTAGTTGGATTGTGATGTTTCTCCTTAAGCGGCGTCAATTCCCCCTACCCTCCCACCCCTACATCCCCCAATATGAGTGGCATGCCAATATTGAATGCCATGGCTGGATTATATCCATCGTGTCATCTAGGAGACGACAGTTCTTGGACACAGACGCAACAGATGGGTCTGTTTACAGGACAGGTCTTGAAGGTTCCTAGGAGTAAGCTATCAAGATAGTGGGTAGTATTCAGTCTGTGTGGTTCTATTTCACATTTACTATTAACGAAATCAATGAAGGAGACTTCAAAAAGGCCACAAGGTCTAAGATTTAAAATGATCCCACCCCACCCCCTTACTACCACTGCAACAATATATGTGACAGGATAAGGTTTCGCGGAAAAAAACAGTGACACCCTCAAAGCACACGGAAAGCAAACCCGTCCATCCATGTCATCTCTTTTCTAAAGGCTTCAAGTGCTGTGTATTAACTCATTGATAGGAAAAAGCAATTTAAAATAAAAAAATGAGACTTTGGTGGTTTAAAGTATTCATTGTGATTTTGAATAAATCGGCATTAAATTGCAAACTGTTTTTATGTACCGATCATGATGCAGAGCAGTTCCAAAGATGCCAGGTCAGGACCGCGTTGTTTGATTTTAAAATGTTTGTATAGACTGAACACACACTCACACACACGCACATACGCGCGCGCGCGCGCGCACACACACACACCACACATATGCATATATGCATGCATGCATTCCAGCATACTCACATATCCATGTCAAGCACCGTAAATGAGAAATGAAATCCGTTTTTGATGCACCCTGTATAATGTGATGAGCTGCCGTTATCTTTGCAATGGCGTACCAACGATAGGCCATCTCACAGAGCTGACAGCAGAATGACTCATTTGTTTATACAAGAGTAATACACAAACGGGATGAAATGTCATAAAATGAAAAACAAAGTGCCTATCACGAATATAAATTCAACATTTCCTGTCATCAGGACATCTATGATCTTTTCCGAGAAATTTGCAGTTTAGAAAATAACATAATTAATGGGTAGGAAGCCGCTGGGAGGTGGAAAGAAGGAGGGACCGAAGGGTAAGGGTTAGAACTTGTTAAGATGGAGGAAGTTTATACGCGATTCAAACCACCCAAAAAGAAATATCCGTACCCGCCAAAATTGCCCCCAAATTCCATTTAGCTGGAGGTCCTGCTGCTGAGAAGCGAAATGAACAGATCGAGATTCAGCAGAGACTGGCTTGGTTCCCAGTGCGTGGTGAATGCACAGATGGCTTGGTTCCCAGTGCGTGGTGAATGCACAGATGGCTTGGTTCCCAGTGCGTGGTGAATGCACAGATGGCTTGTTTCCCAGTGCGTGGTGAATGCACAGATGGCTTGGTTCCCAGTGCGTGGTGAATGCACAGATGGCTTGTTTCCCAGTGCGTGGTGAATGCACAGATGGCTTGGTTCCCAGTGCGTGGTGAATGCACAGATGGCTTGGTTCCCAGTGCGTGGTGAATGCACAGATGGCTTGTTTCCCAGTGCGTGGTGAATGCACAGATGGCTTGGTTCCCAGTGCGTGGTGAATGCACAGATGGCTTGGTTCCCAGTGCGTGGTGAATGCACAGATGGCTTGGTTCCCAGTGCGTGGTGAATGCACAGATGGCTTGTTTCCCAGTTCGTGGTGAATGCACAGACAGCAGAGCGTCCAGTATGGTTTGCTTGTTTCCTCCTCCTCCAACTCCCCCTTTTCATTCTTTTCTTTCTTCCTTCCTCCTCCTCATTCTCCTCTTCTACATCCACAACCACCATCAGTTCCTCCTCCTCCTCCTTGTTGTTGTTGTTTTCCTCTTTGTGCTCAGGCACTAAGGAAGACTGCCCGGGCAGAAGATGAAGCAGACAGGACAGGAGGACACACCACTGAATTTTCTTCCATCCAAAAAGATACTGAACAAAGAAAAGGTACTGCTTGAACAGCATGAAAGGAATGGAAAACATCCCAACACGGTTTAATTGAACACCGCATTTTAAATTCCTCCCTTCCTACCCCCTCCCCTCTTCTCCCCCGCCATCTACGCCACCACTGCTTTTCTGGCCCCTCACCTCCCGAACACACACAGATACAAACACAGAGACAGACACACACATACACACGCGCGCGCGCACACACGTATATGCACACACATTTGCACACTCAAAGACACACGCCCTAGTTAGTCTTGTCGCTGCTCCAGCAATGGCTGTACATAACAATCAACATCAGCTCGTCCTTGGGCAGCTCATGAGATGAGATTCTGCACTGCGGTCGAGTTATTTCAGTGGAGTTCAGCGAAGTCCGTTCTGGTAGAGCATTGCGAGACATACCAACTCTATTTTCTTGGTGGTCGAGTCTGTCCCTGTCGAACGGATGGGTCTAAGTGTGTGTGTGCGTGTGTGTGCGTGTTGCGTGTGTGCGTGTGTGTGACAGAGGTAGAGGAGGGGTGTGTGTGCGTGTGTGGAGGAGGGGGAGGTGTGAGACAAGAAGTTAAGAAACCAAGAAATCGAACGGAAACAGAAAGTAAGATAGAGATGACAGGAACATAACAGTTGAACACACACACACACGGAATCTGGTAAGGAATCTGTTGTTGAGGCTGTTCACAAAATGTGACCTTCTGTGACAGAAAGAACAATTTTGCTTTTTTTCTTTTTGTGCGAGAGAGAGAGAGAGAGAGAGAGAGAGAGAGAGAGAGAGAGAGAGAGAGAGAGGGAGGGGGGGGCAGGGGTTGTAATGCTAGTAAACTTGTAAAAGCTGTCAACAACAGGCTCTTGCCAACAGTGCGGCATTGCACGTGAATGTCGTATGTTTCTTCCTGACAGTGGATCAATGCACACTTACAGTCTTCCCTTTCAGAAAAGGGAAACCTCTCTGTCACGTCGAGGGATTTCACTTATTTCCTGTCCCTGTATGCCCGGGTCTATTCGTGTGTGCACGCGCAAGCGTGTTATCGCGCGTGTTGTGGTGAAGTGTGTGGTGGTGAGGTGTGGTGATAGTGATGGTGGTGATAATGATGGCGGTGATGATATGAGGTGTGTTGTGTGTGCGTGCGTGCGTGCGTGCGTGCGGTGTGGTGTGTGTGCGTGTGTGCGTGCGCGCGCATGTGTGTGTGTGCGCGCGTGTGTTTGTGTGTTGTGAGGTATGGTGGTGTTGGTGTTGGCGTTGATGAATGTGTGTGCGAGTGTGAGTGCGAGTTTCTGTGTGTGTGTGTGTGTGTGTGTGTGTGTGTGTGTGTGTGTGTGTGTGTGTGTGTGTGTGTGTGGTGCGTGTGTGCGTGCGTTGGTAAAAGTGGTGGTGGTGGTCGGCTCATGTTGTTGTGACCAAGCATCGTTGTGACCATGATTTTCAGCATTTTACCAAAGAATGGTAGACTTGCCGATGTGACAGCATGCCGAAATGACCACATGTGGTTGTGAGCCATTGGATCACATGTGGTCACATCGGCATGTGGTTGTTATTGGTATGTGGTCACATCGGCATCGGCATGTGGTCATATCGGCAAGTAGTCACATCGGCATCGGCATGTGGTCACATCGGCATGTGGTCACAACGACTCGTGGTCACATCGGCATGTGGTCACATCGGCATGTAGCCCTACTTTTCACCAACTGACCTCATTCTGCTTCACTTTTGTCATGACTTTTGAATCCACATTCACGACATTCAAAACAGTCAAGTCTCTCTATATTTCTGATATGGTTGTCGGTAGAAATCCGACTGGGATAGGCTGTTGGAGGGTGCAAGAGTGATAGAGGTGAGACAGGGAAGGCACGAGGAGGGTGGAGGGAGGAGGACGTGCACGCTTGCGAGGGATAAACGAGGAGAGTCACAGAGCGTGTGAACTGAATCTTTCCGTCATTGCTTGACACTAAGAAAACCATCAGATAAGACTGACCAGTGAGAAAAAGAAAAACGAAATCAAATTACTGACCGAGACCAAGATGCAATGAGTTGAAGACATTGGCGGCTCCACACTGATCTTTCCCGGTTTCCCACCCCCACCCCCTTCTCATTCCTTCCTGCGTGTCTCAGACTTTTTTCCTCCCATTTCTTTTAGTTCTTGTGTCTATCATGTTTTAAGAACGAAGAAAATTCAGAAAGCAGTTAGACAAACGGGAGAGAAACATCTTGACACTTGGAAAAAGGTATACAGAGAGAGAGAGAGAGAGAGAGAGAGAGAGAGAGAGAGAGAGAGAGAGAAGAGAGAGAGAGAGAAGAGAGAGAGAGAGAGAGAGAGAGAGAGGGAGAGAGAGAGATCTGTAAATTGACTGTACTGATAGCTAGCATCATACACCACACTTTTAAGTGCTCTTTTCATAATTAGTTTAGAACATTTAAAAAAAAACGGATCGTCAATCAGCCTCTGCTCCTGACTCCAGATAGGATTTGATAATCTGATAATCATTAATTCACCACATCACAATGAACGTGATGATGCACATGTGCACATGTACGTTTACTGTCGTACAGATGACCGTGTATGCACTTTTAAACTTAAAACACATAGGCATGTGTATCTTTTAATGATCAGATTATGTGAATTTGCACTCTACAGCCACACTAAGGACAAATATGGGAGTCCAAACCGAAGATTGTTTTACAATGTCAAACAGAAAGTGTTTCGTTTACAATCGGCAGTAGTTATGACGAGAGAAGAATTGTACAATGTAATATATTTATATTATATATATATATATATATAATATATATATATAATATATGTTGTGTGTGTGTGTGTGTGTGTGTGTGTATATGTGTGTGTGTATAATGCTGAACAATTAAGTAGTGGGGGAAAACAAGTGCATGTTAACAATTCTTCATCATTATAATAATGACTTGACAAAGATTCGAAATTTACAACAACAAAAAAATGAAGATGAAGAAAATGGGAAAATATGTTAACATGAAAACCCTTTACTAGCTGCATGACGGAACCATCGCAATCCCTCTCGAAGGCAAATCTCTATGTATTGCCTGCTCCTAGACCTTTCGTCCGCTGGATCGGACTCATCAGGGAGACACGGCTGGTTGTGTCTGTGCTCTTGGCATCATATAGAGACACACCACAGTCCGTAATTCTGGAGTTCTCACCACCAAGGGTTCAAAAGAGAATCCAACAGCATATATATATATGGCAAACATTATTTTAAAAAAAAATCTTTTTATACTTTAATCCCTATGCGGATACAAGGGGCTCTTTCGATACAAACAGCTCCCTCACTTAAATATCCTGTGCTAGTGAGCTTCTCTTTCTTGTCACTCTCTGTAAGATGAGAGAGAGAGAGAAAGAGAGGATGGAAGGAGGGAAAGGCAGGATAGGAATGATTAAAGAGGAGGAATAAAGGGGGTAGGGGAGGAGAGGCCCAAAGCCAGAGGGAAGAGAAGACACGCGGTGAAGGGGAAGAGGGGACGCGGAAAGGGGAGCAGGGGGTACAGGTGGTTATGAAAGGTGGAAGGGTAGGAACAGAGGTGGGGCAGAGACCCAAGGGAAATGAGGGAGGGGGGGGGGGAGAATGACGGGTTAGTGGAGAATGCCAGAGGGATGGGGAGGGGGAGGGGGAGGGGGGAGATAGATATGGGAAAGAACAGGGCAAGGGGAGGCATTTGATTCCAAATTTGGGAAGCTCGTTGCCACACCGGACGCATCAAAATCGAATCACTTTGTGCCATACATGCGGTGGAAAGGGCAGAAGTGAGGAGAGGGAGACAAGAACAAAGTAAGAGAGATGGGGAAGGGGAGAACTGGGGGGAGGGACTGGGCAGGAATGAAAGGGAAGGGAGAGCGGAGTGGGAGAGAGGAGAGGGACAACTCGAGGAAGGGGAGGGGGAGGGTCGGCTAGGGTAGAGGAGGACGTGGTAAAGAGGTGAGGGGGGGGGGGAGGGGGGTTGGGCGGCCATGGAGGGCGGAAGGGGGAATGGAGAGAGAGAGGGGGGGGGGGCAGCTACCACAGTTTAACTATGTAAAAAAGTTTTGTTGCTGTTTTTCAGTTAGTTGATTAGCAGTAGTACGTCAGATACTTTGCTCATGATAATCAAAATATTTTTAAAAAATCTGTTGTTTTGGGGAGAAACGCGAGTGTGTGTGTGTGTGTGTGTGTGTGTGTGCGCGCGTGTGTGCGAGCGCGTGTGCGTGCGCATGTGGGTGCGTGCGCGCGTATGCATTTGTGTGTGTGTGTGTGTGTTGCGCGCGCGCGCGAATGTGTGTGTGTGTGTGTGTGTGTGCGCGCGCGTGTGTGTGTGCGTGCGTGTGTGTACGCGCGCGATGCCGTTTTGACTATGAGATCCAGACATTTTAATTTTTCACCCCCTTCTCTTTCCTGCTCAATTATTTCCCACTCAATTCTCTCCCTTCGCCGTTACCTTCTACCGTGGGATCAAGAGTGGGTTGGGTATGAAAGAGTGGAGGATGGGTACGTAATCTACAAAATGGAGCCGAAATTCTATAGTCTTTCGAGAAAATGTTTATTTTGCCTCCATCTGCGTGAGAAATTGTACGAGTCAGCGGGTCAGAAACAGGTAATATTGCGAGGAAAACGTTAAAGGGGAAAATGATCGCTGAATTATTGCGGAATGGGGTCTTTAAAAAAAGGGGAAAACTTTAGTGATCCGTAGAGATAACGCCGATAATGAATGTTTTCCCTAGGAAAATACGCAGCGTGCTTGCGATTCTTTTGGACAACAGATATCCTAATGAAAACAATCGTGATCCTCAGGGAAACGGCTTAGCCCCGTTGTTCTGATGGGCAATACCCGTTTCCCTGGGGAAACAGTTATCGCCTTCTGAAGCTGGTATGCTCCCATGTCCGATCCAGTACATTTTGGTTTGTTCCAAAAACGTGCGCAAAGGCGCGTTACTTATCGATCCTTGCAGAACTTTGGCAGCAGAACTATCCAACAACTGAAAGTAACACAGAAATTGGCATATGTATGTGTATGTATATGGAGAGAGGGGGAGGGTGGGAGAGAGAAGGAGAGGGAGGGAGCGAGAGACAGAGAGAGGGAGAGAGGGAGGGAGAGAGAGAAAGCGGGAAGGGAGAGAGAGGGATGGGAGAGAGAGAGAGAGAGAGAGAGAGAGAGAGAGAGAGAGAGAGAGAGAGAGATGCAAACCAGCACTTGCATGCAAGCACACGTACATGCACACACCACAACTCGCCCATCTTTCCATTAATGAACATCTTATCTTAATAACATAATTACGCATCTACCATCCATCACAACATTGTTTATTACTGCATTGTTTGCCAAGCCGTACCGATGATGGGCAGCAACACAACCCATTTATTTATCTGTCTGTCTATATAGAATAATAAAGACACAAGATTTCATTTTTGCATTCATTTTGCTTACACCCTAGCCAAACTCAGGGGGTCATGTAAGGGCTGTCACGAAGTCCAAACTGATCTCATAACGACAGAATAAAAAAAACGAAAAGAAAACGTGTCCACAAAAATACCATTCCGTACATGGTGAAACAGATGGATTAGTACAGGATCTATATGCAACACAAATGCTACACACATACATGTACACGCATGCGCGCGCGCGCGCGGGCACACACACACACACGGGCGCGCGCACACACACGCACGCAAAATGCTGATAACGGCAAGAACGTTCGATTTGGCTTTTCGAAGCCCTTCACTGTTCTCTGGGCAAGGCTTCCTGTCGTTGTGAATGCATCCTCCAGTCCCTGCAGTGGCTTGGTCCAGCAGAAGTTGCAATTCTTCATACATGCCATGAGAACCGATTCTTTGGAAGCCTGTAGTAACGCTGTGAACTCGGAAGACGATCTTGGTAGCATCTCGTCCCTGTAGTTGTATGCCCTTGGCGAGGATGGAGGTGGCTGTGAAAGATGTAGTGCGAAAGCTCGTGGTTGACCAGTTGCGATTCTCGCAGACCAGTCATCCCTTATGACCTGCCACAAACGAAGTCGCGGATTACATTCTGGCCAAGAAGTCGCCGCTAAATCCTAACAAAGAATACAGTAATGCATGATTAGTAGAAACTGATGCCAGGAATGACATTCATACACGCTAAGAATAAAGAAGACAGTAAAGTCTATGAAAAAAGAAGCTACTAAACCTGGGAAAGAGGAGACGTGAATCGGCCAAAGCCTTACAAAAGAATCTTATGAAACAAATACTAACATTCTGAAAGATTACACTAAACAATATGAAAGGATAGCATTTATTTCTATAAAAGAAACTGACACTAATCTTTTGATAAAAAAAGGTCTCTAATCGCTATGGTAAGGTAAGGTTGCCAACAGCCCGCAAAGGGCCATATCAGGGATGTCACCGTGTTAAAGCTAACTTTCGTCATTACATCAAAAAATCAGTCACACAACCCTCTGAAATGCACCACCTAAAACCGAACTAGAAATTTTGTTCAGCTTTCTTCTGTAAAATCTTAGATCAGATGAAAAATGTTAATCTTTTTCAGGAATTCAAAGATCACATCAGGGGGAATCGCTGAACAAAGTTTTCTGGGAGTCTGTTGTAAAATGTTTATGTCTACATCATGCAAGTTCCAACACTTTAAAAGAATATGTTTCACTGTGAGTGGTACATGACATGGGATGTACCACGGAGCTTCTTCACCTTTTAAAGGATACGAATGGGTGTAAAAGGACTGGCCTGTGTGCAAACAGCACAAGACTTTCTCCTTCACGGCCGCCTCAGGAACATGGTAAAAACCCTTTCAGGTTTGGACGGATTTTAAATAGTCTGTTATCTGTCTGCAAGTTCCATTCCTCTTGGCAGAGGTCTTGACGTAAGCTAGGATTTGGGTTTCAGATCAGTGTGAGGGATAGACAATCTGCTTATCTTTCCTTGTGGCACTCTTGGCAAGCTTATCAACCAACTTGTTGCCTCAAATGCCCGCATGGCTGGGAACCCAAGTAAAAATCATGTTGTACCCATCCGATTTCAGAGAGGTGTACAGTTCGAATAATTTCATCAGTTGTGGATGCTTGAGGTTACGGCTGGCAATGGCCTCCAAAGCAGAAAGTGAGTCCGACAAAATGGGGATATCTATGTTTTCATTTAGAGACTATTTCAAGAGCCAGGACCAAGGCTGTCAACTCAGCAGTGTAGATGGAGCTGCCAGTGGGACTGTGTTTAGATCATCTCTGAGAAGGACCTGTTGCACAACACAAAGTTGAAGCAACCCCATTCTCAGATTTGGAACCATCTGTGAAAATTCTTCCGAAGGATGGAAACTTCGAACACAGTTCGGCGTAAAAAGACTTGTACGCCACGGAGCCAGTGCTATCTTTACGGTACGAGGCTAAATCAAACTGGATCCCAGGTGTGAAAGAAATCCATGGTGGGTCATCACGAAAATTGGATAAATCACACACGGCTCGAAGGTCTACATCTGCATTGTTCAAATGGGGAAGCATACGAATTACGAGGGTGCATGGAACTGGGATGGTTGTCGAATCTCTTTTGGAACTTTGGGTCAAAAACAGTCAAATACAGGGTTTTGGGGGTTCAGAAAAGAATTCAAAGTGTGGTTTAAGGTAAGTTTAAGCCAACGGTTCGAGAAGGACTTTTCTCCTGCCTCGGCATACATGCTACAAACAGGGGTGGTGCGAATGACATCAGAGTCGAAGCCCTTGATGGTGGATGAGACCTAGACTTTTCAGGTAGAATGGTCTGGCCAAGCCTTAGACTACACATCCATAGTTAAGTTTGGAGCGGTTCAGAACCCTGTAAAAAATGGAGAAGAGTTTTCTTATCAGCGCCCCAATCGGTGTGTGTTAGAACTCCGAGTGTTCAGTGCTTTCAAACGAGCAGAAATTTGGCTTCCTTCACAGCTGGAATGGTGGATTTATCCAGACGAATTTCAGAATAGCAAAGAACTGACGAAAATTGTGAAAATGGATACACTGTTTTGGTGCGTGAAAAGGTAAACCCGTTTTCCTCGGCCCACTGTCGAATCTTTTCCACACAGATTCGGAGTCGACGCTGAACGCTGGCGCAAGTGGCTCCAACTGCGTACTCAACTGTTTGTGGGGAGTCACTCGGTTCCCTCTACTAGTTTTATTGTACTTAGCAGCTGTTTCGACAAGCCCTATGAGGCAAGGCACTAAAACCTTTCAAAACAAGACAAACCGATAAAAGAAGTCCATAACTAAAAAACAAGAACACTAAAACCCTTGAAAGGAAGATGCTATACTTATGGAGTGAAAAAAACACTATGTACTACAACTTTTAAAATGGGGGAAATTTAACCACATAGAACGACTACACTAGCCACTTAAAAAGGGCACGAAATCCTATGAAAGAACACTAAAGGAGAGGATACCAAAAATGCTGTCACAGGAGGTCGACAATACTTGCACTATTTAAAAAGTGACCACCAACTCCGCAAAAGTAGGAAAGCAAAATTGTCTTGATTTGTTTGTCCTTGTTTTTGGCGGACTCACTACAGAATTTGAAACTCACTAAGAATTATTTCAAAACCTAAATCCTACGAGAGGATTCACATGCCGACTGATTATCATGTCAGGTTTTCTGTGGATAAAGGACACTCAGATCAGGAGTACCAGGTGCGCACTAGGAAAAATTTCAGGAAGAGGATTAAAGACGTTCTCAAGAGCTCTGCAGCACGAACCGAAATGATCTGAAAGCATGCGTCCATGCTCCTGATCCCCCGATTCACAAGACCTGCTCCACAGCTCGAGTCAGCCCTTCATGCCTTTCCGAAAATACTCCCTCTGGAACTCCCCGTTTTGTGTCCTCGTTCCCCAGAACGCCGACTTAGGAAGCTGTCCTATCTTCTTGGCCATATGAAAAATAGACACCAAAACCTAGAAAAGAAGACTAAGCCCCAAGAGAGAAGCCACATACATATGTGAATGAAGATAATGGTGGAAGAAAAGAATACTGTAAAACCTGTGAAGGAAGAAAACACTGTGGCTAGGTAAAGACAACATCAAACCCTTTGTTTGGAGAAGGCACCGAACGTGCAAAAATACGAACCAATGAACGAAGAGACCCCGGATTCTTAGCTGAAAAAACGAAATAAAGAACAAAAATAACCAAACCACCTGAAAGGTAGGGTAATGTTGCTTATTGCCCAGCCGACCGCAAAGTGCCATATCAGGGCTGTCACTGCGTTGAAGTCATTCACACAGCCCTTTAATAAAGCACCTTCTAAAAACACACTGAAAATGTTGTCTTTCTTCTGTAAAATCTTAGATCAAATGAAAAATGTTGATCTCTTTTTACATCAGGTGGGGACATCTCTAAGCAAGGTTTTCATGGAGTCTGCTGTAAAATACTTATGTCTCACATTATGCAAGTCTTAACACTCTAAAATATGTTTCACTGTGAATGATACATAACATGAAATGCATCATGCAACTTCTTCCCTATTTAAAAGAAACAAACGAGTTACAAACGAATGGCCAACGTAGAGCCGGCATAAAACCGTTTCTTCCCTGCGACCACCAGAGTTTGATGAGAGTTCTGATATGAACATTACTTTTCAGTTTCAAATCTGAGTGGGGGATAGGTATGTTGGCCAGTTTCATTGTTGTGGCATTCCTGGTCAAACGATCGCAATTTCATTTCATTTCCCTGAATGCCAACAAAACCGGGAACCCAAGTTAGAACAATGTTGTGACCTTTCGCTTTTAAACAGATAACATTTGAGAAAGAACACTTGGGCAATAGGCTGCACAAGCCACTCCATCATGGGACTTTGAATCATCGGTAAACATTTTTGGAAAGGATGGGAATTTTGTACAGAGATTCACAAATAACGCCTTGTATGCCTGACGATTGATGAATTATTTGCGAAAAGCAGCAACATCAAAGCGTGTTTCTAATGTAAAAAAGGTTCACAGAAATTTGGAGAAGTCAAACACAACTCATAGATCAAGACCTGCATTCTGCACATGGGGCTGCATACGAAGTCCAAACTGAGGAATACAGTTGGGATTTTCTTCAAATTTTCTTTGAAAATATGGATTAAAAACGCAGCCACAAGCAGAATTTTCCGATTCAGAAAACAATTTGAGATAGTAATTTAAGAATGGTGTCGGCCTGCGGTTGGATAATGAGGGTCCACCTGCCTCCACATACAGGCTATACGCAGGGGTGGTGCGGAATGCTCCAAGACAGAGATGAAGCCCTTGATGAGGAATAGGATCCAGGAGTTTCAGATAAAATGTCTCACAGAGCCGTATGCACCAAGGATCTATAGAGGTGCAGCAAAGTTTTATCAGCGCCCCAGTCAGTGTGTGCTTCGACTCTCTGAATGTTCAAAGCTTTCTGGCAAGAAGTTTTTAACTGTCTGATGTGACAAAGGAAGCTGAACTTTTGATCGAAAATAACTCCCAGAAATTTGGCCTCCTTTACAGGTGGAAGGGGAGATTTCCCTATTTTGGATTTCAGGATCAGCAAAGAACTGTAGAAAATTATGAAAGTGAGTCCACTGGAACTTAGTAGCAGAAAAGGTAAAGCCATTTTCTTCTGCCCACAAATGTATTTTATTTAAACAAAGCCGGAGCCTACCCTGAACACTTGGGTACAAACATTCAGTTGCACAGTGGGCAAAGTCATCTACAAACAACTAGCAGTAGAAACCCGGTTGAATTGAATTAACAATGATGTTATTTTTTATGCAAACCATCTGAAAGAACCACGAACTAAACACTATCCAAGATTTTTTTAACCCTGCACAACACTTGAAGTGTTGGACAGAGAGAAGTAACCAACCACCGTGGCTATGTGGTTAGCGTCGTGGACTCCCAGCTGGGAGGTCGTGGATTCGATTCCCCTCAGAGTCAGGTGAGATTCTTATGCCTCGATCGGCTCCTACCCAGATTTGTGTTTGCTATGGACTCGACTGGGAAGACTAGGACCACACAGTCGAGTTTTATCCACTTAATAGATGCGCTCAAACATCCTGACCAACACTGCAGGTGTCTATTATCTCGGGCCTTGGTTGACGCCGAGATACATAATGAAAATAAGCGTAGAATACAGCCCTGCCATGCAGTCTCAGACTGGAATAAACAAATCCGTACCATCGTCATTCTCATCGATCAGTATTAAAAAAAAGTCTCAAATTCTGTGGCCTGGCATGCCCTGCTCTCATGTCGACCTCAGTATCGATGTCCTCTCCACGTCTGTAGCCTTGGCCTTATTCCGATGGGGTCACAGGTATCGGCGAGTCCGTGGGGGGCTGTCGTTGGACGAACGTGGTGGCGCGCTTTGGGAGAGCTCACTCCCGGCTCCATGACTAAGCAATTATTGTCGTCTATAGGGGGCTTAGAGGTGGTGTCCTGCGTATGTTGGATCAGAACAGGCACCACTGAACACCACCAAAGTGACTCAGCAGCAGAGCAGCGTCTTCTCCGGTGGGTTGCCACTTGACGGCATGACATTGATTACTCCCTGTGAATTGCTGGTGCTGGGGCTGCAGCGGGCCAGGCAGGACTGTGTCTATGTCGGACTGAGCGGTGTGAGTGCAATACCACTGAAGTGCACAAAAGATATGAAAAAAAAGTAAATAAAAGCTCGCCGCTACTCTCCTTGTATTCTGTTGCTTTCCCCGAGTTGATTCTTACTGCTCCCCGTTTCCCACGGTCGTTGATGCCCGAGTGCCTTGCTCCTGGTGACAAAAACATCGATTTTTCCTGTTAACATGGCCTATTCAGCGCAAATGATTCCGACTCACTAAAATTCAGCGAAATGATTTTGATTTTACAAAGTACCTGGGTTCTGTTATCTTGCAATCTAACAATATTTAGTTAATACGATACATTACATGAACAACATAAAAGGTTTCAATAATCTTCCATCAGAACACATAGTGCAGTATCCTTTTATGCTCCATTTTTAGTTTTACATAGCTTAAGACAGAGACTGCTATCAACAAAATGGTCAACTTGATATTCGGTGATAGAACATTTAGCAACGCATGGTAAGCCAGTGATCAAAGTGTCTTACCCGTGTGTGTGTGCGTGTGCGTATATATATATATATATATATATATATATATATATATATATTATATATGTTGTGTGTGTGTGTGTGTGTGTGTGTGTGTGTGTGGTGTGTGTGCACGCACGCGCATGTCTGTATGCGTTACAGAGTGTTTAGGCGAGAGGATAGCAGGCATTCGTTTCCAGTTGAGGCTATGGGGGAAAAGGTCATTTGGAAAAAGCTGTTTCAGTGGTATAGTCATCCAGTTCTTAATACTTTAAGCCAAGGGACAGAATCGATGCATGCATATGCTGAATGGATGCGAAACGAAACGCAAAAATGATCGACATCCATACCGCCTCCAACCTGGTCCCCCACCATCTTTTCCCTTACTCCTCAAGCCACGAGAGTCTTATCTGAGCACTTTTCTTGCAACTATTATCAGGGTCTCAATATGCTTTAATTTCTTTTTCTTCTCCAACTGTCTCAGATCAGGTTTAATGCATTTGTGTTTCTTTGGTTGAAAAACTCCGCGTGTGTGTGTGTGTGTGTGTGTGTGTGTGCGTGTGTGTGTGTATGTGCGCGCGAGAGAGCGTGCGTGCGTGCGTGCGTGTGTGCGTGTATGCGTGTATGCGTGTGTACGTGTGTACGTGTGTGTGTGTGTGTGTGTGTGTGTGTGTGTGTGTTCCGTAGAGGATTCGGAACCCCGGTTTACTTAATGTTAATTTAGATACTGAACGGAGCCAGAGGGAAACTGCTCCTTTGAGGTACTCAGAACTCCTGCCCATGGATGTCCAACAACGTGGTGCCAATACAGACTTGGAACTGCCCATCAGCCAGACAGTTTTGAAGGAATAAGGGAAATGACCACAAAAACCTAGATTATGAAGGTCTATTAAGAATTCCAGATTTCCGAGTGGTATCACACGCTTTTTCCTGATTAAGAAAGATATCAAACACAATGTTGTCATGTTTATTAATGAACGCGTTGCAGATGGTGGTTTCCAGATGGACTAAATACTTAATCGTCGAGTTTTTTTTTTTTTTTTTTCTGGAACCTGCACTGTTCATTGGCGAAAAGGCCATTGGTTTCCAGCTTATGCATTAGACGGGGTTTGACCACCTTTTCCATTTGCTTGCAGAGGCCAGGCTTAGGAATCAATGATCATGGCTTTTCACCACACACCTCCTCCCCAAGAACATTTAATTTTGACGTGCCCAGCTTTCTGGCACTTGAAACACTGCATCGGAGATGAAGACGGAATGCAAAGTTGAATTCGCACATTAAAACAATCCACCTTGATGACTTAAGACAACGAAGGGGTACAGCATGTCAGAAAGAAGGTGCTGGTGGGCACTCTCTTGCTTTTGTGAACTGTAACCCGACGCACATTAATTACACCTTCGGATGCAAGTTCAGTTTTTATCTCGGTCTCTTAGACGCCTCCAACATCCAGGCGTCTAATGACTCCCTTGGGCGTACTCAACTGTTTATGGGGAGTCACCCGGTTTTCTCTACTAGTTTTATGGCCCTTAGCTGTTCCGACAAGCCCTAGGAGATAAGGCACAAAACCTATGAAAACAAGATAATAAACCATAAAAGAAGTCCGTAACTGAAAGAGACTTAACACTAAAACCTTTGAAAGGAAGATGCTACATCTATGGAGTGAAAACACTACAACTTGTAAAAAGGGGAAATTTAACCACCTAGAACGACTACACCAGCCACTTAAAAGGACACTAAATCCTATGAAGGAACACTAAGGAGAGGATACCAAAAATGCTATCACAGGAGGTCGACAATACTTGCACCATTTAAAAAGTGACCACCAGCTCCACAAAAGTAGGAAAGCAAAATTGTTTTGATTTCTTTGTCCTTGTTTATGGTGGACTCGCTACAGAACTTGAAACTAGAGTTATTTTCAAAATTTATACCCTATAAGAGGATTCACTTTAAGATTAAGATTAAGATAAAAATTATAGTCCCGTCAACAGCAGAGGTTATCTCAGGACTGTCACCACGTTATAAGAGGATTCACTTGCTAAATTATTACCATGTCAGGCTTTCTGTGGATAATTACCATGTCAGGTTTTCTGTGGATAAAGGACACTCAGATCAGGAGTACGAGGTGCGCACTAGGAAATATTTCAGGTAGAGATTAAAGACGTTCTCAAGAGCTCTGCAGCACGAACCGAAATGATCTGAAAGCATGCGTCCATGCTCCAGATCCCCCGATTCACAAGACTTCCTCCATAGCTCGAGTCAGCCTTTTATACCTCTCCAAAAATACTCCCTCTGGTACTCCCCGTTTTGTGTCCTCGTTCCCCAGAACACCGACTTAGGAAGCTGTCCTATCTTCTTGGCCATATGAAAAATAGACACCGAAACCTAGAAAAGAAGACTAAGCCCCAAGAGAGAAGCCACATACATATGTGAATGAAGAAGATACTGAGGCAAGGAAAGAATAGTCTGAAACCTGTGAAGGAAGAAAACACTGTACCTAGGTAAAGACGACATCCTACCCTGTGTATGGAGAAGGCACCGAACGTGCAAAAAGACGAACCTGAGAATGAAGAGACCCCGAATTCTTAGCTGAAAAAAACCGAAACAAACAAAAATTACCAAATGACCGCAAAGTACCATATCAAGGCTGTCACTGCGCTGAAGTCATTCACACAGCCCTTTAATAAAGCACCTTCTAAAACACAATGGAATGTTAAAAATCTTTCTTCTGTAAAATCTTAGATCAAATGAAAAATGTTGATCTCTTTTTACATCAGGTGGGGCATCTCTGAGCAAGGTTTTCATGGAGTCTGCTGTAAAATGTTAATGTATCACATTATGCAAGTCTTAACACTCTAAAATGTGTTTCATTGTGAACATGGAGTGCACCATGGAACTTCTTCCCTCTTTCAAAGAAACAAATGAATTACAAACGAATGGCCAGCTTACAGCCGGCGTAAAACCGTTTCTTCCTTGCGACCACCTGAGTTAGATGAGAGTTCTGATATGAACATTAACCTTCGGTTTCAAATCCGAGTAGGGGATAGGTATGTTGGACAGTTTTATTGTTGTGGCATTCCTGGCCAAACGATCGCCATTTCATTTCCCTGAATGCCAGCAAAACCGGGAACCCAAGTTAGAACAATGTTGTGACCTGTCGCTTTTAAAGAGGTAAAAAGTTCGAAAGAGTTTAAAAGTTCAGGATAATGTAGGTTATGGCCAGCTACAACCTCCAAAGCTGACGGCGAATCATACAAAATCAGAATGTCCTTGTGTATAGATTGAGAAATCATCTTCAGCGCTAGAACCAAAGCCATTAATTTCATCAGAGTAAACAGAACTTTCTGACGGAATATGCCTTCATAACATTTGAAAAAGAACACTTGGGCAATAGGCTGCACAAGCCACTCCATCATGGGACTTTGAATCATCAGTAAACATTATCTGAAAGGATGGGAATTTTGTTCAGAGATCTGCAAACAATGCCTTGTGTGCCTGACGATTGATGAATTCTTTGCGAAAAGCAGCAACATCAAACCGTGTTTGTGATGTGAAAAGGTTCATGGAAATTTGGAGAAGTCGGACACAACTCATAGATCAAGACCTGCGTTCTGCGCATGGGGCTGCATACGAAGTCCAAACTGAGGAATACAGTTGGGATTTTCTTCAAATTTTCATTGAAAATATGGATTTAAAACTCAGTCAAAAGCACGAGTTTCCGATTATGAGAACAATCTGAGATAGTAAATGTAAGGATGGTGTCAGCCTGCACACCTGTCTCTGCATACAGGCTGTACCACTGGGGTGGTGCGGAATGCTCCAGGGCAGAGACGAAGCCCTTGAGGAATACGATCCAAGAGTTTCAGATAAAAGGGTCGCACAGAGCCGTATACAATACATCCCTAATCCAGTTTAGAACGGACCAAGGCTCTGTAGAGGTGCAGCAAAGTTTATCAGCGCCCCAGTCGGTGTGTGGTACGACCCGCTAAATGTTCAGAGCTTTCTGGCAAGAAGTTTTTAAGTGTTTGATGTGACAAAGGAAGTTGAGCTTTTGATCGAAAACAACTCCCAGAATTTTGGCCTCCTTTACAGGTGGAATGGGAGATTTCCCTATTTTGGATTTCTGAATCAGCAAAGAACTGTAGAAAATTATTAAAGTGAATCCACTGGATCTTAGTAGCAGAAAAGGTATAAGCATCTGAAAGAACACGTCCATGACGTCCAAAGAACCACGAACTAAACACTATGCAAGAATATTTTGACCCTGCACAACACCTGAAGTGTCGGATAAAGAAAACTAACCAGCCACCGTAGCCAAGTGGTACGCACTGTGGTTCCTAGCTGGGAGGTCGTGGTGATGCCCGTTAGAGTCAGGTGGAATTTTTATGCCTCGGCCGGCTCCTCCCAGATTTGCACAACACTTGCAGTGCTGGATAAAGAGAAGTAACCAACCACCACAGCTAAATGGTTAGCGTCGTGGACTCCCAGCTGGGAGGTCGTGGGTTCGATTAACCTCAGAGTCAGGTGATTTTTATGCCTCGATCGGCTCCTACCCAGATCTGTGTTTGCTATGGACTCAATTGGGAAGACTGGGACAACACAGTCGAGTTTCATTCACTTAATGGATGCACTCAAACATCCTGACCAACACTGCAGGTGCCTATATCTCGGGCCTGGTAGACGCTGGGATATATCATGAAAATAAGAGAATACATCCCTGCCATGCAGTCTCAGACAGGAATGGAAAACCATAGCATCATCATCATCCTCATCGATCAGTATTAAAAAAAAAGTCTCAAAATGTGTGGCCCAGCATGCCCTGCTCTCATGGTGACCTCAGTTTCGATGTCCTCTCTAGGTCTGTAGCCTTGGTTTGATTCTGACGGGGTCACATGTATTGGCGTGTCCATGGGGGCTGTCGCAGGACGATTGTGGTGGCGCCCTTTGGAGGGAGAGCTCACTCAAACCCGCTCCACGACTAAGCAGTTATTGTCAGTAGGGAGCTTAGTAGGTGGTGTCCTGCGTATGTTGGATCAGCACAAGTGCCACTGAACACCACCAAAGTGACTCGGCTGCAGTGCAGCTCTTCCCCGGTGGGTTGCACTTGACGGCATGACATCGATTACTCCCCGTGGATTGCCGGTGCCGGGGTTCCGGCGGGCCAGACAAGGCTGCATCTGTGTCGGACTGAGCAGTGTGGGTGCAACACCACTGAAGTGTCACAGAAGATATGGAAAAAAAAGTAAATAAAAGCTCGTCACCACTCTCCTTGTATTCTGTTGCTTTCCTCGAGTCGATTCTTACTGCTCCCCGTTTCCCACGGTCGTTGATGCGCGAGTGCCTTGCCTCTGGTGACAAAAACATCGATATTTTCTGTGAACATCGACTAATCTGCGCAAATGATTCGGACTCACTAAATTTCAGCGAAATGATTTTGATTTTACAAAGTATCTGCGTTCTGTTATCTTGCAATCTAACAATATTTAGGTAATACGATACATTATATGAACAACATAAAAGGTTTCAACAATCTTCCATCAGAAAACAGTGCAGTATCCTTTTATGCTCCATTTTCTGTTGCACATAGCTTAAGACAGAGATTGCTATCGAAGTGGTCGATAGGATATTCGGTGGAAGAACATTTAGCAATGCATGGTAAGCCAGTGATCAAAGTTTTTTCAGCTTCTCACCTCTGTGTGTGTGTGTGTGCGTGTGCGTGTGCGTGTGCGTGTGCGTGTTCACGTATGTGTGTGTGCACGTATGTCTGTGTATATGCGTTACGGAGTGTTTAGGCGAGAGGATAGCAGGCATTCGTTTCCAGTTGAAGCTCTGGGGAAAAAGGTCATTTGGAAAAATCTGTTTCAGTGGTATATTCATACAATTCTTAATACTTTAAGCCAAGGGATAGAATCGATGCATGCATATACTGAATGGATGCTAAACGAAACGCAAAAATGTTTGACATCCATCCCGCCTCCAACGTTGTCCCCCACCGCCTTTTCCCTTACTCCTCAAACCACGAGTCTTATCCGAGTACTGTTCTTCCAACTGTTATCAGGATCTCAATATATCTTTTTCTTCTGCAACGATCTCAGAGCAGCTTCATTGTATTTGTGTTTCGTTGGTTGAAATACAGTGCGTGTGTGTGTGTGTGTGTGTGCACGCGCACGCACGTGCATGTCTGTGTTTATGCGCTACAGAATGTTTTAGGCGAGAAGATAAGAATTCGTTTCCAGTTGAAGCTCTGGGGAAAAGGGTCAGTTGGAAACAGCTCTTTCAGTGGTATATTCATACATTTCTTAATACTTTAAGCCAAGGGATAGAATCGACACATGTATATACTGCATGGATGCGAAACGAAACGAAAAATGTTCGATATCCATCCTGCCTCCAACCTTGTCCCCCACCGCCTTTTCCCTTACTCCTCAAACCACGAGTCTTATCCGAGCACTGTTCTAGCAACTGTTATCAGGATCTCAATATATCTTTTTCTTCTGCAACTGTCTCAGATCAGTTTTAATGCATTTGTGTTTGGTTGGTTGAAAAACAGTGTGCGTGCATGTGTTCCGTAGAGGATTCAGAAGCCCTGT
The DNA here is from genome assembly GCA_033310375.1 of Conus canariensis. Taxonomy (NCBI): domain Eukaryota; kingdom Metazoa; phylum Mollusca; class Gastropoda; order Neogastropoda; family Conidae; genus Conus; species Conus canariensis. The sequence goes on along the minus strand of CM065716.1, from coordinate 47,739,630 downwards.
TTACTTAATTGACAATGTCATTAATTTTGATACTGAACAGAGCCGGAGGGAAAATGCTCCCTTGAGGTACACACAACTCCTGCCCATGGATGTCCGACAGCGTTGTGCCAATACAGACTTGGAACTGCCCATCAGCCAGAAAGGTTTGAAGGAATAAAGGCAGATGACCACGAAAACCTAGTTTATGAAGGTCTATAAGAATTCCAGATTTCCAAGTGGTATCACACGCTTTTTCCAGATCAAGAAAGATAGCAACCACAATGTTGCCATGATGTTTATTAATGAACGTGTTGCAGATGGTGGTTTCCAGATAGACTAAAATAATGGTCTACGGTCGAGTGTTTTTTTTCTGGAACCTGCACTGCTCATTGGCCAAAAGGCCATCAGTTTCCTGCTTATACATTAGATGGGAGTTGACCATCTTCTCCATTTGCTTTCAGAGGCCAGGCTTAGGAATCGGAATGATCATGGCTTTTCACCACACACTTCCTTCCCATAACAGCTAATTTTGACGTGCCCAGCTTTCTGGCACTTGAAGCACTGCATCGGAGATGAAGACGGAATGTAAAGTTGAATGTGCACTTAAAAAGCCCACCTTGATGAATCAAGGCAATGAATGGGGTACAGAATGTCAGAAAGAGGGTGTTGGTGGGCACTCTTTCTCTTGCTTTGCGAACTGTAACTCGACGCACGTTAATTACACCTTGGGATGCAAGTTCAGTTTTTATCTTAGTCTCCGAGACACCTCCAAGATCCGGACATCTAATGACTCAATTGGACGTACTCAACCGTTTATGGCGAGTCACCCGGTTACCTCTACTAGTTTTATGGCACTTTACAGCTGTTTCGACAAGCCCCTATGAGGTTAAGGCACTAAAACCTATGAAAACAAGGTAATAAACCGATAAAAGAAGTCCGTAACTGAAAGAGACGAGAACACTAAAACCTTTGAAAGGAAGATGCTATATCTACGGAGTGAAAACACAACTTTTAAAAAGGGGAAATTTAACCACCTAGAACGACTACACTAGCCACTTAAAAAGGACACTAAATCCTATAAAAGAACACTAAAGGAGAGGATACCAAAAAAGTTATCACAGGAGGTCGAGAATACTTGCACTTTTTAAAAGGTGACCACCAGCTCCACGAAAGTAGGAAAGCAAAATTGTTTTGATTTGTTTGTCCTTTTTATGGCGGACTCACTACAGAATTTGAAACTCAATAAGAATTATTTCAAAATCTAAATCCTATGAGAGGATTCACAAGCTGAATGGTTACCATGTCATGTTTTCTGTGGATAAAGGACACTCCGATCAGGAGTACCAGGTGCGCACTAGGAAATACTTCAGAAAAAGGATTAAAGACGTTCTCAAGAGCTCTGGAGCACGAACCGAAATGATCTGAAAGCATGCGTCCATGCTCCAGATCCCCGATTCACAAGACCTGCTCCACAGCTCGAGTCAGCCTTTCATGCCTTTCTGAAAATACTCCCTCTGGTACTCCCCGTGTTGTGTCCTCGTTCCCCAGAACACTGACTAAGGAAGCTGTCCTATCTTCTTGGCCATATGAAAAATAGACACAAAAACCTAGAAAAGAAGACTAAGCCCCAAGAGAGAAGCCACATACATATGTGAATGAAGAAGGTACTGAAGGAAGGAAAGAATACTGTAAAACCTGTGAAGGAAGGAAAGAATACCGTAAAACCTGTGAAGGAAGAAAAAACTGTAGCTAGGTAAAGACATTAAACCCTTTGTATGGAGAAGGCACCAAACATGCAAAAAGACGAACCTATGAACGAAGAGACCCCGGTTTCTTAGCTGAAAAAAAACAACAACTAAACAAACAAAAATTACTAAAACCACCTGAAAGGTAGGGTAATTTTGCTTATTGCCTAGCCGACCGCAAAGTGCCATATCAGGGCTGTCACTGCGTTGAAGTCGTTCACACAGCCATTTAAAAAAGCACCTAAAAACGCTGGAAATGTTGAAAATCTTTCTTCTTTAAAATCTTAGATCAAATGAAAAATGTTGATCTCTTTTTACATCAGGTGGGACATCTCTGAGCAAGGTTTTCATGGAGTCTGCTGTAAAATGTTAATGTATCACATTATACAAAGTCTTAACACTCTAAAATGCGTTTCACCGTGAACATGGAGTGCACCATGGAACTTCTTCCCTCTTTCAAAGAAACGAATTACAAACGAATGGCCAGCTTACAGCCGGCATAAAACTGTTTCTTCCTTGCGACCACCAGAGTTACATCAGAGTTCTGATATGAACAGTAACTTTCAGTTTCAGATCCGAGTAGGGGATAGGAATGTTGCACACTTTCATTGTTGTGGCATTTCTGGCCAAACAATCGCATTTCATTTCCCCGAATGCCGACAAAACCGGGAACCCAAGTTAGAACAATGTTGTGACCTTTTGCTTTCAAAGAAGTAAAAAGTTCAAGAGTTTAAAAGTTCAGGATAATGGAGGTTATGGCCAGCTACGACCTCCAAAGCTGACAGCGAATCGGACAAAATCAGAATGTCCTTGTTTATAGATAGAGAAAACATCTTCAGCGCCAGAACCAATGCCATTAATTTCATCAGTGTAAACAGAACCATCTGACAGAATGTTTTCATAACATTTGAGAAAGAACACTTAGGCAATAGGCTGCACAAGCCACTCCATCATGGGACTTTGAACCATCAGTAAACATTTTTGGAAAGGATGGGAATTTTGTACAGAGATCCGCAAATAATGCCTTGTGCCTGACGATTGATGAATTCTTGTGAAAAGCAGCAACATCAAAGCGTGTTTCTGATTTCAAAAGGTTCATGGAAATTTGGAGAAGTCAGACACAACTCATCGATCAAGACCTGCATTCTGCGCATGGGGCTGCATACGAAGTCCAAACTGAGGAATACAGTTGGGATTTTCTTCAAATTTTCTTTGAAAATATGGATTTAAAACGCAGTCAAAAGCAGGAGTTTCTGATTAAGAGAACAGTCTGAGATAGTAATTTACGGATGGTGTCAGCCTGCACACCTGTCTCTGCATACAGGCTGTACACTGGGGTGGTGCGGAATGCTCCAGGACAGAGACGAAGCCCTTGATGAGGAATACGATCCAAGAGTTTCAGATAAAAGGGTCGCACAGAGCCGTATACAATACATTCCTAATCCAGTTTAGAACGGACCAGGGCTCTGTAGAGGTGCAGCAAAGTTTCTTATCAGCGCCCCAGTCGGCGTGTGCTACGACCCGCCAAATGTTCAGAGCTTTCTGGCAAGAAGTTTTTAAGTGTTTGATGTGACAAAGGAAGTTGAGCATTTGGTCGAAAATAACTCTCAGAAATTTGGCCTCCTTTACAGGTGAAATGGGAGATTTCCCTATTTTGGATTTCAGGATCAGCAAAGAACTGTAGAAAATTATGAAAGTGAATCCACTGGATCTTAGTAGCAGAAAAGGTAAAGCCATTTTCTTCTGCCCACAAGTGTATTTTATTATTACACAAAGCCAGAAATTGCCCTGAACACTCCTGGTACAAACATTCAATTGCACAGTGGGCAAAGTCATCTGCAAGAAACGAGCAGTCGGAACCCGGTTGAATTGAATTAAGAATGTTGTTGATTCTATGCAAACCATCTGAAAGAACACGTCCAAAGAACCACGAACTAAACACTATGCAAGAATATTTTGACCCTGCACAACACCTGAAGTGTCGAAAAAAGAAAACTAACCAGCCACCGTAGCCAAGTGGTTAGCGTTGTGGTTCCCAGCTGGGAGGTCGTGGGTTCGATTCCCAAAAGAGTCAGGTGGAATTTTCATGCCCGACCGGCTCCTACCCACATTTGAGTTTGCTTCGGGCTCAATTGGGAAGACTGGGACCACACAGTCGAGTTTCATTCACTTAATGGATGCACTCAAAACATCCTGACCAACACTGCAGGTGTCTATTTCTCGGGCCTGGTTGACGCCGGGATATATCATGAAATAAGAGCAGAATACATCCCTACCATGCAGTCTCAGACAGAAATGGAAAACCGTAGCATCATCATCATCCTCATCGATCAATATTTAAAAAATCTCAACTTCTGTGGCCCAGCATGCCCTGCAGTCATGGTGACCTCAGTTTCGATGTCCTCTCCACGTCTGTAGCCTTGGTTTGATTCTGACGGGGTCACAGGTATTAGCGAGTCCATGGGGGCTGTCGTTGGACGAATGTGGTGGCGCCCTCTGGAGGAAGAGCTCACTCAAGCCCCCTCCGCGACTAAGAAATTATTGTTGTTTTTTTTTTTTTTTTTTTTTTTTTTTTTTTTTGTGGCATCAGTTCTCGGATCAATGGAGCACCTAAGGTGGTGATTTTTTTTCTTTGTTTTTTCTTTTTTTTTAATTTTTTTTCTTTTTTTCTTCCCTAAGGCCAAAATCCACCTCTTCATTTTTTGGTGCATCACACTGTCCTCTTCATCTGCCAAAAAAACAAAAAGCGGAAAAAAAAAACAAAAACACAATTTCCACTACTAGGGTTTTTTTTCTCTTTTTTTTTTTTCTTTTCTTTCCCAGCCAATCTCTTACACACCATGCATAGTCTGTATGTTCTCTTATAAATGGACATATTTTTGCTGATTTTAGTGTTTTGGCAATTGATACAAAGTGTCTGGGTTTGTTAATGTACTAATGTGTGGTGTACTGGCACACTCACTCTGATAAAGTGTTGCATTATACGGAAACGGAACCAACATAGATGAAACAAAGGACTTAATTATTTTTAGTTTTTCATTTTGTTTTACACATACACCTGCACACATACTCTCGCCCCCCCTCCCCCTCCCCCCTCTCTCTCAAATATGCTAACAATGGTAGAAACCTGTTAAATACACGACACGATACCAAAGCAAAAACTATGCATAAGCAACCAATTCTGTATACACACATGCCTGAAAGGATGTCGTTGGTCCCTATTGCCCGTCTCCCTCTTCTTCCCCCTACCCAAGCGCGTGAGCGCACTTCACAACACACCACCACCACCACCATCCACCCACTCCAACACCCATCCATCCCCACCCCCACCCCCCACATCCACCCCACCCCCACAAGCAGAGAGAGAGAGATAGAGAGAGAGAGAGAGAGAGAAGGAAAAAAAAAAAGGAGAGAGAGTGAGATAGACAGACAGACAGACAGTTAGGCAGACAAACTGGCAGACAGGCGGACAGAGACGGCGTCTTTTAAATGGATTTAGGGAATTACTTTGTTACATATCGTCTCACCAGTTGTCTCTTCCCCGATGAGGCCAATCCTATAATGAAAAGAAATCATGCATGAACCCCTCATATTCCACATTCCCCACGTGCAACAGTCTTACACATACGAAAACGAAATAGTGCAAGAAAGTACGGAGGAGTGGAGAACGAAAAGGCATATTTACATTGGGGTCACTTTCTTTATGAAAGAAACGTCACCAAGACTGTGTTGTATGTGTGCGTGCGTGTATATGTGTGTGTACCTGTAGGTGTGTGTGTGTTACAGTGCATGTGCGCGCACGCAAAATGCACAAACACGTGCATGTTTTTGTAACTGAGTGTATGTCTCTCTCTCTCCCTCTCCCTCCCCCCTCCCCCCCCCCCCCATCCCTCCATCTTCGTGCGCACGTGCGCGTGCGTGCGTGCGTGTGTAAGAGTGAATGCATGCATGAAATCTCTTTATATTTTCCTCAGTTGCAACTGATTTTCGAATATGACTGAAATTGGCAGCCTAGATTCCGTTTTTTTATAAATACTTATACACATCTTTGCAGTAATCACAACATGGTTTATTTTCAGTAGTATATGTCTGTCAAGATTTTCTTGTCTAAGAATTCCAAAGAGCACAGTTTCTTCAGAAAACACAATTCTTGTGTTGTATACAGCTAATATGTATTGACTGACAAATTTCCAAAACGAATTAACCTTATGACAGTGAAAAAAGAAATGTTCAATGTAATCAATTTCATCATTGCAATATGAACAATTTCGATTATCCCTAACTTTCATTTTGCATAGCATTATATTTAGTCGGGTATATATTTTGTAAAATTTTCCATTGTAAAACTCTCAATCTGGTTTCTTTTGTGCACAAGCGGGGTATCTTCCATACATTTTCATTTAACTCCAGTCCATATTTATTAGACCAAAAACGGGCTGCACATGGTTCCGTGTAACTGAGGGAACACAAAGTCACACGGAAATCCTTGCAAGATATATGCTTTTTGTTACAGAAAAGAGGTGGTTCTGAAAAATCTATATCATATCTATCTTGTTCACTAACCCTAGTATTAAAACTATGTGTGGCCGCTGACACTACATTATACTCTAAGATCCTTGCAGGGGAGGTTCCTATCTTGTTAACCACGTCCTGGTATGAAAGCATTCTATTTGGACCATACATGTCACTAACATTTAGTATTTTGCCCTTTATCCAGTCAGGGAAGAAAAGGACATTTCCTCGATATTTTATGTATTGGTTATTCCACAGTAAAGAGGGAAAGGGTGAGACATCTTCATGTTTATTAAGATCTAGCCATGTTTTCAGAGTAATTTTCCAAAAATGTGAATGTATCTTGTCTAAACCTTTGAAAAGTGCGCTTTTAGTATTTGCATAAAAACACGTGACATTCTCACCAAAGGGTAGAAATATTTTTCTCGGAATTATAGTCCACCTTTCATTGTTTGTGGCCTTACAAATTTTTACAACCCATGACAGGAGAAAAGCAGATTGCATCTGTCTTAAATTTATCATTTTCAATCCTCCTTTTTCATATTCACTGCACATTACGCTTCTTTTAACTTTTTCAAATGCCTTTCGATTACAATGTTTTTTACGCCAGAGAAATCTAAAAAGCATGCGATTTATATCTGATAAGATCTTATCAGGAATAACAAATGTTTGCATAACAGACCATTTGTGAAATAAGAAATGTTTTAATAATATGTATTTTACCCATTATACTAAGATCTCTTTTTTCCCAGGCGTGAATAATTCTCTGAATAGTTTCTATTCTTTGCAACCAATTGTCCTCAACTAAAGATGCTGGTTTATCATTCTCATAATAAATACCCAGAATCTTTAGTTTATTTTTCCACGTAAAGCCATAAAAACTGTCTGCACTATGTTTTCTACTACCTAGCCACATAGCTGCTGATTTATTTTTATTTATAACCAAACCAGAAAACAAAGAAAAATCATTGAGTATATCTAATGCTTGCATCATGTCATGCTGATCTGTCAAAAATAAAGTAACATCATCTGCATAAAGCGCAATTTTGATTACATTAACAAGCGTATCTCTTGAACCCCCTAAATCAATTCCTCTAATGTTTCTACAGTCTCTTATCTTTATTGCTAACAATTCTATAGCCAACACAAATACTAAGGGAGAAAAAGGACATCCTTGTCGGATTCCTGTTTCAACCGCAAAATACTCGGATATCCAGCCACTATACAAAACACAACTACGAGTATCAGTGATTAATACTTGAAACCATCTAATGAATTCTTCACCAAACCCATACTTTTTGAGAGCTGTTACCATGAAGTCTTTAGATATACTATCAAAAGCTTGTGTATAATCAATACTTAAAAGCAAACCAGGAATATTTTCTACTTTTAGATGATCAATGACATCATCAATTAGTCTCAATAGCGTAGCTGCTCGACGTCCTTTTATATACCCAACCTGATCTTCACTTACTAAATCTCTAATTACTTGACATAAACGATTTGCCAAACATTTAGACAAAAGCTTGTAATCGCTATTCGTTAACGAAATTGGTCTCCAGTTTTTTAAAACATTTCTAGGTAGATCTTTGCCTTTGTGAATTAGTGTAATGACTGCTTTTCTCTGAGAAGGAGAAAGCGTCCCTTTTTCAAATGCAGAGTTAAGTGATGATGTTAACAAACTTTTTATATGACACCAAAATACTTTTAAAAATTCTGTTGTAAGCCCATCACTTCCTGGTGAAGAACCATTTTTGAGGGCTTTAAGAGCCATTAGCAGTTCATTCTCTGTCAAATTGCCTTCACAACTATCCTTCTGAGAGTCAGAAAGCTGTGGTACTGAGGTATCAGATATAAAGTTATCTACCATTTGTTCCATGTTTCCTGCTCTTACCTTTTTCTTGTACAACTTCGAATAATAGTCTCGCTGCATTTTCATTATTTCAGACTGTTGTGTAATTGATCTACCATTTTCATCACGAAGTTCTTCTATTATCTTTGAATTTGCTCTTGATTTTTCCAAGTTTAGAAAATATTTTGTGTTCTTTTCACCCTCTTCAATCCATTTCATTCTAGATCTTACCTGCGCTGCACGTGCTTTATAAGTTTCCAATAATTCTAAATCTTGCATTAAGTGCTGTCGCTGATTTTGATAATGAATATTATTAGGGTTTTTTGCAATCTTAATATCTATGTCATTTAACTTACATTGTATTTCTACTAACTTATTCCTTCTGTCGATGCTCTTACCTTTAGCATAAATTATTGTAAAACTCTTAATCTTCATTTTTAGGACTTCCCATTCATTTTGAAAATCGACGTTTTCGTCCATATGAGATACATAATCATCTATCAAACTATTCATCTGTGTGACATAGTTTAAGTCATTCAACAATGAGTTGTTGAACTTCCACAGCCCAGGTCCCCTCTCAAAGCTTGAGAATTTCAATTTGATGGAGCAACCTCTGTGATCTGTGAATGGGATAGAATGAATATTACAGTCTATTGTTTTGTCAAACAAATTATCATTTGATATAAAATAATCCAATCGACGTGCAATAAAAGGAGAAGTTTTATGCCATGTAAATTCCTTGTCATCTGGATGAAACAGTCTCCAGGTATCATACAGGTTATGGTTTCTTATTAAATCATTGAATTTCTTTACTGTGCCCTCTGCATGTTTTTCTCCAGAGATGATATCTGAATCGTTATCTAATACGCAGTTGAAATCCCCCCCAATTAACAAATGCTCTGACTCAACATTAGAGATAACATCTCCCAGTTCAAAGAAAGTATTCTTTTCATTGTCATTATTTGGAGCATATACATTCACAATGACCACTTTTTTGTGCTGAATTTCTATTTCAATGGCCAAAATTCGTCTTGAATTGTATACTATCTTGTAATTATCAACCACATTGTGCCGAAATAACACAACTTGACCACAACTATGTGAAGTATAACTATTATATAATAATTCACCTTTGCCCCATTCTTTTTTCCATTGCCCATAAACATCATCAGTGATATGTGTTTCTTGCAAGCAAATGACATCATACTTTTTCTCTTTCAAGTATTTAAATATTGATTTTCTTTTCCAACACGAGCGCAAGCCCCGTGAATTTAATGAAAAAACAGTCAATCCAGAATCACAAGCCATAAGGAAAGTCCGTAATCCAAGCCATTTTCAAATCCAAACGCAAACCCGTAAACAAAGTCCGTGTAACGCGCGTAAGCCGTCTCCGTCAGGTCAAACCGTCACACTCGGTGAAGATTCACCCACCATCTCCCCCACCTTTACTTTGCCCACTCGACACGGAACGGTCAGGTGAGGGCCGCGAACAGGTGAGCATTTTAGCCTTTGGCCCGTCACGCCGCTGGCTAGGTGAATCCTCGTCACCTGACCTCTGTCGCTTGCCACCGGTGCTGCGTGAACGCTGGTCCTTCCCACACGCACCGTATTGCCGGATATTTTTCCGCGGCGAAGGTGTAGACGAATCTTTGCCCTTGTCAATTTTATCAGTTTGAGTTTCGGGAACCACATCTGTTAGAGAGTCTTCAAAAACATCTTCCCCATCCTCAAACAAATTTGCCCCTACCTGAACGTCTCCTGACTGCTGGTTCTCATCCGTGAGCCTTACCTCTTCTGTATGCTCAATCTGAGCACATGCCTCTGCTTCAGAGATAGGTCCACTCACCTGGGGGTCAGGGAAAGTGCCACAGGCCGGATCACCACGCTTGTGGCCACTCTGCAGGCAGTCCCTGCAAGTCACCAGATTTTGACACTGGTGTCGGTGGTGTCCTGACTGCAGGCAGTTAGAGCACACAGGGCTCCGTGACACCTTGGGCTGCTCCTTGTGGTAGAGGCGAGCAGTGAAACTACCCACCTTTACAAACCTGTCCAATGGTACTAATGGAAGGTTAATGAACACGAAGCGTCGACCTGTAACAAAACGGGTTAGCTTTCCGTCTCTGTCCCTGATTTTCTCCATTAGGAGAGAAGATCTAAGAACACATCCCAGTCTGACAAGGGCACTCTCTATATCGTCATTCGATACTGAGACTGGAAGATCTGAAATAAACAGTTTTGTAACGGGAACTTCAACACCATTGCTCCCTCTCAAAATGAATGGATTCTTGTCAAAAAGAGACACAGTACATCCATTTATAACAATCCCCTCAATCAAAAGTTGAGTTCTAGCAGCTCGAGTCAAGGGGTAGATCCTCCAGAGACCTTTGATGCACTGAGCACCATATACTGTTTCTTTGCCGCACACTCTTTCGGCAGCCAGACAAACGTCTAAATCAGAAAAACTATCTTCACTTGAGTTCATAGTCTTATCAGCAAAAGGTAAGTCTTTATGCTTGAAAAAAACAGGCTCCACTCGCTGTGAGACAGCCATTTTAGAAAAAAGAAAAGAAAAGAAAAAGAAAAGAAGAAGAAAAAAAAAACCCACACAAAAACAAAACAAAGGAGGGGCTGAAAGGGGGGGGGGGGGGGACAAAAAAAAGAAGAAAATGGCTGAATTCGTTGGGTTGGAGTTACATTTTTCAGCACAAGCTGCACGTGCAAATGGAAAAGCAAAACACAAACCTGTTCAAGGCGTACCCAATGAAGGAAAAAACAAACAAAAAAAAACACGCACACACACACAAAAGCGTCGGAATCAACAAAACACCAAAATACAAAATTCACCAAAACTAGAAAATCCCACCACCAATCACCACCAAAATTCACATCCTGCAAGACTGTGGCATCAGCTAGGCAGCACACCCTATAAAAGCGCACTAGACGCAACACTGCCAAGAAAATTAGAAGGCAAACACAGAGCTCGCAAAAACACGTCCTCTCGACATCGAGTGAACATCTCTCTCCAGAAATTATTGTTGTTAGTAGGGAGCTTAGAGGTGATGTCCTGCGTATGTTGGATCAGCACAAGTGCCACTGAACACGACCGAAGTGACTCGGCAGCAGTACAGCGTCTTCTCCGGTGGGTTGCCATTTGACGGCATGACATTGATTACTCCCTGTGAATATGCCAGTGCCAGGGCTGCATCTGTGTCGGTCTGTGTAGGTGCAATGCCATTGAAGCGGCACAGAAGAAAAGCAAAAAAAAAATATAATAAATAAATAAAAGCTCGCCACCACTCTCCTTGTATTCTGTTGCTTCCCCCCGGGTGATTCTTACTGCTCCCCGTTTCCCACGGTCGTTGATGCGCGAGTGCCTTGCCCCTGGTGACAAACACATCGATATTTTCTGTGAACATTGTCTATTCTGCGGAAATGATCCCGACTCACTAAAATTCAGCAAAATGATTTTGATTTTACAAAGTATCTGCGTTCTGTCATCTTGCAATCTATTTAGTTTATACAATATGATTATTATATGAACAACATAAAAAGCCTTACCAATCTTCCATGGAAAACATAGTGCAGTATCCTTTTACGCTCCATTTTCAGTTTTACAGCTTAAGACAGATTGTTATCAACGAAGTGGTCAATTTGAGAATCGGTAGAACAATTAGCAACGCATGGTAAGCCAGTGATAAAAGTTTTTCAGCTTCTCACCTTTGTGTGTGTGTGTGTGTGTGTATGTGTGTGTGTGTGTGTGTGTGTGCGTGTGCGTGTGTATGTGTGTGTTCACGTGTGTGTGTGTGTTCATGTGTGTGTGTGTGTTCACATGTATGTGTGTTCACGTGTGTGTGTGTGTGTGTGTGTGTGTGTGTGTGTGTGTGTGTGTGTGTGTGTGTTCAAGTGTGTGTGTGTGTTCACGCGTGTGTGTGCACGCACGCGCATGTCCGTGTTTATGCGTTAGTGTTTTAGGCGAGAGGACAGTAGGCATTCGTTTCCAGTTGAAGCTCTGGGGGAAAAGGGTCATTATGAAAAATCTTTCAGTGGTATATTCATACAGTTCTTAATACTTTAAGGCAAGGGATAGAATCACCACATGCATATCCTGCATGGATGCGAAACAAAACACAAAAAATGTTCGACATCCATCCTGCCTCCAACCTTGTCCCCCACCGCCTTTTCCTTACTCCTCAAACCACGAAAGTTCTGAGCACTGTTCTTGCAACTGTTATCAGGATCTCAATATATCTTTTTCTTCTCCAACTGTCTCAGATCTGTTTTAATGCATTTGGTGTTTCGTTGGTTGAAAAACAGAGAGAGAGAGAGAGAGAGAGAGAGAGTGTGTGTGTGTATGTGTGTGTGTGTGTGCGCTTGTGTATGGAGAGAGAGAGAGAGAGAGAGAGAGAGAGAGAGAGAGAGTGAGAGAGAGAGAGAGAGAGAAAGCAAGCTGACCCTCGTGTTCAACACGGTCTTTCCTACCTCGCTACCAATTGCGAGCCTGGAAAACCGATGAACGCCAATGAACGAGTCCCACGTCGACTGACGTAATGGTTCCAGTCCAACTGCTGAACGAATCCTTTGCCGACAGTTTTGGCACATGCGTCACTGTTCAAGCAGTCCTGAAATATGCAGTACTTCTGTCATATCTGCAGTGGCGAAGAAACACGCATGTCCCTTTAAAATACAGACTATACGATGTTAAAAAATCTTTGAAGTGACAGAATTGACAATGGGGATGCAAAATTCAGATAATGTATATGTTTTTGTTTTTGTTTGCGTATGGTTGGAGATGTTCATTTCATTTCGATATTTCGCTATTTAATGTTTAGGATAAGCTGGTCTCAAAAGTTATATAGTGGATATGCACGGGTCATTATACACCTCTTCGTCTCTAGTAACTACTTTCAAGGAGAAAATTCTGAAAAATTTCTTTAAAAACCCTCATGTAACCGACCAGTCATCGTAGTGCAGCAGTTAAGTGTCTTGGACGTAACGGCTACGGGCTGGACGGTCGAATCCTATCAGCGGCCTTTATTTGTGGGAGACTTCGGTCCCGGCCGGCTCCTGTCCAAAGTTGAGAGTACTATGAATCCGAATGGAATGTCTGAAAGCAAAGTCATAGTTCATTTCACATGAAGAGAATAGAAGTAAACAGTGTTTTTTTGTGATATCAAACTTACCGAGTAGTTCTACAAGTGTAGCTCAACATATGATTGGTAGATGCCACTAATTACTATCAAACATCCCTGTACTGCACGTGGTGTGTGTGTGTGTGTGTGTGTGTGTGTGTTGTGTGTGTGTGTGTGTGTGTGTGTGTGTGTTTGCTTAAGTGCGCGTGCGTGTACATGCATACACATGTATGTTAGTGGGAGCAGATTCAAGGAGAGGGGTAGCAAGGGGAAGCTGGGGGCGAAGGGGGGGAGAGGGAGGAGAGGAAAGCATGTTAATTAGTCACCCATTTTACAAGAAAATCTTTTTTGTGGAATACAGAGTGCCGACACTCTCAACAGAAAAAAAAGTTAAATGGAAGGTCGGAGCCAAGCAGTTTCCCCATTTTACAGCTGTTGAGATCTGTAAAATGTTTCTTGCACCGCTCTTGAAACTGACCGATTTCAACGTTGCATTCTCTTCATCCCTTATCGCTTGATCCCATTGAAAACGTAACTGTTCTACAATAAACTATCTGAATTTACCACTGGAGTCGGTGTTGTACCTTGTACAGTCTGGTCTGAAGCCCACGACGATTCTTGTTGGTCGACGTCTCACTAGCAGACCCGTCAGAGGAATCGGGGCGTCCTTTGGAGAACCCCAAGGCACTCGCATAGCCACCGGCACATCGCCGCACCTGTAGCCGGGCACTGTCTCTCTGGTCGGCATGGCTTGGGCATTCTTGTAGGACATGCCATGTCGTCTCCTCCACTTGCCACGTACACTAAACTATAAAAGCGGCGGACATTCAAACCAACGAAAGAGGAGGGAATTAAACATTATGACAGAAACGGATTGTAAACCCTGTGGAGGAAAGATTCTAAACTTACAGAAAACAGACCATAAAAACCTGAAAAATGGACACTGAACCACATATGAGGACCCTAAACCCCAAGAAAATACCATGTGAAAGGGGCACTAAACCTCTGGGAAAGATGACGTTAAGCCCTACAAAAATATGAAACTACGCTGTAAGCAAAGTGTAACCAATTGCCATGAAAGGAGGAAACTAGACCTTTGAGCGAAGAGAACAGTAAAGTCTGTGAACAGAGGACAACACTCGCTACTTAAAAAGGATACTCAACCCTATGAAGAGAACATTAAACAAGAGCATATCAATGCCCGTGAAAGAAAACACTAACCACTATTTGAAAGATTACACCAAATCGTACTTTGAGAAGGGCAGCAGAACATAATGAAAAGATCCAGAGGTTCTGTGTATTAAAGGACACTCGGATCAGGAGGTACCAGGTGCGCACTAGGGAATATTTACTGGATGAGCTCTACGGACTTCCTTAACTTTTGCAGCTCAGTCCCAGATGATCTGAAAACATGCGTCCATGTTCAAGATCCCTGAAATAGGAGACCTGCTACGTAGCAGAGTCAACTATTCATGCTCTCCAAGAAAATATTTCCTCTGGTACCCCCCGTTTTGTGTCCTTGTACCACAGAATACTGACATAAGAAACCCGAGCAACTATATCAAGCGTATGAACGACCGACACTAAACGCTAGAAATACGCACAAAAGAGAAAACGTTAGATTTTGTGAATCAAGACAAACCCAGAGAAAGATGACACTAAACCCATTTAATGAAGGAAATAACTGAAAAAAAGGACAAACATTGAAGAAAGAAGACGCTATATCCTCAGGAAATAAAGGCAAACCATTTGAAAAGGACACGGTGAACCTCCCCACAGAACCAGATACTCAACTCTATCTAAAAACATTTTTCGTCTACGAAAGAACAAAAATATGAAAACAACTGGGGACTGTACTGGAAAAGTGCAGGAGAATTTATAAAAAAAAAAAAAAAAAAAAGAGAAAAAGATTTAAGTACAAGACCACCATGCCAACAATCCTAGTACTAGGCTGCTTTCCTCGAGTTCACTCTTCCTGGTCTCCGTTTTCCACGGCCGTTGTTGCAGGAGTTCTTTGCCCCTGTTGACGTAAAGAAATATTTTTAACAAGTGAATTCTTGTGCAAATACTTCTCAAATACAAAATTTAGTTTATGCACTTCTTTCCTTTTTACCAAAACTAATTACTGTTTACCTATACGTATACTCACAACCTCTACGCTTGTAAAACAAAAAGATTACAGTGGATATGTGTGTCGGTAGAGTGGAGAGGGTGATGTTTGTGGGGAGTGTGTGCGTGCGTGCGTGCGCGCGCGCGTGTGTGCGAGCCTAATTTAATTAAGAATTTTTACACACTCTCTCCTTTCATCAGGTTTAGCATCCCCCTTTCCCATGGTTTAGAATGATCTTCCATCACGCCTCATTTCTCCTGCAATGAAAATCTAATTTCTGCACCGCTACTGAAATCCGTATCAGACATTTTCTAACCCCCCCCCCCCCCCCGGCTTTTTTTTCCCCCTCTGTTCCTGAGTACGAGTTTGAAGTCAATTATGTTCTGTCGGTTGAGTAAAAAAATTATTTTCCTCGGCATCAAGTTACCAAAGAACTGACAGCCAAGTTCCTTGCAACAGATTAGTCAGGCTGTCGGTTAAAATTGGGCAGGAAAAGGCGGCAAGGCACGGAGAGGTGGTGTGGGGAAAATGCAGGGATGAAGGAAGGAGGGAGGGCAGAGATCGAGTTGGAGATCCACTCCACAACTCATAACAAAGGGGGAGATGGGTCTACAAGAAACCATTTGGAAAAAAAGCAAAAATCCTACGAAGTCATGAAATTATAGTAATTATAGTATGGTAACTACACCTATCTGGCAACCTACCTGCCTATTTATTATCTGCCTTGCAAGAACAAAACTTCCCAGTTGAATACCAGCATAAGAACTGTTTCAATGTACAACATTTGCACTTACATCGTCAGTTGTCTTTATAGCACTTGGGTGGTGTTGTCATGTGAACCGCTTTCCCCAGACGTGTATGCTCTTGGTGAGGATGGCAGTTGTCCTGGGCGACGTTGCACAATGGTTCTCTGATAGGCTGATTACCTATTCTCGGAGAGTGGTCACTCTTTTATGCCCTGCCGAAAGAAAAGCCTTAGATTAAATTCTGAAGAAGAGGTCACCAAACCACGAAAAGAATAAAGTATATCAACGAGAGAAGACACCAAGGCCTTTAGTTCATAAACAGCGAAATTAAATAAGGTACTAAAAACCTGTGAAAGGCATTCAATCTCAAGAAATACTCTAAATCCTAAATGAAGACTAAGACTAAAACTCCTCGACAAGTTACATTAACCCCAAGAAAAAGTTTTGTCTCCAACACTTTGGAAGAAGATAACGCTAAATTACGCGAAAGGGGGATGATAAACCTGACGGAAGAAGAGGAGTAAAGCTTATGACAAGTCGCTATAAGCTCTATGGATGGAACACTTTAAACCATCAAACAGTACAATTACCCTAACAAAAGAAGGCCATAGATCTCTAAAGAATGGGACACCAACCAGTAAGAGAAGAGGGCTTCATCGCACCTGATGATGGCATCCGTCTGTCTTGAGACAATGGTGTTGCGCCATGGATCCGTCAGTTGTGGAGTTGCAGCGTCTGCTGTGGCTGAAGAGCCGATCATCGAGCAGCAGACTCTGTTGCAGTTGCTGCTGCTGAAGTCTCGGTCATGAGTGTGTTGGTGCCGACGCTATTCTTTGCCGTCAGCGACGCCTCACTTCTTCCCACTGGACCCTTCTCTGGTCTGCTTGCTTGATGGCGGCTTTGATGGTGGACTGCCAGCTGATCCAGTCTGAAGCTGCTGTCTCCAGGACTGGTGGATCGAGGCAGCCTGCCCTCAGGTCGCGCTTACACACATTTCTGTAGCGAAGGGCGGGCCGTCATGTGGGTTTGGAGCCTGTAGCCAGCTCGCCGTACAGCATGTCTTTTGGGATGCGACCGTTGTACATGCGGCTGACGTGGCAAGCCAGCATGCCTGCCTGGGCCAAGACGTCCGTGTTAGTGATGCCGTCCTGCCAAGTAATGCTCAGGAGTCTTCCGAGGCAGCGCAGAAGGTGGGCGTTCAGTCTGCGTTCTTATCGAGAGTATAGGGTCCATGCTTCGCTTCCGTATAGAAGCGTGCTCACAACACGCAGGCTTGGTGCGCTTTCATCTTAATGTTTCAAGTTAGCATGGTGTTGTCCCAGACTCTCTTCGCTAGACGGGCCATCGCTGTTGCCGCCTTGCCGTTCAGCACGTTAAGCTCGGCGTCCAGATAGTGGTTGCTGGAGATGGAGCCCAGTTAAACCAAGCCGTCGACCACTTCGAGGGTATAATCGCCGAAGGAGGTGCCGGGAGTGCTGCTCACGTCTTGGCCCATGATGCTAGTTTTTTCAAGCTGATAGAGGCCGAACTTGGTGCAAGCATCGGCGAAGCAGGCGAGCCGTTCAGCGATTCCTCGGTGTGGGCAGCGAGTGCGGTGTCGTCTGTGAAGAGCATCTCCCCGATGAGGACTTTCCTTACCTTCGTCTTTACTTGGAGGCGTGCCAGGTTGAAAAGACTTCCATCACTCATAGTGTGAAGGAAGATGCCGGCTTCAGACAGTCGGAAGACGTAGCGCAGCAGAAGGGAAAAGACGACGCCGAAGAGTGTCGGAGCCAGCACGCACCCTTGTTTGACACCGCTCGATTGGGAAGCGGTCCGAAGATGAACCATCGTACTAGACAGTGCCATTCATCTTGTCATGGAAGGACGTGATCATCTTCAGGAGCTTGAGGGAACATCCAATCCGATGTAGTAGGGTTAAGGACGCCCGACCTACTAACCGAGTCGAACGCCTTGGTCAGGTTGATGAAGGCGATGAACAAGGGTCGTTTCTGCACGCGGCACATCCCTTGTAGCTGCCTCAGGGAGAACATCGTGTCGATCGTCGACCTCGCAGCTCTATGCCTCTGGGTACACTCGTTCGGTGAGTAGCTGCAGCCTGTTGAGGACGACGCGGGCGAAGACTTTACCAACAATGCTGAGGAGGTATATTCTGCGATAGTGCAGACGCTGCGATTCCCTCTGTTCTGATACAGCGTGATGATTTTGCATCGCGCATGTTCTGGGGTACGGTAGCTTCCTCCAAACACTGCAGCAGAAGCTCATGGAGGCGACTTGAGAATAGAACTCTCCTTGCCGGACTTCTGGCGTTATGCCGTCGCTACCGGGACCTTTACCACAGGCTAGCGTGTCGATGCCTTGCCGAGTTCCTCAATGGTGGGTGGGGCGTCGAGCTCCTCCACAGCAGGCAGGGGGTGGTGTTCTCGAAGGCTGTGTGGGTGATTGAGTTTTCCCTGGAGTACAGCTCCTGGCAGTGCTCTGCCTTTCTCTCCATCTGTTTGCTACAGTCGATGATCCCCCGATGTAGTTTTTGGAGGAGCGATCTTGATGGCGCTAGGGCCGAATGCTTTCTTCATGCCTTCGCATATGGCGCGAATGTTGCCGCAGTCAGCAAAGATATGAATACCCTGGTACAGGTTCAGCCAGTACTGATTGACGCATTTCCGGCCATCCGCTTGGCGTTGCTTTGAGTTTTTCGGAGTGCGACTGGCAAGTTTTTGAGGGCTCTTTGTGATTTTGGAGCGAGGCTCGCTTACCAGCAATGGCAGGCTCCATCTCCACGATTCCTGCTTCGAACCAGGCTTTATTCTTCCTCACCCTCTTCCCAAAGGTGTCCAAGGCGGATTGGCAGGTGGCATCGCGGATGTAGTTCCACCGTGATGAAGCGCGGTCTGTCGGGCAGTCCTCTACGGCCTTGACAATGGCTCTGGCGAAGCGTTCGCGCAGTTCGGGCACTGACGTCATGGCTGTGTGATTCAAGGACGTCCCTTCTGCTTGGAGCTTATCCCACTAAGTCCTGTTTTTTTTTTTGTTTTTTTTTTCCCTCCACCACCCCCGTCTTTGCATATTTTTTATCTTTTGGGTTTTTTTGTATTTTTTTTTCTGTTTTTTTTTTCTTTTTGTAAAGACGGTCTTCTTTTTTTTTTTTTTTAAAGTGGGGCCTCTTATCTTCTTTTCCCACTTTTTTCCCTTCAAAGCCTCTCACACCATGCACTGTCTGTGTGTTTCATTACCGATGGACATTCGCTTGCTGTTTTAGTTTTTTCGAGTTTGATACAAGGCGTCTGGGTTTATTCATGTTCTAATGTTTAGTGTGCTGTCGCTTTCGCTCTGTTGCATTTATCACTCACACCGAAAGGAACAATTGGACAAAAGAGCATCGACGGCAGTACTTTTTAAAAGGGAAAAAAAAGACAATGTGTGTGTGTGTGTGTGTGTGTGTGTGTGTGTGTGTGTGTGTGCGTGAGTGTGTGTGCGCGTGCAAGCTTGCGTGAAGAGAGAGAGAGAAACCTGCGAACGAATGTTTACATAAGTGTCAGAGAGAGAGGAGAGGGAGAGATAGGGGATGGGGGGAGGGCAGATGGACAGTGCACGACAGACAGAATATGACAGGAAGAGAGACAATGAGTCGGACATACAGACAAGTAGGTACACACTCTCTCACAGAGAGAGAGAGAGAGAGAGAGAGAGAGAGAGAGAGAGAGAGAGAGAGAGAGAGAGAGAGAGAAGACAGACAGACAGACAGACAAGCGAACACGGTGATAAAATTAAAGAAAAATCACTCTCATGCTGAGGCAGAGAGAGAGAGAGAGAGAGAGAGAGAGAGAGAGAGAGAGAGAGAGAGAGAGAGAAAGAAAGAAAGAAGGGTAGAGACAGAGGCGGTCGGACGGTAGGACAGATAAACAGGGAAGCAGATAGATGGGCCGACCGACCAACAGATAGAAAGAGAGGGAGAGAGAGAGAAAGAGAGAGAGGTGGGGGTGGGGTGGAGGGAAGGAATGAGGGAGAGGGATATACAGAAGGGACATTCACAGGTTACTAAGTCATGTTAAAAGATTGCACCAAACCATATGAATAGGTACTAAATCCAAGGGAAAGACGCTAACCCTAGAAAAATGGAAACTAAACTGTATAAAGAAGGACATTAAGTTCTATCAGAGGAGGACACTAAACCCTACGAAAACGGGAGACCGCATCGAACGGAATGGTAACGCCTGTAAAATGAAGACAGAAAATCATACGAAAAAAAGACACTAATCCCTCGAAAACAACAATGAGAGAACGTTAAACTAGATGATACTGAATCCTATGAACACTGCTTACTATTTAACGGACACCTTATGAAAGAAAGACATTTCTAGCTGTGGAAAGACCCACATGTTAACTCGTGATTGTCATTGTCGGGCTTTCTGTGGATGTGGGGATACTCCGATCAGGAGGTACCAGGTGCGCCACCAGAAAACATTTCGGGAGGACCAAAAAATTCCTCAACAGCACAGCAACCAGGCCCAGTTTGTCTGAAAACATGCGTCCATGTTCCAGATCACTGAATCATGTAATATGCTGCAGAGCTTTGAGTCAATCTTTCACGCCCTTCCAGAAAATACTCCCTCTGGTACCTTGCGTGATGTATCCTTGTTCACAGAAGACCAACACAACAACCCAGAGTACTCATGCAGGTCATATGAAAGAAAGACTGTAGAAAGCACAATTCTAAACCTCGAGAAATAAGACACTCGCGTGTGAATAAAGGGGGCACTAATCTTGGGAAAGAACACACAAAAACCTGTCGAATGAAGAAAATACTGAACACTCTGAATGAAGGGGACACCAAATATGTAAACTAAGTGTCTGAATCCTGTGACTGAAAAAGACACGGAGTCCTTTTAGGAAGGGGAGGGGGGGGGGGGGGGGGCGACGATTAAACCATACACAAGACGTCAAGCCCCTCCTCCAAAGAACCAGGTGGAAGTAACAGCGCTTCGAACGATACGCTGGCGAAGCTTGCGATCCGCTGCATTCATACGTGTTCTGGTCACCCTCTCCGCAACCAATGATGCAGCAGTTCTTGCTCCTGTTGACAGATACGTTGGTATTTCTCTTTAACACTTTACTTTCTGTGTGAATAAATCTTTTCTACTTAATTAAGCTAATCTGTTCTAATTTTAATAAGTTTTTCTTTTGTTCTCTAGCCACAAGACAATACTTTGGTTAACAAAGATAGATCATGTGAACAACATTTAAAGTATTTCACCAACTTCCATATCAAAACGTACATGTTTTCCATTTCAAACATCATAAGAAAAAGGGTCACTATGCACAAAAGGGTCAGAATAGAGCTGCATAAGATCATCATCTGTATCATCTCAAAGAAGAACACAGAATGATAAGACCTTTCGTGCCCTCCTCTCAGAACGGCTTGAATTCCAGATCCCTGTCCATGTGCCGAGTTTGAGCTCAAGATGTCAGTGTCGGCAAGTGCCCGGGGACTGTGACACTATGACTGCCATGACACTCTCCAGGGGAGAATGCTCGTGCAGATTTGCTTCATCACAAAATAGCGCGCGCGCGCGGTGTGTTGTGTGTGTGTGTGTGTGTGTGTGCGAGAGAGAGAGAGAGAGAGAGAGAGAGAGTGTGTGTGTGTGCGCGCGCGTGCACGCACGCGCATGTATGTGTATGTGTGTTAGAGTGTTTAGGCGATAGGATAGTAGGCATTCGTTTCCAGTTGAAGCTCTGAGGGAAAAGGTCATTTGGAAAAATCTGCTTCAGTTGTGTGCGCGCGCGCGCGCGCACGTGTGTGTGTGTGTGTGTGTGTGTGTGTGTGTGTGTGTGTGCGCGCGCGCGCACGCACATGTCTGTGTATATGCGTTACAGAGTGTTTAGGCGAGAGGATAGCAGGCATTCGTTTCCAGTTGAAGCTCTGGGGGAAAAGGTCATTTGGAAAAAAATCCGTTTGGACAAAATCCGTTTCAGTGGTATATTCATATAATTCTTCATACTTTAAGCCAAGGGATAGAATCGACACATGTATATGCTGAATGGATGCGAAAAGAAACGCAAAAATGTTCGACATCTGTCCCGTCTCCAACCTTCTCCCCCACCACCTTTTCCCTGACTCCTCAAACCACGGGAGTCTTATCTGACCACTGTTCATGCAACTGTTACCAGGATTTCAATACGCTTTAACCTCTTTTTCTTCTGCAACTGTCTCAGATCAGTTTTAATACATTTAAGTTTTGTTGGTTGAAAAACTGTGTGTGTTGCGTGTGTGTGTGTGTGTGTGTGTGTGTGTGTGTGTGTGTGTGTGTGTGTGTGAGTGTGTGTGTGGAGAGAGAGAGAGAGAGAGAGAGAGAGAGAGAGAGAGAGAGAGAGAGAGAGAGGTGTGTGTGTGTGTGTGTGTGTGTGTGTGTGTGTGTGTGTGTGTGTGTGTGTGTGTGTGCGCGCGTGCGTGCGTGTGCGTTCCGTAGATGATTTAGAACCCCAGTTTACTTAATTGACAATGTGTTAATTTTGATACTGAACAAAGCCAGAGGGAAAATGCTCCCTTGAGGTAAACAACTCCTGCCCATGGATGTCCTACAGCGTGGTGCCAATACAGACTTGAAAGTGCCAATCAGCCTGACAGTTTTGAAGGAATAAAGGCAGATGACCACAAAAACCTAGTTTATGAAGGTCTATACGAATTCCAGATTTCCAAGTGGTATCACACGCTTTTTTTCTGATTAATAAAGATATCAACCACAATGTTGTCATGAGGTCTATTAATGAACGCATTGCAGATGGGGGTTTCCAGATGGACTAAATAGTTAATCGTCGAGTGTTTTTTTCTGGATCCTGCACTGTTCATTGGCCAAAGGGCCACTGGTTTCCAGCTTATGCATTAGACAGGGGTTGACCACCTTTTCCATTTGCTTGCAGAGGCTAGGTTTAGGAATCGGAATGATCATGGCTTTTCACAACACACCTCCTCCCCAGAACAGCTAATTTTGACGTGCCCACTTTTCTGGCACTTGAAGCACTGCATTGGAGATGAAGACGGAATGCAAAGTTGCACATTAAAATAATCCACCTTGATAACTTAAGGAAATGAAGGGGTACAGAATGTCAGAAAGAGGGTGTGGGCACTCTTTCTCTTGCTTTGCAAACTATAACCTGACGCACGCTAATTACACCTTGGGATGCAAGTTTAGTTTTTATTTCTGTCTCCAAGACGCCTCCAATATCCGGGCATCTAATGACTCCCTTGAACTTAACTGTTTATGGGGAGTCACCCGGTTACCTCTACTAGTTTTATGGCACTTACCAGCTGTTCCGACAAGCCCTATGAGGTAAGGCACAAAACCTATGAAAACAAGGTAATAAACCAATAAAAGAAGTCCGTAACTGAAAGAGACTTAACACTAAAACCTTTGAAAGGAAGATGCTACATCTATGGAGTGAAAACACTACAACTTGTAAAAAGGGGAAATTTAACCACCTAGAACGACTACACCAGCCACTTAAAAGGACACCAAATCCTATGAAGGAACACTAAAGGAGAGGATACCAAAAATGCTATCACAGGAGGTCGACAATACTTGCACTATTTAAAAAGTGACCACCAGCTCCGCAAAAGTTGGAAAGCAAAATTGTTTTGATTTGTTTGTCCTTGTTTATGGTGGACTCGCTACAGAATTTGAACTCACTAAGAATTATTTTCAAAATTCAAACCCTACAAGAAGCTTCACATGCTGAATAAATACTATATCATGTCTTCTGTGGATAAAGGACACTCAGATCAGGAGTACCAGGTGCGCACTAGGAAATATTTCAGGAAGAGGATTAAAGACGTTCTCAAGAGCTCTGCAGCACGAACCGAAATGATCTGAAAGCATGCGTCCATGCTCCAGATCCCCGATTCACAAGACTTGCTCCACAGCTCGAGTCAGCCTTTCATGCCTTTCTGAAAATACTCCCTCTGGTACTCCCCGTTTTGTGTCCTCGTTCCCCAGAACACCGACTTAGGAAGCTGTCCCATCTTCTTGGCCATATGAAAAATAGACACCAAAACCTAGAAAAGAAGACTAAGCCCCAAGAGAGAAGCCACATATATATGTGAATGAAGGCGATACTGAAGCAAGGAAAGAATAGTCTGAAACCTGTGAAGGAAGAAAACACTATAGCTAGGTAAAGACGACAACAGTTGTTTGGAGAAGACATCGAACTTGGAAAAAGACGAACCTGTGAACGAAGAGACCCTGAATTCGTAGGGGGAAAAACTAAAACAAAAAATACCAAACCACCTGAAAGGTAGGGTGATGTTGCTTACTGCCCAGCCAACCGCAATGGGCCATATCATGGCTGTCACAGCGTTGAAGTCATTCCCACAGCCCTTTAAAAACACCATCTAAAAACACACCGGAAATGGTAAAATCTTTCTTCTGTAAAATCTTAGATCAAATGAAAAAGGTTGATCTCTTCTTTTATCAGGTAGGACATCGCTGAGCAAGGTTTTCATGGAGTCTGCTGTAAAATGCTTATGTGTCACATTATGCAAGTCTTAACTCTCTAAAATATGTTTCACTGAACGATACATAACATGGAATGCGCCATGGAACTTCCTCCCTCCTTAAAAGAAACAAACGAGTTGCAAACGAATGGCCAGCGTACAGCCGGCATAAAAATGTTTCTTCCTTGCGACCCACCAGAGTTAGATGAGAGTTCTGATATGAGCATTAACCTTCGGTTTCAAATCTGCGTAGGGGATAGGTATGTTGGAGTTTCATTGTGGCATTCCTGGCCAAACGATCACCATTTTATTTCCTCAAATGCCAGCAAAATCGGGAACCCAAGTTAGAACAATGTTGTGACCTTTTGCTTTCAAAGAAGTAAAAAGTTCAAAAGAGTTTAAAAGTTCAGCATGATGGAGGTTATGGCTAGCTACGACCTCCAAAGCTGACAGCGAATCAGACAAAATCAGAATGTCCTTGTTTATAGATTGAGAAATCATCTTCAGCACTAGAACCAAAGCCATTAATTTCATCAGAGTAAATAGAACTATCTGACGGAATATGCTTTCATAACATTTGGGGAAGAACATTTGGGCAATTGGCTGCACAAGCCACTCCATCATCAGACTTTGAACCATCAGTAAACATTTTCTGTAAGGATGGGAATTTTGTACAGAGATCCACAAATAATGCCTTGTATGCCTGACGATTGATGAATTCTTTGCGAAAAGCAGCAACATCAAAGCGTGTTACCGATTTGAAAAAGGGCCATGGAGGCTTATCTGCAAATTTGGAGAAGTCAGACACAACTCATAGATCAAGACCTGCATTCTGCGCATGGGGTTGCATACGAAGTCCAAACTAAGGAATACAGTTGGGATTTTCTTCAAATTTTCTTTGAAAATATGGATCAAAAACGCAGTTACAAGCAGGATTTTCCGATTCAGAGAACAATCTGAGATAGTAATTTAAGAATGGTGTCGGCCTGCGGTTGGATAATGAGGGTTCACCTGTGTCCGCATACAGGCTGTACACAGGGGTGATGCGGAATGATCCAAGACAGAGACAAGCCCTTGATGAGGAATAGGATCCAAGAGTTTCAGATAAAAGGGTCTCAAAGAGGCGTATGCACCAAGGCTCGGTAGAGGTGCAGCAACGTTTTCTTATCAGCGCCCCACTCAGCGTGTGCTTCGACTCTCTGAATGTTCAAAGCTTTCTGGCAGGAAGTTTTTAACCGTTTAATGTGACAAAGGAAGTTGAACGTTTGATCGAAAATAACTCCCAGAAATTTGGCCTCCTTTACAGGTGGAATGGGAGATTTCCCTATTTTGGATTTCAGGATCAGCAAAGAAATATAGAAAATTATGAAAGTGAATCCGCTGGACCTTAGTAGCAGAAAAGGTAAAGCCATTTTCTTCTGCCCACACATGTATTTTATTTACAAAAAACTGGAGCCTGCCCTGAAAACTTGGGTACAAGCTTCCAAGTGGCACAGTGGGCAAAGTCATCTACCAACAACGAGCAGTCGGAACCCGGTTAACTGAATTAACAATTTTGTTAATTTTTATGCAAACCATCTGAAAGAACACGTCCATGACGTCTAAAGAACCACGAACTAAACACTATGCAAGAATATTTTGACCCCGCACAACACCTGAAGTGTCGGATTTAGAGGGAATTAACTAGCCGCCGTGGTCAAGTGGTTAGCGTCACGGATTCCCAGCTGGGAGGTCGTGGGTTCAATTCCCATCAGAGTCAGGTGGGATTTTTATGCCTCGACCGGCTCCTACCCACATTTATGTTTGCTACGGGCTCAATTAGGAAGACTGGGACCACACAGTTGAATTTCATTCACTTAATGGATGTGCTCAAACATCCTGACCAACACTACAGGTGTCTATATCTCGGGCCTAGTTGACGCCGAGATATATTATGAGAGTAAGCGTAGAATAAATCCCTGCCCTACAGTCACAGATCAGAATAAAAATCTATAGCATCATCTTCATTCTCATCGATCAGTATTAAAAAAGCCTCAAATTCTGTGGCCTAGCATGCCCTGCTCTCATTGTGACCTCAGTTTTGATGTCCTCTCCACGTCTGCGGCCTTGGTTTGGTTCCGACGGGTTCACAGGTATTAGCGAGTCCATGGGGGCTGTCGTTGGACGAACGTGGTGGCGCCCGCCGGAGGGAGAGCTCACTCAAGCCCGCTCTACGACTAAGCAATTATTGTCGTCAGTATGGGGGCTTAGAGGTGGTGTCCTGCGTATGTTGGAACAGCACAAGTGCCACTGAACACTACCGAAGTGACTCGGCTGCAGTGCAGCGTCTTCTTCGGTGGGTTGCCACTTGACGGCATGACACTGATTACTCCCTGTAAATTGCCAGTGCCGGGGTTCCGGCGGGCCAGGCAGGGCTACGTCTGTGTGGGACCGAGTGGTGCGGGTGCAACACCACTGAAATGGCACAGAAGATATGGGAAAAAAAAAAGTAAAGAAAAGCTCGTCACCACTCTCCTTGCATTCTGTTGCTTTCCTCGAGTTGATTCTTACTGCTCCCCGTTTTCCACGGTCGTTGATGCGCGAGTGCCTTGCCCCTGGTGACAAAAACATCGATATTTTCTTTGAACATCGACTAATCTGCGCAAATGATTCCGACTCACTAAAATTCAGCAAAATGATTTTGATTTTACAAAGTATCTGCGTTCTGTTATCTTACAATCTAACAATATTTAGTTAATACGAAACCTTATATGAACAACATAAAAGGTTTCAACAATCTTCCATCAGAAAACAGTGCAGTATCCTTTTACGCTCCATTTTTAGTTTTCCATAGCTTAAGACAGAGATTTCTATCAACGAAGTGGTCAATTTGATATTCGGTAGAAGAACAATTAGCAACGCATGGTAATCCAGTGATCAAAGTTTTTCAGCTTCTCACCTTTGTGTGTGTGTGTGTGTGTGTGTGTTCGTGTGTGTGTGTGTGTGTTGTGTGTGTGTGTGTGTGTGTGTGTGTGTTCATGTGTGTGTGTGTGTGTGTGTTCATGTGTGTGTGTGTGTGTGTGTGTTGTGTGTGCGTGTGTGCGCGCGCGTGTGTGTTTTGTGTGCACGCACGCGCATGTCTGTGTATATGCGTCACGGAGTGTTTAGGCGAGAGGATAGCAGGCATTCGTTTCCAGTTGAAGCTCTGGGGGAAAAGGGTCAGCTGGAAACAGCTCTTTCAGTGGTATATTCATAGAATCCTTAATACTTCAAGCCAAGGGACAGAATCGACACAAGCATATCCTGCGTGGATACGAAACGAAACGCAAAAATGTTCGACATCCATCCCGCCTCCAACCTTGTCCCCCACCGCCTTTTCCTTACTCCTCAAACCACGAAAGTTATCTGAGCACTGTTCTTGCAACTGTCATTTAGATCTCAATATATCTTTTTTCTTCTCCAACTGTCTCAGATCAGTTTTAATGCATTTGTGTTTCGTTGGTTGAAAAACAGTGACAGTGCGAGTGCGCGCGCGTGTGTGTGTGTGTGTGTGTGTGGCCGTAGAGGATTCAGAACCCCAGTTTACTTAATTGACAATATCGTTAATTTTGATACTGAACAGAGCTGGAGGGAGAATGCTCCCTGGAAGTATACACAACTCCTGCCCATGGATGTCCCACAGCGTGGTGCCAGTACAGACTTGGAACTGCCCATCAGCCAGAAAGTTTTGAAGGAATAAAGGCAAATGACCACGAAAACCGAGTTTATGAAGGTCTATTAGAATTCCAGATTTTCAAGTGGCATCAAACGTTTTTTTCCAGATCAAGAAATAGAGCAACCACAATGTTGTCATGATGTTTATTAATGAATGCGTTGCAGATGGTGGTTTCCACATGGACTAAATGGTTAACGTCTGAGCGTCTTTTTCTGGAACCTGCACTGTTCATTGACCAAAAAGGCCATCAGTTTCCTGCTTATACATTAGACGGGAGTTGACCATCTTTTCCATTTGCTTGCAGAGGCCAGGCTTAGGAATCGGAATGATCATGGCTTTTCACCGCACAGTTCCTTCCCATAACAGCTAATTCTGACGTGCCCAGCTTTCTGGCACTTGAAGCACTGCATCGGAGATGAAAACGGAATGTAAAGTTGAATGTGAAAAAAGCCCACCTTGATGAATCAAGGCAATGAAGGGGTACAGAATGTCAGAAAGAGGTGTTGGTGGGTACTCTTCTCTCTTGCTTTGCGAACTGTAACTCGACGCACGTTAATTACACCTTGGGATGCAAATTCAGTTCTTATCTTAGTCTCCGAGACACTCCAAGATCCGGACATCTGACTCAATTGGACGTACTCAACTGTTTATGGCGAGTCACCCGGTTACCTCTACTAGTTTTATGGCACTCACAGCTGTTTCGACAAGCCCCTATGAGGTAAGGCACTAAAACCTATGAAAACAATAATAAACCGATAAAAAGAAGTCCGTAACTGAAAGAGACGAGAACACTAAAAACTTTGAAAGGAAGATGCTATATCTATGGAGTGAAAACACCACAACTTTTAAAAGGGGAAATTTAACCACCAGAACGACTACACTAGCCACTTAAAAAGGACACTAAATCCTATAAAAGAACACTAAGGAGAGGATACCAAAAAAGTTATCACAGGAGGTCGAGAATACTTGCACTTTTTAAAAGGTGACCACCAGCTCCACGAAAGTAGGAAAGCAAAATTTTGATTTGTTTGTCCTTGTTTATGGCGGACTCACTACAGAATTTGAAACTCACTAAGAATTATTTCAAAATCTAAATCCTATGAGAGGATTCACGAGCTGAATGATGACCATGTCAGGTTTTCTGTGGATAAAGGACACTCTGATCAGGAGTACCAGGTGCGCACTAGGAAATATTTCAGAAAGAGGATTAACGACTTCTCAAGAGCTCTGCAGCACGAACCGAAATGATCTGAAAGCATGCGTCCATGCTCCAGATCCCCGATTCACAAGACTTGCTCCACAGCTCGAGTCAGCCTTTCATGCCTTTCTGAAAATACTCCCTCTGGTACTACCCGTTTTGTGTCCTCGTTCCCCAGAACACCGACTTAGGAAGCTGTCCTATCTTCTTGGCCATATGAAAAATAGACACCGAAACCTAGAAAAGAAGACTAAGCCCCAAGAGAGAAGCCACATACATATGTGAATGAAGAAGGTACTGAAGGAAGGAAAGAATACTGTAAAACCTGTGAAGGAAGAAAAAACTGTAGCTAGGTAAAGACATCAAACCCTTTGTATGGAGAAGGCACCAAACGTGCAAAAAGACGAACCTATGAACGAAGAGACCCCGGATTATTAGCTGAAAAAAAACGAAACAAAAATTACCAAACCACCTGAAAGGTAGGGTAATGTTGCTTATTGCCCAGCCGACCGCAAAGTGCCATATCAGGGCTGTCACTGCGCTGAAGTCGTTCACACAGCCCTTTAAAAAAGCACCTTCTAAAAACGCTGGAAATGTTGAAAATCTTTCTTCTTTAAAATCTTAGATCAAATGAAAAATGTTGATCTCTTTTTACATCAGGTGGGACATCTCTGAGCAAGGTTTTCATGGAGTCTGCTGTAAAATGTTAATGTCTCACATTATATAAGTCTAAACACTCAAAAATATATTTCACTATGAACATGGAGTGCACCATGGAACTTCTTCCCTCTTTCAAAGAAACGAATTACAAACGAATGGCCAGCTTACAGCCGGCATAAAACTGTTTCTTCCTTGCGACCACCAGAGTTACATCAGAGTTCTGAGATGAACAGTAACTTTCAGTTTCAGATCCGAGTAGGGGATAGGTATGTTGCACAGTTTCATTGTTGTGGCATTCCTGGCCAAACGATCGCCATTTCATTTCCCCGAATGCCGACAAAACCGGGAACCCAAGTTAGAACAATGTTGTGACTTTTCGCTTTCAAAGAGGTAAAAAGTTCAAAAGAGTTTAAAAGTTCAGGATAATGGAGGTTATGGCCAGCTACGACCTCCAAAGCTGACAGCGAATCAGACAAAATCAGAATGTCCTTGTTTATAGATAGAGAAAACATCTTCAGCGCTACAACCAAAGCCATTAATTTCATCAGTGTAAACAGAACTATCTGACAGAATATGTTTTCATAACATTTGAGAAAGAACACTTAGGCAATAGGCTGCACAAGCCACTCCATCATGGGACTTTGAACCATCAGTAAACATTTTTGGAAAGGATGGGAATTTTGTACAGAGATCCGCAAATAATGCCTTGTGCCTGACGATTGATGAATTCTTTGCGAAAAGCAGCAACATCAAAGCGCGTTTCTGATTTCAAAAGGTTCATGGAAATTTGGAGAAGTCAGACAACTCATCGATCAAGACCTGCATTCTGCGCATAGGGCTGCATACCAAGTCCAAACTGAGGAATACAGTTGGGATTTTCTTCAAATTTTCTTTGAAAATATGGGTTTAAAACGCAGTCAATAGCAGGAGTTTCTGATTCAGAGAACAATTTGAGATAGTAAATTTAAGGATGGTGTCAGCCTGCGCACCTCTCTCTGCATACAGGCTGTACACTGGGGTGGTGCGGAATGCTCCAGGACAGAGACGAAGCCCCTGATGAGGAATAGGATCCAAGAGTTTCAGATAAAAGGGTCTCACAGAGCCGTATACAATACATTCCTAATCCAGTTTAGAATGGACCAAGGCTCTGTAGAGGTGCAGCAAAGTTTATCAGCGCCCTAGTCGGTGTGTGCTACGACCCGCCAAATGTTCAGAGTTTCTGGCAAGAAGTTTTTAAGTGTTTGATGTGACAAAGGGAGTTGAGCATTTGATCGAAAATAACTCTCAGAAATTTGGCCTCCTTTACAGGTGGAACGGGAGATTTCCCTATTTTGGATTTCAGGATCAGCAAAGAATTGTAGAAAATTATGAAAGTGAATCCACTGGATCTTAGTAGCAGAAAAGGTAAAGCTATTTTCGTCTGCCCACAAGTGTATTTTATTATTACACAAAGCCGGAAATTGCCCTGAACACTCCTGGTACAAGCATTCAATTGCACAGTGGGCAAAGTCATCTGCAAGTAACGAGCAGTCGGAACAAGGTTGAATAAAATTAAGAATGTTGTTGATTCTATGCAAACCATCTGAAAGAACACGTCCAAAGAACCACGAACTAAACACTATGCAAGAATATTTTGACCCTGCACAACACCTGAAGTGTCG
This sequence comes from Conus canariensis, assembly GCA_033310375.1. Taxonomy (NCBI): domain Eukaryota; kingdom Metazoa; phylum Mollusca; class Gastropoda; order Neogastropoda; family Conidae; genus Conus; species Conus canariensis. The sequence continues at coordinate 47,707,856 of CM065716.1, read as the reverse complement.
GAAAAAGAAAACTAACCAGCCACCGTTGCCAAGTGGTTCCCAGCTGGGAGGTCGTGGGTTCGATTCCCAACAGAGACAGGTGGAATTTTTATGCCCCAACCGGCTCCTACCCACATTTGAGTTTGCTTCGGGCTCAATTGGGAAGACTGGGACCACACAGTCGAGTTTCATTCACTTAATGGACGCACTCAAACATCCTGACCAACACTGCAGGTGTCTATATCTCGGGCCTGGTTGACGCCGGGATATATCATGAAAATAAGCGTAGAATACATCCCTGCCATGCAGTCTCAGACAGGAATGGAAAACCGTAGCATCATCATCATCCTCATCGATCAATATTAAAAAAATCTCAACTTCTGTGGCCCAGCATGCCCTGCTCTCATGGTGACCTCAGTTTCGATGTCCTCTCCACGTCTGTAGCCTTGGTTTGATTCTGACGGGGTCACAGGTATTAGCGAGTCCATAGGGGGCTGTCGTTGGACGAATGTGGTGGCGCCCTCTGGAGGAAGAGCTCACTCAAGCCCCCTCCGCGACTAAGAAATTGTTGTTAGTAGGGAGCTTAGAGGTGATGTCCTGCTTATGTTGGATCAGTACAAGTGCCACTGAACACCGCCAAAGTGACTCGGCAGCAGTACAGCGTCTTCTCCAGTGGGTTGCCACTTGACGGCATGACACTGATTACTCCCTGTGAATTGCCAGTGCCAGGGCTGCGTCTGTGTCGGTCTGTGTAGGTGCAATGCCATTGAAGCGGCACAGAAGAAAAGCAAAAAAATATAATAAATAAATAAAAGCTCGCCACCACTCTCCTTGTATTCTGTTGCTTCCCCCGGGTGATTCTTACTGCTCCCCGTTTCCCACGGTCGTTGATGCGCGAGTGCCTTGCCCCTGGTGACAAACACATCGATATTTTCTGTGAACATTGTCTATTCTGCGGAAATGATCCCGACTCACTAAAATTCAGCAAAATGATTTTGATTTTACAAAGTATCTGCGTTCTGTCATCTTGCAATCTATTTAGTTTATAGAATATAATTATATGACAACATAAAAAGCCTTACCAATCTTCCATGGAAAACAAAGTGCAGTATCCTTTTACGCTCCATTTTCAGTTTTACAGCTTAAGACAGAGATTGTTATCACGAAGTGGTCAATTTGATATTCGGTAGAACAATTAGCAACGCATGGTAAGCCAGTGATCAAAGTTTTTCAGCTTCTCACCTTTGTGTGTGTGTGTGTGTGTGTTGTGTGTGTGTGTGCGTGTGTTTGTGTTGTGTGCGTGTGCGTGTGTATGTGTGTGTTCACGTCTGTGTGTGTTCATGTGTGTGCGTGTTCACGTGTATGTGTGTTCACGTGTGTGTGTGTGTTCACGCGTGTGTGTGCACGCACGCGCATGTCCGTGTTTATGCGTTACAGAGTGTTTAGGCGAGAGGATAGCAGGCATTCGTTTCCAGTTGAAAGCTCTGGGGGAAAAGGGTCATTTGGAAAAATCTGTTTCAGTGGTATATTCATACAATTCTTAATACTTTAAGCCAAGGGATAGAATCAACACATGCATATCCTGCATGGATGCGAAACAAAACACAAAAAATGTTCGACATCCATCCTGCCTCCAACCTTGTCCCCCCACCGCCTTTTCCTTACTCCTCAAACCACGAAAGTTCTGAGCACTGTTCTTGCAACTGTTATCAGGATCTCAATATATCTTTTTCTTCTCCAACTGTCTCAGATCAGTTTTAATGCATTTGTGTTTCGTTGGTTGAAAAACAGGAGAGAGAGAGAGAGAGAAGAGAGAGAGAGCGCGAGTGCGTGGTGTGTGTGTGTGTGTGTGTGTGTGTGTGTGTGTGTGTGTGTGCATGCGTGCGCGCGCTTGTGTATGGAAGAGAGAGAGAGAGAGAGAGAGAGAGAGAGAGAGAGAGAGAGAGAGAGAGAGAGAGCTGACCCTCGTGTTCAACACGGTCTTTCCTACCTCGCTACCAATTGCGAGCCTGGAAAACCGATGAACGCCAATGAACGAGTCCCACGTCGACTGACGTAATGGTTCCAGTCCAACTGCTGAACGAATCCTTTGCCGACAGTTTTGGCACATGCGTCACTGTTCAAGCAGTCCTGAAATATGCAGTACTTCTGTCATATCTGCAGTGGCGAAGAAACACGTATGTCCCTTTAAAATACAGACTATAAGATGTTAAAAAATCTTTGATCTGAAGTGACAGAATTGACAATGGGGATGCAAAATTCAGATAATGTATATGTTTTTGTTTTTGTTTGCGTACGGTTGGAGATGTTCCTTTCATTTCGATATTTCGCTATTTAATGTTTAGGATAAGCTGGTCTCAAAAGTTATATAGTGGGTATGCACGGGTCATTATATACCTCTTCGTCTCTAGTAACTACTTTCAAGGAGAAAATTCTGAAAAATTTCTTTAAAAACCCTCATGTAACCGACCAGTCATCGTAGTGCAGCAATTAAGTGTCTTGGACGTAACGGCTACGGGCTGGACGGTCGAATCCCATCAGCGGCCTTTATTTGTGGGAGACTTCGGCCCCGGCCGGCTCCTGTCCAAAGTTGGAGTACTATGAATCCGAATGGAATGTCTGAAAGCAAAGTCATAGTTCATGTCACATGAAGAGAATAGAAGTAAACGGTGTTTTTTTTGTGATATCAAACTTACCGAGTAGTTCTACAAGTGTAGCTCAACATATGATTGGTAGATGCCACTAATTACTATCAAACATCGCTGTACTGGAGTCTAAGACAAGAATAATATTAATGACGGTTTCATGATTCTCATCATCTTTGATCATTACAAAATTACATTAAGATTTTTTCAGCAAATTCTACGACTTTGCTCTTTAATGTCGCCTGAACTGCGATTCCCTCTCTAGGTACAGACCCTTGTAGGCGAGTGCCCAAATCATTGGAATGGTCATGTTAATAGGGACTTTGGCTGTACGACTGGAGCAGTATTCTGTAGAGAAGGATGTTCAAGCAGACCTGCTTCGTAAATGTGCGAGCGTTGGTACGTGTGTGTGCTTTGTGTGTGTGCGTGCACGTGGTGTGTGTGTGTGTGTGTGTGTACGTGTGTGTGTGTGTGTGTGTGTGTGTGTGTGTGTGTGTGTGTGTGTGTGTGTGTTCGCTTAAGTGCGCGTGCGTGTACATGCATACACATGCTAGTTAGCGGGAGCAGATTCAAGGAGAGGGGGCAGCAAGGGGAAGCTGGGGGCGGAGGGGGGGGGGAAGGGAGGAGAGGAAAGCATGTTAATTAGTCACCCATTTTACAAGAAAATCTTTCTTGTGAAATACAGAGTGCCGACACTCTCAACAGAAAAAAATGTTAAATGGAAGGTTGGAGCCAAGCAGTTTCCCCATTTTACAGCTGTTGAGATCTGTAAAATGTTTCTTGCACCGCTCTTGAAACTGACCGATTTCAACGTTGCATTCTCTTCATCCCTTATCGCTTGATCCCATTGAAAACGTAACTGTTCTACAATAAACTATCTAAAACGTAACTGTTCTACAATAAACTATCTGAATTTACCACTGGAGTCGGTGTTGTACCTTGTACAGTCTGGTCTGAAGCCCACGACGATTCTTGTCGGTCGACGTCTCACTTGCAGACCCGTCAGAGGAATTGGGGCGTCCTTTGGAGAACCTCAAGGCACTCACATAGCCACCGGCACATCGCCGCACCTCTAGCCGGGCACTGTCTCTCTGGTCGGCATGGCTTGGGCGTTCTTGTAGGACATGCCGTGTCGTCTCCTCCACTTGCCACGTACACTAAACTATAAAAGCGGCGAACATTCAAACCAACGATAGAGGAGAGAATTAAACATTATGACAGAAACGGATTGTAAACCCTGTGGAGGAAAAATTCTAAACTTACAGAAGAAAACTAAACTGACACCATTAAACCTGAAAAATGGACACTGAGCCACATATGAGGCCCATAAACCCCAAGAAAATACCATGTGAAAGGGGCACTAAACCTCTGGGAAAGATGACGTTAAGCCCTACAAAAATATGAAACTACACTGTAAGCAAAGTGAAACCAATTGCCATGAAAGGAGGAAACTAGACCTTTGAGCGAAGAGAACAGTCAAGTCTGTGAAGAGGACAACACTCGCTACTTAAAAAGGATACTCAACCCTATGAAGAGAACATTAAACAAGAGCATATCAAGGCCCGTAAAAGAAAACACTAAACACTATTTGAAAGATTACACCAAATCGTACTTCGAGAAGGGCAGCAGAACATAATGAAAAGATCCAGAGGTTCTGTGTATTAAAGGACACTCGGATCAGGAGGTACCAGGTGCGCACTAGGGAATATTTACTGGATGAGCTCTACGGACTTCCTTAACTTTTGCAGCCCAGTCCCAGATCTGAAAACATGCGTCCATGTTCAAGATCCCTGAAATAGGAGACCTGCTACATAGCGGAGTCAACCATTCATGCTCTCCCAGAAAATATTTCCTCTGGTACCCCCCGTTTTGTGTCCTTGTACCACAGAACACTGACATAAGAAACCCGAGCAACTAAGCTACGCACAAAAAGTTAAGGATCACTTTCACAAACATTCATAACTGTCAAAATAAGAAAGTCAATGCGTTGAAGTTTGGCCAACATTTAATTCCATTCTTTAGTGATAACGATACACAATTGCCTTCAATCTCGAGCAATCGTTTGGTGTGTACATTTGATTAAAGTGGGTACGTATCCAAATTTGATTTCCCAAAGTCATTGAAATCACAAGACAAGGCATACTGATGCTCCCAAAAGCTCAGTAATGCGTGTAACCACCATGGCTGTTCTGGCACTCGACGCAGCGAGTCCTCATCGAGTTGACCAGGTTGGTGAAGATCCTCTGTGGAAGCGCCTGCCACTCAGCCTGCAGCATCTGGTAGAGGTGTTGGGCATCCCTGGGAGGGGGGTGGCTCCTCACTTTGCGATCCAGCTCATCCCAGAGGTTCTCAATCGGGTTGAGATCGGGACTGCATGCTGGCCACTCCATTCTGTTGACTCCAGACTGCTGCAGGAAGTCGTTGACCACCCTTGCCCTGTGGGGGCGAGCATTGTCATCCTGGTAGACAGCCCTCGGTCCCATCTGCTGCAGTGTAGGCACAGCCAGCGGTCGAAGGATCTCATCCTGGTATCGGATGCCAGTCAGGTTACCCTGTACATGATACAAGGGTGTTCTGTGGTGAAGGCTGAAGGCCCCCCAGACCATTACAGAACCTCCACCAAAGGCCACCTTTTCTTGGACAGTGGCGTCAGTAAAGCGTTGCCCTGGGCGCCTCCAGACCCTCAGTCGGCCGTCGTTGTGGTGAAGGGTGAAGCGTGATTCATCACTGAACAGGACCTGGGACCATTGCTGACGTGTCCACCTCACGTGACGTGCGCAGTAGGCGCGGCGTGCTGCCCTATGGGCTGGAGTTAAGCGTGGCCGTACTGCTGGGCGACGAGAACGGAGATTAAACCCATGTAGGCGGTTCTGTATGGTCTGCTGGCTGATGTTGATGTTAGTAGCCACCCTGAACTGCCTTTGAATTATGCTGGAAGAGGCTGTTCTTGTCTGCAGGGCTTGTCGTTCAATGAGACGATCGTCACGTGGGGTTGTCTTCTTCGGTCGACCAGATCTGCGTCTTTCATGGACAATCCCAGTGGCTGTGAAGCGTTGAATCAGTCGGACAATGACCGAGATGGACACATGAAGTCGCCTGGCCACTTCTCGCTTGGGAACACCATCTTGGAACCATGCAACAGCTCGTCCCCTATCCAACTCGCTTAATTTTCGTCGTGGAGGCATTATCAGATCAGGCCTACTACTGGTGGAATGTCTTCTTATATAGCCAAGCGAGCGACAGCATCTCACACATAAACAGCAGTGCTTGCACGTGCATAATGGTTTTTCCATCTGGCAAGTGCAATGTGTTCAGGCAGAACGGTCCAAAACAAGGTCATTTTTCGCAAGTTTCCGCTTTTCCGTTTGCGGCCCAGCTCAGTAGTAGAGAATCCCGTGCAATTTTCGCACTAACACAACATCGCCCACTTACAGCTGAACAAGAATTCATGACAATTTGGCTGGACTAAGAAATAAATAACAGTAGCGAACTGAGTTTATTACGCACCTGTTTTCACATACCGATCCTTAACTTTTTGTGCGTAGTATATATCAAGCGTATGAACGACCGACACTAAACGCTAGAAATACGCACAAAAGAGAAAACGCTAGATTTTGTGAATCAAGAAGACAAACCCAGAGAAAGATGACACTAAACCCATTTAATGAAGGAAATAACTGAAAAAAAGACAAACATTGAAGAAAGAAGACGCTAATCCTCAGGAAATAAAGGCAAACCATTTGAAAAGGACACGGTGAACCTCCCCACAGAACCAGATACTGAACTCTATCTAAAAACATTTTTCGTCTATGAAAGAACAAAAATATGAAAACTGGGGGCTGTACTGGAAAAGTGCAGGAGAATTTATAAAAAAAAAAAAAAGAGAAAAAGATTTAAGTACAAGACCACCATGCCAACAATCCTAGTACTAGGCTGCTTTCCTCAGGTTCACTCTTCCTGGTCTCCGTTTTCCACGGCCGTTGTTGCAGGAGTTCTTTGCCCCTGTTGACGTAAAGAAATATTTTTAACAAGTGAATTCTTGTGCAAATACTTCTCAAATACAAAATTTAGTTTATGCACTTCTTTCCTTTTTACCAAAACTAATTACTGTTTACCTATACGTATACTCACAACCTCTACGCTTGTAAAACAAAAAGATTACAGTGCATATGTGTGTCGGTAGAGTGGAGGGGGTGATGTTTGTGGGGAGTGTGTGCGTGCGTGCGCGCGCGCGCACACCTAATTTAATTAAGAATTTTTACACACTCTCTCCTTTCATCAGGTTTAGCATCCCCCTTTCGCATGGTTTAGAATAATCTTCCATCACGCCTCATTTCTCCTGCAATGAAAATCTAATTTCTGCACCGCTACTGAAATCCATATCAGAAATATTCTAACCCCCCCCTCCTCCGCTTTTTTTTCCCCCTCTGTTCCTATTGTTCGAGAGTACGAGTTTGACGTCTATGTTCTGTCGGTTGAGTAAAAAAATTATTTTCCTCGGCATCAAGTTACCAAAGAACTGACAGCCAAGTTCCTTGCAACAGATTAGTCAGGCTGTCGGTTAAAATTGGGCAGGAAAAGGCGGCAAGGCACGGGAGGTGGTGTGGGGAAAATGCAGGGATGAAGGGAAGGAGGGAGGGCAGAGATCGAGTTGGAGATCCACTCCACAACTCACAACAAAGGGGGAGATGGGTCTACAAGAAACCATTTGGAAAAAAAGCAAAAATCCTACTAAGTCATGAATCTTAAATAAACGTTAGCGAACCGCCCAGAGAACGTGGACAAACGAGTCACAAGACGAAACACAACGCGTTTCGACCTCTTAGGTCTGCATCAGGTGAGACATTAACGAATAAAACAATGAAAATTCACTTAGCTTTGATCGCTTCAGATCACTTCGCAGGGTTCAGCGCAAGGAAGAAGGCTTCTTCCTTGCGCTGAACCCTGCGAAGTGATCTGAAGCGATCAAAGCTAAGTGAATTTTCATCGTTTTATTCGTTAATGTCTCACCTGATGCAGACCTAAGAGGTCGAAACGCGTTGTGTTTCGTCTTGTGACTCGTTTGTCCACGTTCTCTGGGCGGTTCGCTAACGTTTATTTAAGATTTGTTTAGATTTCCGCCTGCAGTCCTCTCGCTTTGCAACTAAGTCATGAAATTAAAGTATGGTAACTACATACATACTTACCTGGCTACTTACCTGCCTGTTCATTACCTGCCTTGCAAGAACAAATCTTCCCAGTTGAATACCAGCATAACAACTGCTTCAATGTACAACATTTGCACTTACATCACTGTCAGTTGTCTTTATAGCACTTGGGGGGTGGTGTCATGTGAATCCCTTTCCCGAGACGTGTATGCTCTTGGTGAGGATGGCAATTGTCCTGGGAGACGTTGCACAATGGTTCTCCGATAGGCTGATACCAATTCTCGGAGAGTGGTCACTCTTTATGCCCTGCCGAAAGAAAAGCCTTAGATTAAAATCTAAAGAACATGTCACCAAACCACGAAAAGAATAAAGTATATCAACGAGAGAAGACACCAAGGCTTTTAGTGCATAAACAGCGAAATTAAATAAGATACTAAAAGCCCGTGAAAGGCATTCAATCTCAAGAAAGAATACTCTAAATCCTGAATGAAGACTAAGACTCCTTGACAAGTTACATTAACACCCCCAAAAGCTTTGTCTCTAACACTCTGGAAGAAGATAACGCTAAATTACACAAACGGGGGATGCTAAACCTGACGGAAGAAGAGAGGAGTAAACCTTATGACAAGTCGCTATAAGCTCTATGGATGGAACACTTTAAACCATCAAACAGTACAATAACCCTACAAAAAACCATAAATCCCTAAAGAAAGGGACACCAACCAGTAAGAGAAGAGGGCCTTATCGCACCCGATGATGGTGGCATCCGTCTGTCTTGAGACAATGGTGTTGCACCGTGGATCCGTCAGTTGTGGAGTTGCAGCGTCTGCTGTGGCGGAAGAGCCGATCATCGAGCAGCAGACTCTGTTGCAGTTGCTGCTGCTGAAGTCTCGGTCATGAGCGTGTTGGTGCCGACGCTATTCTTTGCCGTCAGCGACGCCTCACTTCTTTCCACTGGACCCTTCTCTGGTCTGCTTGCTTGATGGCGGCTTTGATGTGGACTGCCAGCTGATCCAGTCTGAAGCTGCTGTCTCCAGGACTGCTGGGTCGAGGCTGCCTGCCCTCAGGTTGCGCTTACACACATTTCTGTAGCGAAGGGCGGGCCGTCATGTGGGTCTGGAGCCTGTAGCCAGCTCGCCGTACAGCATGTCTTCTGGGATGCGACCGTTGTACATGCGGCTGACGTGGCAAGCCAGCATGCCTGCCTGGGCCAAGACGTCCGTGTTAGTGATGCCGTCCTGCCAAGTAATGCCCAGGAGTCTTCCGAGGCAGCGCAGAAGGAGGGCGTTCAGTCTGCGTTCTTATCGAGAGTATAGGGTCCATGCTTCGCCTCCGTATAGAAGAGTGCTCACAACACGCAGGCTTGGTGCACTTTCATCTTAATGTTTCAAGTTAGCATGGTGTTGTCCCAGACTCTCTTCGCTAGACGGGCCATCGCTGTTGCCGCCTTGCCGTTCAGCACGTTAAGCTCGGCGTCTAGATAGTGGTTGCTGGAGATGGTGGAGCCCAGTTAAACCAAGTCGTCGACCACTTCGAGGGTATAATCGCCGATGGAGGTGCCGGGAGTGCTGCTCACGTCTTGGCCCATGATGCTAGTTTTTTCAAGCTGATAGAGGCCGAACTTGGTGCAAGCATCGGCGAAGCAGGTGATGAGCCGTTCAGCGATTCCTCGGTGTGGGCAGCGAGTGCGGTGTCGTCTGTGAAGAGCATCTCCCCGATGAGGACTTTCATTACCTTCGTCTTTACTCGGAGGCGTGCCAGGTTGAAAAGGCTTCCATCACTCATAGTGTGAAGGAAGATACCGGCTTCAGACTGTCGGAAGACGTAGCGCAGCAGAAGGGAAAAGACGACGCCGAAGAGTGTCGGAGCCAGCACGCACCCTTGTTTGACACCGCTCGATTGGGAAGCGGTCCGAAGATGAACCATCGTACTAGACAGTGTCATTCATCTTGTCATGGAAGGACGTGATCATCTTCAGGAGCTTGAGGGAACATCCAATCCGATGTAGTAGGGTTAAGGACGCCTGACCTACTAACCGAGTCGAACGCCTTGGTCAGGTTGATGAAGGCGATGAACAAGGGTCGTTTCTGCACGCGGCACATCCCTTGTAGCTGCCTCAGGGAGAACATCGTGTCGATCGTCGACCTCGCAGCTCTATGCCTCTTGGTACACTCGTTCGGCGAGTAGCTGCAGCCTGTTGAGGACGACGCGGGCGAAGACTTTACCAACAATGCTGAGGAGGTATATTCCGCGATAGTGCAGACGCTGCGATTCCCTTTGTTCTGATACAGCGGGATGATTTTGCATCGCGCATGTTCTGTAGCTTCCTCCAAACACTGCAGCAGAAGCTCATGGAGGCGACTTGAGAATAGAACTCTCCTTGCCGACTTTGACGACTTCTGGCGTTATGCCGTCGCTACCGGGACCTTTACCACAGGCTAGCGTGTCGATGCCTTGCCGAGTTCCTCAATGGTGGGTGGGGCGTCGAGCTCCTCCATAGCAGGCAGGGGGTGGTGTTCTCGAAGGCTGTGTGGGTGATTGAGTTTTCCCTGGAGTACAGCTCCTGGCAGTGCTCTGTCTTTCTCTCCATCTGTTTGCTACAGTCGATGATCCCCCGATGTAGTTTTTGGAGGAGCGATCTTGATGCGCTAGCGCCGAATGCTTTCTTCATGCCTTCGCATATGGCGCGAATGTTGCCGCAGTCAGCAAAGATATGAATACCCTGGTACAGGTTCAGCCAGTACTGATTGGCGCATTTCCGGCCATCCGCTGGGCGTTGCTGCGAGTTTTTTCGGAGTGCGACTTGCGAGTTTTTGAGGGCTCTCTTTGTGATTTTGGAGCGAGGCTCGCTTACCAGCAATGGCAGGCTCCATCTCCACGATTCCTGCTTCGAACCAGGCTTTATTCTTCCTCCCCTCTTCCCAAAGGTGTCCAAGGCGGATTGGCAGGTGGCAATCGCGGATGTAGTTCCACCGTGATGAAGCGCGGTCTGTCGGGCAGTCCTCTACGGCCTTGACAATGGCTCTGGCGAAGCGTTCGCGCAGTTCGGGCACTGACGTCATGGCTGTGTTGATTCAAGGACGTCCCTTCTGCTTGGAGCTTATCCCACTAAGTCCTGTTTTTTTTTGTTTTTTTTTTTCCCTCCACCACCCCCGTCTTTGCATATTTTTTATCTTTTGTTTTTTTTTTGTATTTTTTTTGTTTTCTTTTTTTTTCTTTTTGTAAAGACGGTCTTTTTTTTTTTTTTTTTTTTTTTTTAAAGTGGGGCCTCTTTTCTTTTCCCACTTTTTTCCCTTCAAAGCCTCTCACACCATGCATTGTTGTGTGTTTCATTACCGATAGACATTCGCTTGCTGTTTTAGTTTTTTCGAGTTTGATACAAGGTGTCTGCGTTTATTCATGTTCTAATGTTTAGTGTGCTGTCGCTTTCGCTCTGTTGCATTTATCACTCACACCGAAAGGAACAATTGGACAAAAGAGCATCGACGGCAGTACTTTTTAAAAGGGAAAAAAAGACACAATGTGTGTGTGTGTGTGTGTGGTGTGTTGTGCGTGTGCGTGGCGTGAGTGTGCGTGCGCGCGCAAGCTTGCGTGAAGAGAGAGAAGAGAGAGAGAGAGAGAGAGAGAGAGAGAGAGAGAAAACCTGCGAACGAATGTTTACATACGTGTCAGAGAGAGAGAGAGAGAGAGAGAGAGAAGAGGGGAGGGAGAGTAAGGGATGGGGGGAGGGCAGATGGACAGAAGATGGGCAGTGCACGACAGACAAACAATATGACAGGAAGAGAGACACCGAGTCAGACAGACAGACAAGTAGGTACACACACTCTCATACACAGAGAGAGAGAGAGGAGGAGAGAGAGAGAGAGAGAGAGAGAGAGAGAGAGAGGAGAGAGAGAGAGAGAGACAGACAGACAGAAGACAGACAGACAAGCGAACACGGTGATAAAATTAAGAAAAATCACTCTCATGCTGAGAGAGAGAGAGAGAGAGAGAGAGAGAGAGAGAGAGAGAGAGAGAGAGAGAGAGAGAGAGAGAATGGTAGAGACAGAGGCGGTCGGACGGTAGGACAGACAACAGGGAAGCAGATAGATGGGCCGACCGACCGACAGACAGAAAGAGAGGGAGAGATAGAGAAGAGAGAGAGAGAGTGGGGGTGGGGTGGAGGGAGGGGATGAGGGAGAGAGATATACAGAAGGGAAATTCACAGGTTACCAAGTCCTGTTAAAAGATTGCACCAAATCATATGAATAGGCACTAAATCCAAGGGAAAGAATACGCTAACCCTAGAAAAATTGGAAACTAAACTGTATAAAGGAGGACATTAAGTTCTATGAAGGAGGACGCTAAACCCTACGAAAACAGGAGACCGCATCGAACGGAAAGAGAATGGTAACGCCTGTAAAATGAAGACAGAAAATCATACGAAAAAAAGACACTAATCCCTCGAAAACAACAATGAAAGAACGTTAAACTAGATGATACTGAATCCTATGAACACTGCTTACTATTTAACGGACGACACCTTATGAAAGAAAGACATTTCTAGCTGTGGAAAGACCCACATGTTAACTCGTGATTGTCATTGTCGGGCTTTCTGTGGATGTGGGGATACTCCGATCAGGAGGTACCAGGTGCGCACCAGAAAACATTTCGGGAGGACCAAAAAATTCCACAACAGCACAGCAACCAGACCAGTTTGTCTGAAAACATGCGTCCATGTTCCAGATCACTGAATCATGTAATACGCTGCAGTGCTTTGAGTCAATCTTTCACGCCCTTCCAGAAAATACTCCCTCTGGTACCTTGCGTGATGTATCCTTGCTCCACAGAAGACCGACATAACAACCCAGAGCACCCATGCAGGTCATATGAAAGAAAGACTCTGTAGAAAGGACAATTGTAAACCTCGAGAAATAAGACACACTCACGTGTGAATCAAGGGGGCACTAATCTTGGGAAAGAACACACAAAAACCTGTGAAATGAAGAAAATACTGAACACTCTTGAATGAAGGGGACACCAACTATGTAAACTAAGTGTCTGAATCCTGTGACTGAAAAAGACACGGAGTCCTTGAAGAAGCGGTGGGGGGGGGGGGGGGGGGGGGGTAGGGTAGAAGAGGGACGACAATTAAACCATACAAGACTTCAAGCCCCTCCTCCAAAGAACCAGGTGGTATTAACACCGCTTTGAACGATACCGCTGGCGAAGCTTGCGATCCGCTGCATTCCCAGTGTCCTGGTCACCCTCTCCGCAGCCAATAATGCAGCAGTTCTTGCTCCTGTTGACAGATACGTTGGTATTTCTCTTTAACCCTTGATTTTCTGCGTGAATAAATCTTATCTACTTAATTAAGCTAATCTGTTCTAATTTTAGTAAGTTTTTTTTTTGTTCTCTAGCCATAAGACAATACTTTGGTTAACAAGATATATCATGTGAACAACATTTAAAGTATTTCACCAGCCTCCATATCAAAACGTACATGTTTTCCTTTTTAATCATAAAAAATGGGTCACTATGAACAAAACGGGTCAGAATAGAGCTGCATAAGATCATCATCTGTATCATCACAAAGAAGAACATAGAATTATAAGACCTTTCGTGCCCTGCTCTCAGAATGGCTTGAATTCCAGATCCCTGTCCATGTGCCCGAGTTTGAGCTCAAGATATCGTGTCGGCAAGTGCCCGGGACTGTGACACTATGACTGCCATGACACTCTCCAGGGAATAATGCTCGTGCAGATTTGCTTCATCACAAAATAGTGTGTGTGTGTGTGTGTGTGTGTGGTGTGTGGTGCGTGTGCGTGGTGCGTGGTGTGGTGTGTGTGTGTGAGTGGCATATGCGAGAGAGAGAGAGAGAGAGAGAGAGAGAGAGAGAGAGAGAAAGAGTGCGTGTGTGCATGCGTGTGTGCCAGACAGGGAGAGGGAGGGGGAGGGGGGAGAGCGAGAGAGAGAGAGAGAGAGAGGGGAGGAGAGAGAGAGAGAGAGAGAGAGAGAGTGAGGTGTGTGTGTGGTGTGTGTGTGTGTGTGTGTGTGTGTGTGTGTGTGTGTGTGTTGCGCATGCATGTGCGCGTGCATGTGTATGTTGATGTGTTTACTGGAGGAGGGAGCAGCAATGGGAAGGTGATGATAGAAAAGCATAGTATCACTGTCAGTTACAACTTTTGTCACGCTTTTCAAATGAAAGGTTCATTTCGTGAAATATAAGGTGACAATAGCCTGTATAGAAAAAAAAACAAACAAACAAGATGCAAAGCATATAAAAGTACTCCCAGTTTATCTTGAATACGCGGGACTAGCCGTCTTCTGGTCTGCCGTTACAACCGCACTCTCCGAGAGGAATGTGGTGTCCTCTGAAGATCCACAAGGCACCTGGCGCACCACAGACCCATCCGGCGTATGTTCTCAACCTCAACTCAGCATGGTACAGCCATAGTCAACACTATCTTCGCACAGCTGTCCGGTTCTTCTCTCTGCACCAGATGGGAAGCACACACACCACACACACACGCACGCACACGCACACACACACGCGCATGCTTGCACCCACACACACGCATGCGCGTACGCACGCACACACACGCATCCCCTAACACTGAAGACCTACGAAAATAAGGCACTTAACAATGGGAAAGAATGACATTCTAAATCTCATGAACTGAATTTATGTCCTACGCAGAACAGCCGTTTGAAATAGCGAATGAAAATATTTAAAAGATTACTCTAGACCCTACTCAAGTAGGACACTAGCCCTACCAAAACGACAATGCGTGTGACGACAGAGGACAGTGCACCATGTGGGAAAAAACCCGCTTAAAAACGCTTTAGAGACATAAAGTAAGACGAAGACATAATTTAAAAGAATATTCAACTACACGAAGGGAGGATGCACACACCTATGAAAAGAGGATACTAAACAATAGAAAGGACATTAAGCGCTGCGAAAAGAAGATTATAGTCTATGCAAGGACGATAGTATACCCATAGAAAAAGAATACTTAACTGTATGAAAGGACGGCATTAAGTTCAACAAAAACAAAACATCAAACCATATGAACGTAGGACAATAAATTAAAGAGAAGACAAACTCCCTATAAAAAGACGGCTCCAATCTGAACAAATGGTCAAAGATCAGTTCTACTTAAAGAGGACACTTAACTGTATGAAAGGACACAAAACCCTCTGAAAGGAAATGCTAAACCTGATGGAAAGCCGACGCTGAAGTCAGTGAAAAGAGAGAAGCAAACCTGAAAGCGCGGCACTAGCCCTTAAAAGACAGTAAATCCCATGAGGAAACTCTAAGGTAACGAAGACACGATACGTTTAAACGAAAACAACACTGTGAAAGAGGAGAGAAAATAAAAAGAAAAGGAGAAACTAACAACTATAGAAGAAAACACGAAACTCTGTGGACAAGGGGGGTGGGGGGGGGGGGGGGGTGTGGAGACACTAGACCCCGTAGAAAAACACGAAACTGTGGAGGAGGGTGGCGGTGGGTCAGGCATCCAGCTTTATATGAAGAGGGCACGAAACCCTCTGGGAGGAATACGAATAGGAATATTTTGATTGGTAATAGAATGGATAAGCTAATAGCTTGTTTACACTATGCCCTCAAAAAGAACAAAAAAAGCAATAAACAATATCAAATGAGCATATGTATAATACATGGGGAGGAAACAACAAACAAGATGTTAAGGAGGAAAGAGATAGCGAACCTTCTAGAAAGAGAGCAAAAACACTGCAACGGGGGTGGGTGTGGAGAAGACGGCGAACCTTCTAAAACGATGACACAAGACCCAGAAGGGAGGGGAGGGGGTAGTGGGGATTGGGACCCAAAACTTGTAGAAAGAGGATTCGAAACCCGGAGATACGGGGGACAGGGGAAAGATAACGAAACTTTTAAAAAAGAGGTCTCAAACCCGCTGGGAGAGGGAGAGGGGGGGGGGGGGGGAAGGAGGAGAATAGAGCCAACCTTATAAAAAACAGGAATAGAAATACACCGAACTTTGTTCAAAAGAGGACTATAGAGCTGGACGTGTGGGAGGGTGTAGGAAGAAATACCGAGCCTCGCAGAAAGTAGACTCAAAAACCTGAAGGAGTGGGTGGGTGCGCGAGAGATAACCAAACCTATTAGAAAAAGATAAGTAAAGCCTCGTAGAAAAAAAGACACGAAACACTGTTGGGTGGGGTGGGAGTGAGGGGGGGGGGGACACCCACTGTCTTTTAGAATAAGTACACAAAACACTGATATGGGGTGAATGGCAGAGACGATGAACCCTCACAGGACAAGTTACGTGAGGAGGGAAATGACACCGAACTTTACGGGAACAGGGCACAAGACTCCGGGAGGGGGATGGTGGTTGTGGTGGAGGGAAAGATATACCAAAAATTATAAAAAGACGATACAAAACCGCTATGATAGGGATGAAATTGACGCCGAACCTTATAAAAAGAGTCCCGAAATCTTAAAGAGTGGGAAAAAACAGACCAAACATTACAGGAGGAGGCGCTAAACCCCGAGGACGCAAAATCCTGTGGCAGGGAAAAGAGAAAATTACATGGAAGAGAGGTTAAGAAACTTTGTGGGGTGAGGGGTTGGGAGAGACCCATATTCTTATAGAAAGCTACCACAAAATTTTAGGGGTGGAAGGCTGGAAAGAAAGACACCAAACCTTATAGAGGACACGAAACCCTGAAGGAGACGGACAGTGGGGGTGGCGTGGGAAAGTGGGGGGGGGGGGGGGGGGGGACACGAAACATTTACAAAAGACACCGAAACTTAAAAGGGAACACAAAACCTTGGGGAGGAGAGAGAAAGAGACACCTAACAATGTAGAAAGTGGACACGAAACTCTCTAGGTGGCGAAAAAACCCCACTGAACTTTATCTAAAGACAAAGAAGCTATGTGGACAGGAGCGGGAAAGAGACAACGAACCTCAAAGAAAAATGACACGAAACCCTGGGAAGCGAGGGGTGTATGTGTGTGTGTGTGTGTGTGTGTGGGGGGGGGGGGGGTAGAGACACTAAACCTTACAGAAAGAGGACAAGAGAGCCGGGGATGGGTGGATGGGTGCGACAGCGAATTTTACGGAAACAGACACGGTACCCTGCAGGGGGGTGGACAGGTATGGAACACACGCCAATTTCTACAGGAACAGGATACGAAACACAGAGGGTTTGGGAGAAGAGACATCAATCCTCACGAGAACAAGACACGAACCCTGTGGCTGAGCAAAGAGAACCGAACCTTATAGAAAGAAAACAGAAAACCCCATGAGTGGTAAAGACTCTAAGCCTCGTAGGAGGAGGATACGAAAGAGGCTTTGGGGAAGCAGGGATTAAAAAAAAAAAAGGGGGGGGGGGGTATGGGCAGAGAATGCTATAGCAAGAGGACATGGAATCATGGGGTTGGAGTCAGGGAGGGAAGAAACACTAAAACTTATTGAAAGAAAACATGAAATCCTGTGTGGGTCAAGATATTCAGCAATATAAACAGTAGACATGAATGGCTGGAAGGCGGGGAGCAAACTAAGCCTGATAGGACACAAGGCCTGGG
>CM065716.1:47663028-47670528 GCA_033310375.1 Conus canariensis | reverse complement strand
CTGTGGAACAAGGAATGACACCGAAACTTATAGTGGAGAGGACAGGAAAACTGGCGGGGTGAAAGGGGGGGGGGGGGGGGGGGGTTAGATACCGATCATTAAAGAAGACAGAAAGCCTGTTGGTAGAGAAGAGATAGAAACCTTAGTGAAAAGTAAAAAGAACAGAAAACTGTGGGGAGGGACTGATAGATAAAAAGGACACGAAAGGACAGTAAATGCACAACTGTGTGTGTGTGTGTGTGTGTGTGTTTTGTGTGTGTGTGTGTGTGTGTGTGTTCGCGCGCGCGCGTGTGTGTTTGAAGGGGGGGGGGAGGGGGGGGGAAGACATCGAACCTTGCAGAAAGAGAACATGGGATGGTGTGGGTGGAAAAGAGACGCCCAACCTTATGGAACAAAGACAAAACACTATGGGG
The DNA here is from genome assembly GCA_033310375.1 of Conus canariensis. Lineage (NCBI taxonomy): Eukaryota > Metazoa > Mollusca > Gastropoda > Neogastropoda > Conidae > Conus > Conus canariensis. The sequence goes on along the minus strand of CM065716.1, from coordinate 47,670,115 downwards.
GCGGTTTGAGGAAAGAGACATTGAACCTTATTGACAGAGAAAGCCTGGAGGTGTGGGGAGGCGAGTGTCGAGACTCCAAATCTTAGTTATACAATACGAAAGCCTGGGAGAGGATGTATAACCCTGTTGGATGTAAGGCTACACCGAGCCTAGCTGAAATAGGACACCAAACCTGACGATGTTGAAGGTGGAAGAGACACCAAAACGAGGCGGGGGGAGGGGGGGGGGGGGGGGGAAAGGGGGGGACGATGTTTGTAGAAAGAGGACACTAAATTGTGAGATAAACAAGAGAGACAACCTTGAAAGATGACACGAACCCTCTATTATCAAATAAACACAGCTTACTGAACGACAGCACAAAACTTAAGTGGGGAAAGGGGAGGAAAGAAGATGCTAGACCACCTGTAAAGATAAGCCGGAGGGGGGGGGGGGGGGAGAGGGGGGCGTTACTAAGCCTCATAGAAGGCAGACACTAAATAATGCAGGGGGCAGGAGTGGAAAGACACTGAGAGTTCTAGAAAAGAAAGACAAAAAACTACGTGTGTTTGGGGCGAGGGGAAAGCGAGACCTTTAGCCTTATGGGAGAACATGAAAACCTGGGCGCCGAGTGTGGGGAAGACACGAAGTCCCCATAGGAACATGACACGGAAGTCTTCGGGGGTGGGGGGGGGGTGGGGGGGGACACCAACCCTTATAAAGGGACGGGCGGGGACGCTAAGCCGTAAAGAAAACATGTTATAAAGAACATGGGATAGTGTGGAGACACCAGAGACAAAAATGTGGGGTGGGGGTGGGATGGGGATGCACTAAGCCGTATAGGAAGACACCAAAGCCGTGGGGGGGGGGGGGGGGACCTAAACAAGGTGGAGGCACACTGAATCTAAAGGGACACAAAACCCTTTCGTGGACAAAGAGAACACGGAACCCTGTGTGCGTGTGTTGGGGGGGGGGGGGGGGTGGGCAGGGAATGTGATGGGATAAAACACAATATCTTATAGAAAGAGAACAAGAAGCCCTGCAATGGCAGATGAGAAACCGAATCTTTTAGAAAGATTACACGAAACCCTACGGGAGTGGAAAAGACACCGAACCTTACAGAGAGAGGATACGAACCCCTTTCTGGGGTGGGGGTGGGGAAAGTAAAACTGATCTTGAACCTTAAAGAAAGACACAAAACCCTGTTTGTGGGTAAAGAGACACCGAACCTTAGAAAAAGAAAACACAAAACCTTTGAAGGGGGAAGCGGAGACAGACATCTAAGTTTACAGAAACCGGACACAAACACCCGTGACGGGGTATTAGAGAGCCACTGAACATTGTTGAAAGAGGACACGAAACTGCTTGTTGAGAAAAGAGACCAATTCTAGACAGAGAACAGGAAACCCTGGGGTGGGGGCTGGGGGTGGGGTGAAACAGAGTCTTATGTAACGAAAACACAAAACCTTGAAAGAGAAACGACACACCGAGCCTAATTGAAAGAGGACACAAAACCATGGGATGGGAAACGAGGCAACGAACGGTATAGAAAACAGTAATCCGATAGAGAACACCTTTTTGTGAGGGGAGGGGGGAGGGCACAACACTCTTGGGGAAGGGGGAAAGATACTGAACCTTGTTTAAAGAGGACAGGAAATTTTGTGGGGAGAAAAGAGATACAGGACAATGTAGAAAGAGGAGAAAACCCTGAGGGCCAGGGGGAGGGGCAGCGGAGGAGGGCTGGGTGTGTGTTTTGAGAACCATCTTTGTAGAAAGATAACCCGAAACACTGTGGAGAGGGGATAAGAGACGCGAACTTCATAGCAAGAGACACAAAACCCTGTGGGCGCGAAAAGAGGCGACGGTTCATAAAGACAAGAAACCCAGGGGCGGGGGGGGGGGGGGGGGGGGTATGAAGAGAACCGAACTTTGTTAAGAGGACACGAGACACTGGGGGTTGGGAAAAGACACGGCAAAAGAAAGAAAGAGGATAGAAAATCTGGGAGAGGGGGTGGACACACCGATCCTTACCAAAAAAGAAATCCGGAGTGGGGACGAGAGAGAGGATCAACACGGAACCTTATTAAAAGACTAGAAATCCTGCAAAGGCAGCGAGAAAGAGATACCGTGCTTTATAGATAGAAGAAACGAAACAATGCCGCAGGGAATGAGAGACACCGAACCTTGAAGAAAGAACACGTAATCCTGAACGGCGAAAACAAAAAAAAAAAAAACGAACCCTAATGGACAAAAAACCATGTAGCGGGGAAAAAGAGACACTGAACCTCATATAATGGGAGTCGCAACCGCCGGGGAAAAGAAACATTGATTCTTACAGAAAGATGACATGAAACCGAAGGAGGGTGGGGGAGGTGTGGAGGAACAGACACTGAACCTTACAGAACGAGGACACGAAACCCTGTAGTGGTGAAGAGAGATGGAATATTGTAGAAAGAGGACAAGAGATCTTGTGGAGAGATAAAGAGAAACTGAACCCCGAGGACATCGGATGAAACCTGGTGGGAGGTGGGACGGATAGAAAGAGCACACAAAACTGGGCTAAAGAGATGCCGAACCTTATAGAGTGAGGGCAAAAACCCGCAGGGGAGGGAGGGAGGAAGATGGTGTGGGGGACAGGCTCACTAAATCTCAGTTAAAGAGGACACAAAACCCAGGGGTGGGGGTAGAGAGTAACAAAACACTTATAAAAGGACACGAAATCCAGCGGTGGGAAAAGAGTCAGCAAGCCCCATAAGACAGACGACACAAAGCCCTGTGGAGGGGTGGGGAAAGGGCAGACACTAAGCCTCATAGACAGACGACACGAAGCCCTGTGGAGGGGTGGGGAAGGGCAGAGACTAAGCCCCATAGACAGACGCAAAGCCCTGTGGAGGGGTGGGTGGGGAAGGGCAGACACTAAGCCCCATAGACGACACGAAGCCCTGTTGAGGGGTGGGGAGGGGGGGGGTGGGGGCAGACACTAAGCCTCAGACAGACGACACGAAGCCCTGTGGAGGGGTGGGGAAGGGCAGATACTAAGCCTCATAGACGACACGAAGCCCTGTGGAGGGCTGGGGGGCAGACACTAAGCCTCAGACAGATGACACGAAGCCCTGTGGACGGGTGGGGGCAGACACTAAGCCTCAGACGACACGAAGCCCTGTGGAGGGGTGGGGAACGGCAGATACTAAGCCTCATAGACGACACAAAGCCCCGTGGAGGGGTGGGGGGGGGGGGGCAGACACTAAGCCTCGTAGACAAACGACACGAAGCCCTGTGGAGGGGTGGGGGTGGGGGCAGACACTAAGCCTCAGACAGACGACACGAAGCCCTGTGGAGGGGTGGGGAAGGGCAGACACCAAGTCTCGTAGACAGTGGACATGAAACTCTGTGGGATAAAAAGACACTCAGCCTTGAAAGAAAAGTCTCAATGACTGATGTTCACCTGAATGACGGAAAACGAATGATCCGCTCCAGCAGGCGGCTCTTCATTCGGCTCCACCCAGTTAGGAAGCCCCTTGTGTAAATGCGAGTGTGGACTGTAAAGCGCTTATAGCCTGCTTTCTAATCAAGTATAGGCGCTATTTAACTATAATAATAATCTGAAAAAACATAACGATACCGGGTACTGAACTTTATTCAAGAACAACATAGGCTCACCTCGGCCCACTCAACTGTGAAAGAACTGGCACACTACACTTGAAAAAAAATGAAGGAAGAGTGAGAGAGGATGAGAAGAATAAGAAGACAGAAGACTACTTAGCTGCATTCTCCGAGTTCGCTCGTCCTGGTCTCCGTTTTCCACGGCCGTTGATGCAGGAAATCTTTGGTCCTGTTGATGTAAACTATATTTTAACATCTGATCTTCACAATTAAGCAATGTTTTAATTTAAGGCAAGGTGAAGCAAAATTAAACGCACTTATCAAAACGTGAAGTAACGAATATTTGAGAGACAATAGCAAACGGACCCTTGAATATTTGACTAATGTTTCCTTCACACGGTACAAACATCAGACATCAACAAAGCACAAAACAATTCCTATTCCGGGCAATGCGGTTTTATGCATTTTTCTGTGTCATCTGCCGAGGTAAGCATTTGTCAAAAATTCACTCTGTTTTGCCGGGCTTTGACATAAAGTCTTTCAGAATAATAGAGGTCTTTACCTGTCCAAGTGGAGCAGCATGCGAGTGCGCCTCTTCGTTTAGGCCCTTGAAAATTGATGCGCGTCATCGTCCATTCTTGATGAAGGCCACAGAAAAGAAGTGTAGACTGCCACTGCAGGCACTGCAACAGGACGAGACGATGTATCAGTGTATGAGATTGCTGGGATGAGCAGCGTGGGAATTCCACCGAGTGAGGATAATACATAAAGCGGAAATAGAAACAAAGACAGAGAAAGAGGAGACAAGATAGGAAAACGTCGAAACATGACGAATTACGTTAGTGCATCATATGCAAATGCAAATCATGGTATGAAGTTGGAAATATAATTTAAAATCATGAATAGGGCTCGAAAACGTAAAGTGTCAAAACGGAACGCGGAAACAAAATGAACAGCAATTCTCTGGGTACATGGCCTGGTTTTAGTCCGAGGGAGACCAATACGTCACACGAGACTGAAAACTGCCAACGGTTTCTGATTTAGAAGGTTGTACTGGTGAGGACGATCGATGCATACTCATAAATCTCTTTGCTTCTCAGGTACAGAGTGTGACCGCACTGCCAGTCACTTGTGACCGTACATATAAATCGTCAGTGGCAGAATATTGCTTGAGGGCCACACTGCACTTGAAACGTCTTTTTTCACAGTACTTTGCACGAGAGCGATTTTGCTCGATGGTTAGATACACCCTTGTTCAATCTAGACATCTATACAACAGGAAACTGGAGAGTGAGAGGAAAGAGAGAGCGAGAGAGAGAGAGAGAGAGAGAGAGAGAGAGAGAGAGGGGGAGGAATGGAGGGAGGGAGGGAGACAGAGATGAAAAACGAATACGGATTGTGAAAAATATGTCCGTAAATAACAAAGATATATAGCCCAAATCACAAATAAAAAATGGTGAAAAAAGAAATTCAGATTTTTTTTTTAACAACCTGCCTTCAACAAACGCAGTTAACTTTTCTTTGTAGTGCACTGTACGATTTGAATTTTAACGACAAGTCTTTTGCCATCAAAAGGTGTCTACGACATTCGACAAAACCCCTTCATCTGTTTAGTTTGTGCACATACCTCCACTACTTGTTTGAAAACCGTAAAACACACCAGAGAAATAAAAACATGAATAGAAATGCAAACATGGAGTGGGACTGATTGTATTTTGGAAAAAAAGTGTGTCATACACAATAAGGAAAACTGTAAATTTCAGACCTACTTTGGGCAACGAAAGTCAACACTTCTGTAATTACCTTAATAGCAATTTCTGAAAGTATCTTTGCTTCATAAAAGCAAATAAAAAATTCTCTTAAACGACGTACATTGTCCATCTCGCCTTCCTATTTGCCCCCCAAACTCCGGGAGTCTAAAATCTTCGAGAGTCCTACAATCTTCAAGACTCCAGGAACTACATCAGAAAATGGGCCACAGCGGGCCCTGCACTGCTGTATGTTTACTTTTTGACTACTGTATATGCACCCTGTTAAGTTCTTCGTAATACGCATTGTTAAGTTTCCATAACCTTCCGATTTCATTACGTCAAGTTGTGGCGCAGTACCGATTTTCTTCCAACCTATCGTTTCAAGACTGAACGCATTATATGCCAAAACAATGACAGACGTTTCCTGTCTTTCTTGAATCTTTATCAAACTGCACTCCAACTGATTATGTTACTACTACTTATGATAATGACAGATGTAGACCGATCGATCGAGAATAATGAAAATAATGAATATGATAAATAATTATGATAGTAATAATAATTGGCAGATAGGTAGGTAAGTAGGTAGGTAGACAGAAAATACAATAATGGAAAGTTTTCTTTTCGTGTCTACAATTTCACACAGAAGTTTTCTGTTCGTTTAAAACTGACCTACTTAAATCCAAGGGAAAATAATGAATATAACAACAAACAATTATGCTAGTAATAATAATTGGTAGATAGGTAGGTAAGTAGGTAGGTAGACAGAAAATACAATAATGGAAAGTTTTCTTTTCGTGTCTACAATTTCACACAGAAGTTTTCGTTCAAAGCTGACCTACTAAAATCTAAGGGCGCTGCACCCTTCGTTTGCATTTTCGGAGATTCTAAATGTTTTGCCTGCAACAAAAATGACCTTGACCTCTGACGGAAAGCAGCTCTTGTGCGAGAAGAGGGTAAGCCAATGTTTGACAACTCCGAACAGAAAGCAAGCGAGGTCAAATTGTGCCTACACTTTAAACGGACACCGGCTCATCTCTAGTGCTTCACAGATGGCACTCTAATGATACAGCACCACCTGTCGAAGCTATTCTTAAACGGCTCATGTCCAGATATTGAACAGTAATAAGAATACCAAGTGTGGATTTTGATTTGATATGTAACGTGCGGGAATACCAATCTGACTCTGTATGGGTAAACACGAGGGTGAGCGAGAGAAACCACTTCTCTGCGCGCGCGCGCGCGTGTATATATATATATATATATATATATGCGTGTGTGTGTGTGTGTGTGTGTGTGTGTGTGTGTGTGTGTGGAGCGGGCCAACGACAGAACGGGACGGCAACATTGCGGGTTGGTTATTTGGAGAGAGAGAGAGAGAGAGAGAGAGAGAGAGAGAGAGAGAATTGTGTGTGTGCGTGCGTCAGAGAGAGAGAGAGAGAGAGAGAAAGAGAGCGAGAGATCGAATGAGAGCGAGACAGGACATAGCGGGGTGACAGTACAACAGGGGGGGGGGGGAGACATTACGGGTTGGTGATCTGGCGTGATGGTGACTAAACTGGACGGTAGCATAGCGGGTGCTAACCTTTCAAATAGTCCTAAACGGCCAGTTCTCTCCCCTTCCGATCAAAATTCATACCTTGGGAGGAGGGGGGGGGGGGGGGGGGGGTATGCGCTATCATTCGGTTTGTGTCGACTTATCGGACGCTGGATTTCTAAATTAGCAAAAAGTGTAGGGGGTGGGGGAAATTTAAAAA
>CM065716.1:47645528-47650528 GCA_033310375.1 Conus canariensis | reverse complement strand
TAATAAAACTTTATCCTTTCTGGTTACAGCTTCTTGGATCAACCTGCATAACCTGCTGAACATGGAGGTACTGGCGGGGTAGCCTGCTCATTCACAACTCTGTTCTCTGTAGCCCATTGGCTCTGCAGAGTCCGCTTCAGGCAGTAGCTGCTCGTATTATCTACTCTCCATTAAAACAATCATTGTCAGCTCTGTAGTTTGTTTTCTATCTCCAAATATCTGCATCGCCAAACAGGACCTCATTTCACTCTTGGAGCAGCTTTCTAGACCTTTTTTTGTTATTGGGGGATCTAAATGGTCATTCTCCTCTATGGAGAAGTGAGAGATCTTCACCAAGGTCATCGGGAGTATAGAGGGCTTAGCAGGCGATATTCTGCGTAAGCTGGATCAGAACAAGCATCACCGAACACCCCAAAGTGACCCGGCAGCAGTGTAATGTCTCCTCTCGTGGAGTGTCTGATGACGACTTGACATTTACTGCTCCCTGTGGATTGCCGGTGCCGATGGTGTGACAGGATGGGCCAGGCTGTGGCTGGGGGAGTCGGAAGGATCAGCATGGATGCAAGGCCACTAATGTGGCATAGAGCCAGAAGAAAGAAACAAATACTTCCATTTTCACCAAACTTTATTTCAAGATAGAACCTGACCCAAGGACGAGCCCTTGGTTTTTTGATGTATTAACGACACGGATCCTAATCAGACGGGTGGGTTCAATATTCATTTAGTGAGATTATTTCGAATTTTCCACCGACCCGTGAGTACTGTAAGAAATTACTGTCACAAATTGATGATTAGCTACACTGCTATATACATTCATCGAATATTGAATCTTTCTACTGGTATACACTTTGACAGTTAGTATTTTGCATGTCTTGTTTAAACAAAAATGACGTGGAGAGTAACATTTAGGTGTATCAGCTATTACTTCACCAGGAAAAATGTTTTTTTTTTTGTTTGATGTGTGTATGGACTGACTCAAGGGATGAACCGGATCCCTTGGACCTCAGCGGTGGGCTGCGTTTTCCTCGTGTTGCCTTCTGGTCTGGTTTAATTGCTTACCCTTCAGGCTACATCATGCTCCCCGAACCATCAAAGTATTAGTAGCGAAAGTCCAGGAGGTCTGAGAACTGCCCCCCCCCCCCCCCCCCTTTCTTTTTTTTTTTTATCTTGCTTTAGATTCCAGACGTCAACCTGCTATGGAACGACATAATAGTTGCAAACAAACAAACAAAACGATGTGTGGCATGGAGCGAGATGCAGCGAAACCTGCCTTGTCAGATGAGTATTTCTTGAAAAGGAAACCTTCGGGAAGGAGGGCGGGGGAGTGGGGGGGGGGGGGGGGGGGGGTGACAAGCGAAAGACGAAAGGGGGCGGAACTGGGGGTGGGTCGGAGGTGGGGTGGGGTGGGGGGCTGGGAGACAAGGTAATGAACGGAAAATGTGCTCTTGGAACGGCAGGCAGGGAGCCGGCAAACATTGACAGCAATGGCATGAATCGTAAACAGTCCGTCAGATCCTCAGGAGTTCAGTTCCGGTGCAGGATCAGATCGACAGAGTGTGTCACGCCATCGTCTGGAATCTGCGCTGAGTTGTGTCAGTTCGTCAACATTTTTTTTCAACTGATGCCGGGCTATTCGTTAATTCCTTCTCGGCTTGATTACTATAATTCCATGTCTTAGTCGTAAGGCTTGCCCACAGCATTAGTTTCATGGCTCCAGCGAATTCAACACAGTGCAGCGTATCTCGTCTTAGGTAAAAGAGAGCGAGATCATATTCCTTGTGAATTGCTTATATCTGTTTATCTATTCATTTCTCTCTTTCTTTCTTCCTTCCTTTCTTTCTTTGTGGAGGGAGTGTAAGGGGGGGGGGGGGTGCTGTACAAACTAGCTTTTCATGCTTTCCGTTCTGTTATGACTCTCTTCTATCATATTTGTCCATTTCTGTGTGCACACCAACAATCGAGTCCCCGGTCTTCTACCGGAATAGTCCTAAGACCCAAAAGCAAAGCGTAAAATCGTAGAGTTTCAAAGAGGGGTGACTGCAGGCGGAAATTGAAACGAACTTAAAAGAAAAAAAAAATTTACCATACCGCCGAACGAAACTCCTGTAATTTGTTTGTCGATTTTCTTTGACAGAATAGTAGTTTATAGTTTGTAAAATTGTCTGTTGGGCTTTGGGAATTCTGCCCAACGCCTTGTTTGCTTTCAAAGCGCGAGTAAAAACCTTTATTTTTTAATGAACTTGAAAGAAAAACTGTTTTTCAGGCATTTCAAGTTAGGCTGTTGCTCCCTCTTGTTTGTACACAACGTATTGAAGGGTGCACTGTTACCTGGGGATGAATGAATGAGTGATGTATAAAAGGGCAACGAGTAGTTTTGTACCAGAAGTGCGCTATAGAATTGATTTAATGTTAATTTTGCTGATATTGTTTACTACTACTACTACTGCTCCTCCTCCTACTGCTACTACTACTACTGCTACTACTACTACTATTACTGCTACTACTGCTACTACTACTACTGCTGCACTACTACTTTATCATTATCATCACCACTTTTGTTGTTGTTGTTGTTGTTCTTCTTATTATCATCATCATCATCATCATCATGATCATATCATTATTATTATTGTTGTTATTATTGTTGTCATCATCATCATTATTATCATATTTATTATTATTATTATTTTCATGACTATTATTATCATTATTGTTATCATTATTATCATTATTATTATTATGATTGTTATCATTAATACAACTACTACTGTTACTACTACTATTACTACAACTGCTGCCACTGCTACTACTGCTGCTGCTGCTGCTACTACTACTACTACTGCTACTGTTGCTGCTGGTGCTGCTGCTACTACTACTACTGCTGCTGTTGCTACTACTTCTACTGCTACTACTACAACTGGTGCCGCTGCTACTGCTACTGCTACTTCTGCTATCATCATGGTTGTTGATGTTGATTTTGTTGCTGTTGTTATAAAAGAATGTCTTAATATTGATCATTGTAAATGTTCAGAAGCACTTCCAACATCCCAGGATGATTCAAAGCCGTTTCATGTAGATGCTGTGTGGTGCGTGTGCGCGTGCGTGCATGCGTGTGTGTGTGCGGTGTGTGTGTGTGTGTGTGTGTGTGTGTGTGTGTGTTTATGATTGCATTTCTTGGCAGTTCAGAGTAAAAACTTTCTTTGGTGTACCGTACAACACAGATCAATAGTGGAGAGGATAAGTTATCTTCGCCGTCGCTGTTGAAGTGCTTCGCTCTGTCTGCCTATTGTTCACAGTTTTGCTGTCTGATTGCCACACTATGCCGACTGTGGTGTTAAAGTATTCATTTTTAAGCACACACCCGGTGGCTTGTTACAGGCAAAGTCAACGTTTATTTCTGGTGTTTACACCTCCTCGCTGAATAGCGGACCAAAAAAAAAAAAAAAAAAAAAAAAAAAAAAAAAGAAAAAAGAAAAAAAGAAAGAAAGAAAAGCTGGCATACGTGGTTACAACAGAGGGCACCCCAGCCATTGAACTATCCCTGACCCAGTGACTGTGGAACCCAGAAGTGGTAAGTAAGCTGCGCGAGACAACGGGACTCTGACAAAGGTGAAGAGTGAGAGAGCGTGAAGAGATACCGGTGTAACGAAAAGTTTTAACTCCCCGAATTGTTTAACTCCCAGGGAGTTAAGCTGTTCATTTGTAAATTTTAACTCCCTGGGAGTTAAACTAGAATATAAAAAACTAACTCCCTCTGTGTTTCAGTTTGACTCCAGGGGAGTTATTCTGACATACCAACAGAATGACTCCCACCCACCACCCACCACCCACTCCCCGCACCTCGCTACCACCCATGCATCTTATATATGTATTTTCGAAATGTGTGTGTGTGTGTGTGTGTGTGTGTGTGTGTGTGTGTGTGTGTGTGTGTGTGTGTGTGTGTTCTTACACTAACTTGCCAGATCAAGACTTGTCAGATAGAATTGTTTCATTCGTTTCTGTGGATTAGTCACGTGTCCTGAATTTTATTGAAAAATGTGTGTTTTTCTGATTGGCTGGCCGACTTTCATTTTTAGCTTGGTACACGCACACCATCATACCTGTGACGAGTCACTTGACAACTTCATCAGATCGGTCCCAAGCAGCCACCCTCTTGTACAAATTGTACAAAAACAGCCCCCCCCCCTTCTCTATCCTATGTGTCTCATACACAAATTTCTCATCTATGCCAACCCTTTTTCTCCTTCCTTCTCTCCCAGATGTAGCGAGTCAATACAAACAATTTTACATCACGTCGCGACTACTCGTCATTCTCTCCCCACCTTCCTTACCCTCTCACCCCCCCCCCCCCTTCACTCCCTAATTTGGCGGCATGACACAATGAAAAATTGAAAATTTTCCATTTCTACACCATTTGAGTGTAATGGCCTACACTTATGGGTGACTGTTTGATAGTCGCATAGATTCCATGAGAGAGAGAGAGAGAGAGAGAGAGAGAGAGAGAGAGAGAGAGAGAGAGAGAGAGAAGAGAGAGAGAGAGAGAGAGAGAGAACGCCAAAGTATTTCTACCAAAGGCATCAAACCTTTAATTCATGCATATACAGACTTTACAAACAGATTATATACAAAAAGGCATAGTAAAATATCAAGGACATGCATAGATGAGCACATGAATATGTACACGGACATTTCCTTTCCCTATGATGATGATGATTATGAACATTAAATCCCCTTCTCCATTCTCTTACCGAAAGACACCTGGGAATAGGTGGGTGGGGAGTCATCTTAGTCATGATCAGATTAACCCCCCCTCTGTTACAAAATAACTCCCTGGGAGTCAGACAACACATGTACACATTAACTCCCAGGGGAGTTATTCTAAACTGTGAAAAACTGACTCCCCTTAGTGGGCAGGGAGTTAAAGTTTTACACGCCTGGATTAACTCCCGAGAGTTAATCTATACTAACTCCCAGGGGGGGTCATTCTGTTACAGGATGGGAGT
>CM065716.1:47628028-47640528 GCA_033310375.1 Conus canariensis | reverse complement strand
CTGGACAATTTGAAATAAAGGACACTGTATTTCACACGTCTCTGAAAGATGCAGCATCCTATATTATCTATTACGTCAGAAGGATGCTGGATATGTGTCGCTGGTAAATCGACAATCGTAGTACTGAGTAGTGCACAGTAGTGTCGGCTGAACGTAACCGCTGCCCATCGTTGCAGTAAAGCTGTCTGGGCTCGCACTTAACTACCGATTGTGCACACAGGTGTCGACCCTCCAGACACGCACGTGCGTGAGAGAGAGAGAGGAGAGAGAGAGAGAGAGAGAGAGAGAGAGAGAGAGAGAGAGAGAGAGAGATGCGGGGGGCAGTGCTTCCAAAAGTACGCCTTAGCCCATCTTGAAGGGTGTGTGAAGATGAAATGGGATGAAAATGTATGGGAGAGAGAGAGAGAGAGAGAGAGAGAGAGAGAGAGAGAGAGAGAGAGAGAGAGAGAGAGAGAGAGAGAGAGAAGTTATCCAATCTTGCAGCGGTATGAGAACATTTAATTCGTTGAGGAAATATAACGGAGGTGTGTGTGTGTGTGTGTGTGTGTGTGTGTGTGTGTGTGTGTGTGTGTGTGCGTGCGTGCGTGCGTGCGTGCGTGCGTGCGTGTGTGTGTGTGTGTGTGTGTGTGTGTGTGTGAGAGAGAGAGAGAGAGAGAGAGAGAGAGAGGAGAGAGAGAGAGAGAGATTTAAACAAGTTAGTGAAGTGGAGAGCGAAACAGTTTTGTCAAAAGACAGACCATCAGTATTAAATGATGACGTCTCCTTTATTGCACCTCTTCCTCTGCTCCCCCCTCCCCCACCCCCCCCGCCCCTCAGAGAAAAAGTGTCTTGCAGGATCATGTTTATTAGCTGAGATAGATTATTTTTGATAGATTTCTTCTCTGTGCTTTCGCTTTCTAATTCTTAACTCTTCGTCTTGGGTCTTCTTCTTCTTCTTCTTCTTCTTCTTCTTCTTCTTCTTCTTCTTCTTCTTCTTCTTCTTTCATCTTCTTCTTCTTCTTCTTCTTCTTCTTCTCACTCTTTCATCAGATATCAAAATTTCATCGCCTTGCTTGGTGAGATGCTTCAACACTAGGGCTTACCTTTCAGAACCTTTCTTTTTTTTTTACTCTTCATTATCGTGTCATCAATACATCGCACCTGATTTATTTCTCACATGGCAATTGTGTGCGCAAGCTGTGATGTTTGAACAATACAAGGATCAGTAGATCCCACTTGCAGAGATCTATTCGGAGGTCAGAAGTATTGTACCTTGTTGGGAATTAAATGAAGGTCTGCGTTTAGCACATGTATTGAACATCTCAGTTTCATGGAATGAATCGGGGCAGGTTTCCCTTTGATGCATTTACTGAACGTCGAAACTTTTTTTTTGACAATATGTCACAGGTTTGTCCCATGGGCCTACCTTGCGCTGAAGAGATCAAGCTAAGTGACAAACTCGTTCATTTTCATTGTCCTATTTGTTTGTGTCTTGCCTGAAGAAGACCTAAGAGGTCGAAACGCGTCGTGTTTTGTCTTGTGACTCATTTGTCCACGTTTCTCTTGGCGGTTCGCTAACATTTATTTAAGATTTGTTTAGATTTCCGCCTGCAGTCGTCTCACTTTGCAACTAGACATATTCATATACTTTACACATCTGCCGAAAGGGAAATAAGTATAGAAAGAAAAAGGATATCCCTACACTTTACAACACGCGCACAATCGCCGGTGCTCTCTCTCTCTCTCTCTCTCTCTCTCTCTCTCTCTCTCTCTCTCTCTCTCTCTCTCTCTCTCTCTCAGAGGACAGATCAGAAGAACATAACAGATTGGAAGGAAAGGCTCTGCCTAAAATGTCAACCCTTGATTGAATATAAGTTTTCTGAGTTCTGAGTTCTCTCTCTCCCTTTCCTCCCTCTCTCCCACCCAGTCTCCCTCCTCTCTTTCTCTCTCCCCTCCCTCGCTCTCTCTCTCTCTGAGATCATTTGCTCGATAACTGAAAAGTCGCAAGACAATATATAACATAAATAAGCAATTTCCAAAGACACGCTTTAAGACCACCTTAAAAGATTTAAGCGAAATGGAATGACGCGGATTGTAAAGTACACTGGTTCAGACAGACGAAACTCGAAAGTAAAGGAACGTGCAATATCTCGCACGCTTACCCTTTGGGCATTTATCGAATACGCTAGGTTTCTTTGACAATATGTCACAAGACTCTCGGAGAGATAAGTGACTGTCGGTTCGTCCTTCATTTATTGTCGTAAATGTTACTTGACTTGCCTGACGAAGGTCGGAAAGCGTTGTGTTTGTTTTGTAATGTTTTTGTTCTTTCGTTTAGCAATACAGTAATTCTGTTTCTGCGAACAGTTTACAGGTCAAGGCTAATGTGCCTGTACCCATCGTCAACACAGCGCAGGCCTCCAAGGTTGGTACAGGACTGCTCAAAAGGCGGGTGAAGACAGTGCTTCTCTGGGTCCTCCCCAGCACCTTCGGGTGTTTCTTTTTCTTCTTCTGTTTCTGCGAACAGTTTACAGGTCAAGGCTAATGTTAAACATATATCTTCACGAATAAAGCGAAACTTCTACCGGCGAGACCTAGTGGAAAGACGGAATATGACGTAATGACGAATCCTTATCTATTTTGACCTGGATCAAACTCAGACTGCAGATCCTGAAATTTCTTTCCCCGCCCTTACTTTTTTTTCTTTTCTTAAATCATTGTGAGATCGACAGTCTTAGAAAAAATTTTTTTTTCGTAAAGTTTTGAAATTCAATGCGTAAATGTCAATGAAATGATCAGGTTGATGGGTAAGATTTGATGTGGACAGTGATTATAGCAAATCAAAACCTGCTTCCTGTGAGCAAAGGACTGGTCGAACTTGCTTCCTCTGAGCAAAGGACTGGTCGAACTTGCTTCCTGTGAGCAAAGGACTGGTCGATCTTGCTTCCTGTGAGCAAAGGACTGGTCGAACTTGCTTCCTTTGAGCAAAGGACTGGTCGAACTTGCTTCCTGTGAGCAAAGGACTGGTCGATCTTGCTTCCTGTGAGCAAAGGACTGGTCGAACTTGCTTCCTGTGAGCAAAGGACTGGTCGAACTTGCTTCCTGTGAGCAAAGGACTGATCGAACTTGCTTCCTGTGAGCAAAGGACTGATCGAACTCGCTTCCTGTGAGCAAAGGACTGGTCGAACTCACTTCCTGTGAGCAAAGGACTGGTCGAACTCACTTCCTCTGAGCAAAGGACTGGTCGAACTCGCTTCCTGTGAGCAAAGGACTGATCGAACTTGCTTGAGGTCTGCACTCTCCAAACTGCTTTGATAAAGTTTCTGACATTTGCCGACACCATTTCTCAAACAGAATATGTTTGGTTTTATGTATGTCTTGTTCGTTATGTGTTTTTGTTGGGATCACTTTTGATACAAGCTGTGCGGCAATGTTCCACCATGCACTGCCCTACACGGGGTCATTCCATTACAAATTCCCCCAGGAGCAATCAGTATTAGACCGCTAAGCGGCAACACATCAAAGGAGACACTGCACCGCTCCTGGGAAGTAAGTTCTTGTTGAGTGGTGCCTGTACTGATCACGCATACGCAGAACACAACGTGCAAAATCTCCACAGTAACTGATTCGTCGAAGACTAGTAAAAGTGTGAGTCCGCCTCCAGAGAACGGTATACATCCATGCAACCTTAATCCCAATGAATTTACTACAGTGAAGACAAACCATAGTTTACCACGAGCACGGGATGGGGTGAAACACATACTCCGGTCATCACGAGAGCAGGAATTGAAGGACACAATATGTCATATCTTTTTCATTTTGTAGTGGTTCATACACATACTTAAGATGATGCTACGGATATTTATACTAGACTGACACTACATACATGACAGGACAACGCTCCACGCTTCCTTTCTTAGAATATCCCGACATCAACTAGATCCGAGAATTGCAGATTCTCGAGTTACACTTCTTCTCGATGTTCGCATCACAGAAAACAGCAAAACCAAACTAAGTCTGCTTTGAATTGTATTTGTCCCGCCAGATTTTTGTTTTATCTTTTCTGTTTTGTCTTTGCCTGCTGAAGACCTTGAAGTTTAAACGCGTTATGCGATTTTTTTTTTTCTTATATTGCGATTCGTTCGCCTGGTGGGTCAGTAACGCTTTTCTTGATTTTTAAAAGACATGTGGATCCGCATACTCGTGCATTTACGCGCTCGCTTGCGCACACACCCTCACGCAAATATGCACGCTTATGTACGTTTATGAATGAACTCAAGGCAAGCATCTGTACTATTTTGCAGTTTAGCTCAGGACAGAGACCCCAGTGCTCACGAGCACACATACACATATATTATGTGCTGACATGCACTTGTGCACACACACACACACACACACACACACACACACACACACACACACACACACACACACACTAAAGATGTACATACTCGTTCACATGCTCTCTCTTTCTCTCTCTGTCTCTGTCTGTCTGTCTGTCTGTCTGTCTGTCTGTCTCTCTCTCTCTCTTTCCCTCCCTCCTCTCTGTCTATGTCTGTCTCTCTCTTTCCCTCCCTTCCTCCCTTCTCTCTCTCTCTCTCTCTCTCTCTCTCTCTCTCTCTCATACAAAAAAGCTCACACAATCATCTGTCACTGAGAAAACTAGCCGAGAAAATGCAATTTCCCCGGAACGGCAACAAACAAAAACTATTGTGAAAGGAAAGGGAGGAAAGCCATGATCCAAAACCTGAAAATGACAGAAAATAATAATTCGATTCTCTCACGCAACATTTCAGCCTAAAAGCATCCAATGAGCATGATAACCGCCAGCGCTTGATATCATTCCGGTGTGTAATCACCGGCATATCCCACAAAATCAATTAGCCATTGTGTAGTGAATTTCAGGACTGCCAAGTGTGGTGTGTGGATCCGAAGGGACGCATCGGGTTCCTTTCCCTGTTTTCTGTGTTTGCTTGGTCCTCACAGTTTGTTTTTGTTTGTTCGTTTGTTGTTGTCGTCGTCGTCGTTGTTGTTGTTGTTGTTGTTGTTGTTGTTGTCACTGTTGTTGTCGTTGTTATCTCCACAAAGGTGGTCATGTCTTCATGCTCATCCGTTTATTTGTCCGTTTGTCTCAATATCAGAAAAAAAGAACCATCAAACCTATCTCACTATCAGTCAAAAATAGCCACCGAACGTATCTTGACGGAAGTAGATGGATAGATAAATTGTGGTTTGAGGACAAAACCATCTGTCTTTCTTTGTTTAAATCAAAGAATTATGCATGACATGCGTTTTTCTTAATCCTTCCCACTTGGCAAAATGGCGGAAGCAAACAATAAGGAAGAGAGCGAACGAGCGACAAAGAAGAAGGAAAGAGAGACGGAAATAAGAAGGAAACGAGGGTATATTGAGGGTACGAACTGTTCCCACTTTTCACAACCAATAAGTATTTTTTTATCGTAGATATTATGTAAACATAACTTGATTTTATGGGAAAACAAAAGCAAGAAAGACACCCAACTTCCAAAACAAAACAGAGTGATCTGCTCACTGAAACTTTAGGACGAGAAAGATACAACCGTGACATTTTTCTACAATAGAATGCACCCAATCTCATGAGAAATTCTCGAATAGTACGGTTTACTCAATAATGATAGATTTTGTGACTCATATACAGTCTATTGACCGATATTTTTTTAAAACTACTTCACGTCCTTAGCATGACGTTGACAGTTGTATTTTGTCATCAGCGTGACATCAAGCGACATGTCGCTGTTAACGTCACGTAGACCATTTCGTACTTAGCATGAAGTTAATGGGCATTTCGTCATCAGCGTGGAGTTGAGCGACATTTTGTCGCAAGCATGGCTTGCAATATATTGTGGCGGATTAACATTGCGAGATGATTACCTCATTAGCATAATGCTATGCAGACAGTTCTTCATTAGTATGACGTTTAAATTTGTTGCTATCAATCGGATATTTTGCGACATTTCATCATAGACAAGACCCTCTGTTACATTTATTAAAGCATGACGTATGAACATTTCTTCGTTGGCAGAATATTCTCAACATTTCGTCGTTAGCATAACGCTGACAACATTTCGTCGACAGCATAACGTTGTCAAGAATTTGTCAACAGTATAACGTTTTCAATATTTCGTCGTCAGCGTAACATTATCATTTCGCGTCAGTATAACTTTGTTTCGTCGTTACCATAACATTATGCAACAATCTAACCTCAGCATGACGTGCATCATCCTTAACCCACGGGACACACTTCCCGGCTCAAGCGAGTTCAAAATGGCGCAGTCCTAGATTTTACACCACTACGAAGGACATTTTAATGGCGGCCCGTAAAATTTCTTGACCAGTACGATCTGGCTCGTCTTTTTTTTTTTCCATTTTGTTTCTTTCATGTCCGATTCAACGGAGGAAGGCCAATCTTTCGCAAGGAAAATGACAGAATTTGGTGAACAGCATAGCTGGACATACATGGTAATATTTATAAATGACAGACAGAAAGAGATGCCGAACAGACGCACAGTTCAACTAATGTCGTTTCTAAGTCAGCTGCTGCCCATTAAAAACTACTTTATCTTCAGTATAAGGAGGATTTTGTTGTTGTCTCTACAGCTAGAGGTTCTAAAGGATTTTTCATTTTTATGTGAAACCATTTTTTTAATCCCTGCACCAAAAATAGTGACGTCATCTGATTAGTTCCCTGCTCTCTCAATCTCTCTCTCCCTGTGTCTCTGTCTCTCTCTGCCACAGAGACAGGTAGACACACACACACACACACACACACACACACACACACACACACACACACACACACACACACACATACACTCACACATACAGAGAGAGAGAGAGAGAGAGGACGCTTGACGCTTTGACGCTTTGATGATTTATTGCCTTCAGCTATAGGGGCCATTAAGGCAAGGGGGGTATACATACGTCTGGACACATTGCATCATGAAAGTATAAAGAAAATACACATTGTATCATTAAAGTAAAAGGAAACTAAATGATTAAATAAACAAAAACATCAGAACGTAAAGGATTAAAGGATCGCTCACATTGTCAGGAGGTACAGATGTTTATATCAAACTACTCACACATAAACGATCAAATCTGATTAGAAGACTTGAGAGAGAGAGAGAGAGAGAGAGAGAGAGAGAGAGAGAGAGAGAGAGAGAGAGACAGACAGACAGACAGACAGACAGACAGACAGACAGACAGCCAGACAGCCAGCCAACCAGTCGGCCAGTCGGCCGGCCAGCCGGCCAGCCAGACACATACATAGAGACAGACATGACTGAGACATTGATGTTCAATGTCCACAACACCACTAATGGAAAAACGGCTTTTATGGTAGAATTCTAACGGCGCGAGACCGTCACGGGAACGAAACACAGCCGGATGAGACGCCGTTTGTTGTCTAACAACAAAACACTTTCTGCATTTGGCAAACAAACAAACAAAAAGATAGGCTTCATGGAACACAGTGCATGACGCGAAACCTCTCTGTCCTATCGGATCACCCGGGCATGTTCCAGAGGGAATAACTGGTTCATCAGTGCTTCACCATTTCATAGGAAACAGTCTCATGTGTATATCGTCATTCTGCGCTGATCGAAATGTGTGACGACACATTGTAAGATCCTTTAACACACACCCCCCTCCAACACCCCCAACCCCCCTCCCTTGTCTTTTTTTTTGTTTTGTTTTGAAACGTGTTCACACCCGCCAGTGTTCTTTTCTTTTACCATTTGTTGCTGCTATTGCTGGTTGCGATGGTGGTGGCGGTGATGGCGGTGGTGTGTGTGTGTGTGTGTGTGTGTGTGTGTGTGTGTGTGTGTGTGTGTGTGTGTGTGTGTGTGTGTGTGTGTGTGTGTGTGTGTGTGTGTGTGTGTGTGTGTGTGTGTGTGTGTGTGTGTGTGTGTTCATACACCCCGCGCGCACGCGCTCGCAGGTGTGTGTGTGTGTGTGTGTGTGTGTGTGTGTGTGTGTGTGTGTGTGTGTGTGTGTGTGTGTAGTACTTCAGTTTTACGTCTTTTCACATATGTGATATTAGACGAAGAGAGAGAGAGAGAGAGAGAGAGAGAGAGAGAGAGAGAGAGAGAGAGAGAGAGAGAGAGAGAGAGAGAAATGTCTGTGACTATGTAAGTGTATGCATAATGTGCATTTCTAAGTGCATATAAATGTCCCACTAAGCATCCCTACAACATACTGCAAATAATCTTAAAGTAAATGCTTAACTGGACTACAAATTAAGGAGAAAACAACATTGAAGGCAAGCGTTACGTCTGAAAAGACATCACACAACGACATGCCTGATAATGGTGGTAAGTGAGCTTGAAGAGGTAAACAGTCAAACAGCAGATGTTTGCTGGTTATTCTTCGTTCTCCACAAATACATTTTGCTTCGTTTGTATATTTAGTTTTGAAGGCATCAAGTTTTAATTTATAGAATATTGAAATGAAATTTCTGTATTGGTACATAGTTTTCACTTGTAAATGAGGAACGCTGTTTACGTGTTCATAATTAATTAAATGAGTGTTTTTATCAGCCACACCAAGAAACGTATTTTTGTAGTGTTTTCTGAATCGGCACCAGACGGTTTGCTTTAATAATTGATTGACTTCAGGTAAAGAAAAGGATACATTCAATACCGTGGCGCACTTTTCATTTCTGGCTCCTCTCTTTGCACATATATCAGCTAGCTCATTACCCCAAATACCACAATGCGATGGTATCCAACAGAAGGTGACATCAGTTCCTTTACATATTAAGACATGAATAAGATGACATATTTCATTTGCAAGAAAGTTGTTCGAAACGGTATTTGGAAACTTTATGGTTTGCAGAACAGACATTGAATCCACACAAATAACTACTTTAAATATTGATTGTGGCAAGTCAATTAAATGTGACAATGCCATAATAACAGCTATCATTTTGGCGACAAATATTGATCTGCCTTTTCCGATGGAATATATCTTTTCAACCTTTTGTGATGGTATAACAAAAGCAGAACTGACTGATTATTAGACAATACTGAACCATCTGTGTAAACTTTAAGATGTTGAGGATATTTCTCTTGTATATGCATTTTTACAGAATAAGATAAAATATTTGGTTGGTCCGTTTTGCTCACATCAGTGTGATCAAGATCAAAATGTGCCCTGTTTCTTTCCCAACCTGGAGGAGAAATCAAGGCCACCTTCGCTAATGTCTCAGAACTGACTGTTGACTCTTTCAAAAGATTTTCCCCCAATGGTAGAATATGATGAAATAGTCTGAGCTCTTTTTGGATAATGAGATTCAGGTTTTATAGCAATCTCATTTTCGTTCATACCTGTGAGCGTTGAACATTTCATTACATATTTGGCAAGTGTTAGCTTTCTATGTTCGTCTAATGGTAAAATATTAATTTCCTTATAAGTTCAGTAAGTTGAAGCATGGAAAGGAAGACCAAGACATAATTTATAGGCTTTACTATCTATGCTCTGCAGCTTTTGTAACAAGTGTTGAGGGGCACTGAAGAAAGCCTCTTGTGCATAACATAATTTTGATCGGATCAGTGATGTAGCTAAATGTTTTAAAGTGATTATATCCTGACACCAGCTTTGTTTACTGATAATTTTCAAAAAGTTCAGTGTTTTTCTAGCTTTGTTCAGAAGGTACTGAATATGAAAATTCCACGTTAATTTAGATGTTAAATATACTCCTAAAAATTTAACTAAAGGTTTGTAGTCAAGTGTGACTGCATTCATTTTAAAAGAGGGCAAATCGCTTGTATCGGCGCCATTGTTAAATAACACCATGTATGTTTTCTCACAAGAAAACATTAGACCATTCGCAAACATGTATCTACCAAGACTGTCTAATTCATTTTGGTAATTTTTTTGGTGGTAATTAAGTGTTCTTTTAGGACAATTTTTCCTTATTGAAGTATCCATCCATATGCACAGATCGTCAGCATACTGCACAGATGTGATATGTTTGCTTATATGTTTTGGAAGATCACAGAGTAAAATGTTAAACAACATTGGAGCTATCACAGAACCTTGTGGAATTCCCATTTGTAATGATTTAAATTCAGAGTACGTATTTTCTACTTTAACTTGTAGCTTTCTGTCTTGAACAAATTCTCTGATATAATAATAAAGATTGCCAGATAGACCTATGTTTCTTAATTTGAATAACAATCTGGTATGCCAGACATTATCGAAAGCTCTTTTAACGTCAAAAAATGTAGCCAAAACGCTTTTTCGTTTTGCAAATTGGTTTTTAATTTGTGTGGTTATTTTAATTATATGATTGATGACTGATCTTCCTTTTCGAAAACCGGCTTGATTGTGTGGTATTACGTCATATTTATCACAATAATATATCAATCTATTCAGAACTATTTTTCCATTAGTTTAGAGACATGAGAGGTTAAAGCTATTGGTCGATAACTACTTACAATTGTTGCAGATTTAACTTGTTTTAATATGGGAATTGCTACTGACTGCTTCCATATTCCTGGCATAATACCCTCTGACCAAATCTGTTGAAATATTGTTTGCAAGAAATTTATGAAATTATTTGGTGTTTCAACATAGAGTTTGAAATTGCATCTAACCCTACAGATGATGTTTTGTTAGTTAATGAAAAAATAGCATCATTCACCTCATGTATTGTAATAGGTGCATTGACAAAACGATCACTATTTGCATGTGGCTTATCATAGGGATGTTTCTTTTCTTCCTCTTCTCGAAGCTGTCTACATTCTGGTGAAAGACTTTCCATTCGCATTGTCCTTGAGAATATATCCGCAAATACTTCTGCCTTTTCCGCTGAGGTTGGAAATTTGTTATTATCCACTTTAATGGGATATCGAGGAAGAGTTAACCCATGTTTCATATCCTGAAACTTTTTCCACACTTTCTAAAAATCTTTATGCTGAGAAACCTCTTTGTCACAGAAGGATAACCAATATAAACGTTTAGCTTTGGCTACAACTCTGTTAGAATATGCGTTGGCTCCCTTCATTTCTTCGTGTGCCTTTTCTATCCTATAGGAATGTGCACTTGAATCATTCCACATTTGATGTTTTCCTTTTTTTACTTCCTCAGACTTAATTTTAAAGGTGTGTGTGTGTGTGTGTGTGTGTGTGTGTGTGTGTGTGTGTGTGTGTGTGTGTGTGTGTGTGTGTTAGTATGTCAGTGTGTGTGTGTGTGTGTGTGTGTGTGTGTGTGTGTGTGTGTGTGTGTGCGTGCGCGCGCGCGCGCGTGCGTGCTAGTAAACTTTGGCTCTAATGCTCCTATCCCTTATCAAACCCACCTTTATGGGCTTGGGTGACTTGGTGAATATAGCGTTGTTCTCTTGCTTCGAAAGTCCAGAGTTCCATTCTTTGCTTCATATAACCATCTTAGAGACGAATTTCTCATCAGAAACAACATGTGTGCAGACTCTGATCCCTATCGGATGAGGCTTTAGGGCGTGTGTGAACAAAGTTCATTGGAAGATAAGGAAACATCCTCTTCCTAATTGTTACAATGATTTTTCTGCCTTGTCTAATACATCTGCCACTCCGTGTGTCTGCCTTCTATATTTCTATCATTCTTCCTGTGTGCCTAAAACTCTATCATTCATTATCCCGCTTGTCTGCCTTCTACTACTTATCTTTCCGTGTTCCCATGTATCTTTCGTATGTTCGTGTGTTATCCCACCTGTATGCCTTGTTGCCATCATTCTGTTATCCTGTTTATCTTTCTTATGCTCCCGTTATTTCATTTATCTCTTTTCTATCTTCCCGACCTGTCTTCGTATCTTTCAGTTATCTTATTTGTCTGTCTTCTATGTTGTCTTCTCATGTTTTCTGTGTATCTTTCTGTTATTCCACTTAACGTTCTTCTGTTTCTGTCACCCCCCCCCCTCCCCCCTGTCTGCCTTCTGCCCATATTTCTATTATCCCATACATTGTCCTTGCACTTCTAGTATTTCATTTATCTGCTGTCTTATCTTTTCGACATATCTGCTTTCTTATCACCTCTGTCTCTGCCTTCTCCAGATGTTCCTGTTGTTCCATTTGTCTGCCTTTGGCTTGATTCCTCTTGATTTGCCTTTGCCAAACTCTCAGCTTCGCAATCCTCTTCTCACCTGCTGAATTACTTTGGCTTGAATCTTAGGCTTTCTGAAGCAGAAAGAAAACAGAGAAAGTTGGCCACATCATCTGCCATACTGAATGACCCATTGACTTTCTTTGCCACTGTCCTCGTCCGTATTCACTCATCTTTTTTCACGTAAGTATTGAGAACGGAAACAAACGGACACTGACTGCTTATTCTACTGATTAGAAATGACATTTACCAATATAATTATGTTCCTGCGGGGTAGCTTTTGGACAGCAGTCATTCCTTAAATTACAGTCTTGTAAATTCGTTAAAAAATAAATGAAAATTATGAAAATAATATTCTTGTAAATTCAAGGCAGTTCGTCCTGAAAATGATAGTTCTGTAAATT
>CM065716.1:47610528-47620528 GCA_033310375.1 Conus canariensis | reverse complement strand
TGTGTGTGTGTAGAAAGAGAGGGCATGTGCTCTCTCTTTTCTCTCTCTCTCTCTCTCTCTCTCTCTCTGAGTAGCTTCCTTTGCTTGGCTGCCAGCAAGACGGTTTTTCAAACAGCAGAGAAAAAGCTTGCAAATTGTCCAGTTTGTCGTGAAGAAGCTGTCCATTATGCCTGCGTACCGTTTCCCTTCTCATCTAGAAATTGTCCTCAATACTTTAACGCAGGAAGCGTTACTGTCTTCATTCAAAACTGAAGGCAGAGAGAAGCAATGGTTGTCGTCCTTCGACTGCAATCAGTGAACCAACCTTGACAGCCCGCGTGTAATGACACTGTGGTGTATTGTCGCAAATGTTTGTAGCAAGTCTCTAAGGAACTCAGTGACTCACAGCAAGGTGCAAGTCCATTCTCATCCCCCTCCGCCCTCTGTCTTCCAACTCCTCCGAGTTTGTTTTGTAACAAAGAGAATACGACTGCGTTTGAGACGTTTGGAGACGAGAACTCGATTGCGTGTGATGGCACACGTACGCCAAGTCAGTGTGCGAGTACATCATGTGACGTAACTCAACAGGCAGCGACAGTGCTACAAAATAGCGAAGATTTGGATTTGGCGAGTTGTGGTGTGCCAGATAACATGAACACAGTCAACACACACAGATGACACACTGACACTGAAGACGAAAGACAACACAGTTCATGCTGACAACGAGATCAGCGTTGACAGTGACAGTGTAACCGACGATTCATCAGTGAAACAACAAAGCGAGAAGAACACATTCGAGCAAGTAATGACGTGTTTAAAAGGCAACGCAAAAACGATGGACGGTCTTCTTGCCAGTTTCTACGATTGCAGAAAAGACGGTGGCGGTGTGTGTGTGTGTGTGTGTGTGTGTGTGTGTGTGTGTGTGTGTGTGTGTGTGTGTGTGTGTGTGAGTGCTGGGGAGGAAGGGAGTCTTCCTCTGGACAGGGCTGATAGATATATTACATTGTATGCCAAACTTTCGCGATGTAGATCATATGTCTGGAAGAATGTTATGTATTCATATTATGACACGTGTATTCTTTTCAATCGATTTTCATTTCCGTTTCTTCCCTTCCTCCTCCTTCCCACCCCCTCCCCTCTTCTCACCCACACGCCCCACCCCACCTTCCCTTTTCGAATTGTGAATGGGCTTGAAGCATGTAACAATAAATTCTTTAAGTCTTGGGTCTCTCTCTCTCTCTCTCTTCTCTCTCTCTCTCTCTCTCTCTGTACGCGCGCGTGCGCCCGTGTGTGTGTGTGTGGTGTGTGTGTGTGTGTGTGTGTGTGTGTGTGTGTGTGTGTGTGTGTGTGGCCGCCTTCTTCTCTTTTCTTTCGTTATTGAATGGATCTCTGATTCATTTACACATTTACTAACACGTCAATTCCTTTATTCATTCATTCCAAATAGCGCAATGTTTTACCCAGTTGAAACATCCAAGCTATCCATGTGTCTTCAACGAGGAAACATCACACTGGTGAAACAAAGCAAAGGAAACTAATACAACAGCCATCATAACTGCAATAATACAAAATAAAGAAAACAGAAGGCAATGGAAATATTAAGATGGCCAGGTGTTCCCAAACACTCATGATTAGAGGTTTAGCTCTACGTGTCGATCTCAATGAGGAAAATGTCTAGAATTCACAATATCTCTGCAAGTCGGCTAATGGAGTGCTTGAGCAGTTCTGTGATTTGCTTCTTCTGTTGTTGTTGTTTTTTTTTTTTTCTTCACTCGGAAACATTTTTCTTCTTGCTTCTTCCTGCCATCTTAAATCTTGTTCCTTTTTTCTTTCTGTCTTTTATTCTCATATCACTGTATTTTGCTTCGAAACAGAAAAGAAAAGGGAAAAAAGAGAAGGAGTAAAGAGAAAAAAAAATGATGAAAAATAGTAGAGAAATGACAAACAGATTAAGGAAGTAGGAGATATAAGAAGAGGGGGGGAGGGGGGGGGGAGGAGGGGAGAGCAGAAAAAAATGGAGAAAAGGAAAGGATGGATTAAAACGGAAGAAGAAGATGAGAAGAACAAAGAAGAGGTAAAGAAGAAGAAAAAGAGAAGGACAAAGGAAAACCAAGAACAGCAGAAGTCGGACACTGAAAACGTCATCCGAGCGCTGCATTTAAATAAACGTTGAAAGCAACCATCTATCTAAAAAAAATCCATGCTTATAGACGTAGCTGCTTTAAATTCACCTCAGGTCTTGAAACAATGACAAATAAGGAAAAACAACAGCGACGCTTTAAAACAACACTTGACAAATCCTCGGTTATTCCAGCATTCAGTTGAACGAAACTGGTGCTCACTGCGTTCGCTCGAAACCTTAAAAACCGAACAGCAAATTAGATGGTTTGCAAAATTTATGTAATCAGATATCCAAGCACGTAGAGCTATAAATGATTTTTGCTGTCATTGTTGATTTGGTTTTTTTTGGTGTGTGTGGTTTTCTGTTCACACTGAATCTCAAATTACAGAGTTCGATTCCAAGCATTTTCAAAGTCGATCCCAGCCCAATTTTGCCTGCAGAAATGTCGAACACAACATGTTTATTTACATTTTTGGAAGCACAGTTTGCTAATGGAATCTTTCATCCTCCTCCTGTTCCTTCTTGTTCTTGTTCTTGTTCATCTTGTTGTTGTTGTTGTTGTTGTTGTTGTTGTTGTTGTTGTTGTTGTTCTTCTTCTTCTTCTTCTTCTTCTTCTTCTTCTTCTTCTTCTCCTCCTTCTTCTCCTTCTTCTCCTTCTCCTTCTTCCTCTTCTTCTTCTTCTTCTTCTTCTGCGCCGTCTTCTTCTTCTTCTCTTCTTCTTCTTCTGCGCCTTCTGCGCCTTCTTCTTCTTCTTCTTCTGCGCCTTCTTCTTCTTCTTCTGCGCCTTCTTCTTTCTTCTTCTTCTTCTTCTTCTTCTTCTTCTTCTTCTTCTTCTTCTTCTCCTCCTCCTCCTCCTCCTTCTTCTTCTTCTTCTTCTTCTCCTTCTTCTTCCTCTGCGCCCTCTTACTCCACATCTCTATCAGTTACAAGTGTGTTTCTTATCAGTGTGGAATTTTGTCGATTATCAAACAGAATTAATCCACATTATGTGGCAAAATCCAAATAAATATACGAAACAAGGTTTAAGGGGACGCTTGTGTAACCCTTAAATACACAAAACCAAACAGGCAGGTGAGTTTTGAACAAAGACATCTCTTCCAGACATAGACAATAGCAGACATACAAATACTCAAAACAGTGTTCTCCAGATGGCTATAGCATGACATCTGCCGACGGCCATCTGGTGAATATTGGTGACTGCATTGTAATGCCTGTTGTTTATGACGTCGGTAAAAGTGAAATTTGTCTCTGACTCGTTTCCTGGATTTAATCAGCGTTGAACTGCAAACCGTTTTGTGTATTTGATGGCAGTTTGGCTTGTTTCTAGTAACCTTGCAGTGGGTTTCAGTTTCTCTATACAGGGATAGCAAATGAGTAGGAACATTCTACAATGAATATTGATCAGACATAACACGTTTCTATTTACATTGTACTGAAAGTTAGGTCAAGAGAATTAGTGCAGATCAAAGGGTGGCTTCGGTTATTGTTAAGCATGATTTCACCAAAACCTATTTCTTAATTTCTAGGAAACCTAGTGGAAATGTGGATGTGTTCGAAGGAGGAATCTGTTAAATTTTTGTTTGCATCCACGATGAATTCTGAATCCTCTCTGTCTCTCTGTCTCTGTCTCTGTCGCTGTCTCTGTCTGTCTGTCTGTCTCTTGTTCTATAATCATTACTAATCTGTTGATGAGACAATAATCATAACTCTGATTTCATTTGGAATCTTATATCATCAATACAGATATACAGACTATAGGTGGATAAACCAGTTAATCAATCAATCAATCAATCAATCAATCAATCAACCGGCCAATCAACCATCCAACCAACCAGTAAACTGTGTACCTTACTTCTATCCATTCAAAATTTCTGTTATGTTGTGATGAAGTGGCCATCCTACAGAACAT
The DNA here is from genome assembly GCA_033310375.1 of Conus canariensis. Lineage (NCBI taxonomy): Eukaryota > Metazoa > Mollusca > Gastropoda > Neogastropoda > Conidae > Conus > Conus canariensis. The sequence continues at coordinate 47,616,518 of CM065716.1, read as the reverse complement.
TCTGGAACTGAAACTGAAGTACATATGAAAACAAATATTTGAACCTGATATTTGGAATGGAAACATCCTAATTGGCATGAGCAATGTCTGACATGAAGGATACGTCCACATTGAAATGAAGGGGCGTAAAAAAGTCATTCGATTTGTTATATGACTCCAATATCCCCCCCCCCCCCCCTCTTGAAAAAAACAAATCACAGAAGGAAACAAACACCCATTCTCCTCGCTCCCCTTTCCTAAAAGCCGAACCAACGGATATGATTAAAAAGAAGTTTAAACCTAGATATTAGCCGTCTTCCCGATGAGCTATCGAAAGTCTGATTTGGAAACAGAACTTGAAGATCAGATGAGCTATCGAAACTCTAATTTGGAAACAGAACTTGAAGATCAGATGAGCTATCGAAACTCTAATTTGGAAACAGAACTTGAAGATCAGATGAGCTATCGAAACTCTAATTTGGAAACCGAACTTGAAGATCAAAACGAAAAAGCAAACTGAAAAAAAAATTGTCTTTGAAAAAAAAAATCGAATGCATGTAAAAGTAAAAATAAAATGAAATAAAATAGACAAATCTAGTAAGCTAAAGAAGAAACGAAAAACCCAAGCAAGCCCAGTAATCTTTCTGAATGATAGGGAAGATTTTTTTTTTTTTTTAGGGTATGACGGAAGAGGGAACGGGAATGAGAGACAACTTTAGGGTGAGTGCGGATAATTACAGACACATCGCCCTCAGCCAAGATGGACCTGCAAGGAAATGTTTCACGAGGCTTAGCATCCCACCCTACCCCAATTATCCCACCTCATCCCATCCCAATCTCTCTCTTGGCTCTCCTTGCCTTACCTTCCAGAATCGAAGAGGATGTATTATTTTAAATTGTTGCAATGTGACTCCCTGAATTTCTGCAGTTGGATAGGATGTTCTTGAACACATTTGTTTCTTGTGAGTGTGACTCGTGAGTAATGTGCGTCTGTAAGTGAGTGAGGGAGTAGTGAGGGTGAGTGTGTGTGTGTGTGTGTGTGTGTGTGTGTGTGTGTGTGTGTGTGTGTGTGTGTGTGTGTGTGTGTGTGTGTTTTAAGTGAGTGATTGAGTGTGTGTGTGTGTGCACGCGCTCTCGTCTGTCTGTGTGCTTGCCTGCCTGCTTGTGTATATATCTTTTGCCCCTCTTAATACGTCAGTTCACATTTTCATTCATTCCAAATGGCATGCTGTCACATGCAATTGACATATCGAAGCTACCCATGTGTCTCCAACGAGCAAAAACACTGAATAGGTGAAACAAAGCAAAGTAAGCAATACATACACACGCCGCCATCATAACTGTACTAAAAAGGAAAAGAAAGAAGAAGACAACGTTAAGATAAAAATATACTTGTTGATTCTTAGAAAGAAAACCCATGAACTAGAGAGACTGAACCCTACGTTTCTATCTTAACGATAAAAAATATCTAGTATCCTCAAGCTCTTCGCTGGTCTACTGGTGGAGTGCCCAAACAGCTGTGTAATTTGCTTCTTTTATTTCTTCTATTTGAGAAGGTTTCTTGTTTTCATAATGATATCTCGTTCTTTTCTTTTTCTGCTTTCATTCCGTTTTCCTTCGGTTTTGTTCATGTTTTGTATTGTTATTCTGTTGCTCACTTTATTTTAAAAAAAAAAAACAGTGCAAACACACACCACACACACACACACACACACACACACACACACACATATATATACCAAAAAAAAAAAAAATATATATATATATGTGTGTGTGTGTGTGTGTGTGTGTGTGTGTGTGTGTGTGTGTGTGTGTGTGTGTGTGCATGGAGAGAGAACACTTTAGTAGCAGGGAAAAACAAGCGCAGGCTAACAATTCTTCCATTATTATATTAATATTTTTGCAAATATTTGAAGAAAAAAAAGGGGGTGGGGGTGGATGGAGGAATGGGGGAAGAAAGAAAATCAGAGCAAAAGAGAAATGTATCATAATTATTAAATCCTTCTCTAGCAGCTAATGGGTACCGTTGTAACACTTCTTGAAGACAGATCCATTCTGCTCCGAGGTCTTTCGTTCGTTGGATCGGACTCATTATGAAGGCCCGTCTAATTATGCCTGTGGTCCCTTGGCATCAAATGGAGATATAGCACAGTCTGTAATTCTGCGGTGTTCTCACCACCAAAGGTTAAGAAATAGAATCCAACAACATCCCAAAGCAGCGAGGAAGAATAGAAAAGTCAAGCGAAAAGAAGAAAGTGTGGTAAGGAAATAAGCTGCTGAAAAACAAAAAAAAATCATGATTATAATCAGTATAAAATGCTTGAGTATCCAATAAATGATGCAAGGGAGGTCAAAAGATGTCTAACAGTCAGAGTGGTCAGCTCTGCTGTTTTGATAACCCAAGAATTGTCAGCGGCTAAGAATTGTGCAGAACAGCTCAAACTTGAATCTCATAAGAGATATATGTGGCTTTTTAACTTTCGTTGAGTTTTCTCTTTCTTTCTCTTCCTTTTTTTTAAAAATATAATTTTGCTTGTATTCTGACATTTCTTCTTGTTTGTTTGTTCTCTTCCTTTCTTACTTTGATTTTTGTTCTCAGTTTCTTTTTAGCTGTTTCTTTATTCTTTCTTTTTCTTTTCTGTTTTTTCTGTCTTCTTTCACGTCGTTCCATTTTCTTTCCTTTTTAAAAAATCTTTCTTTCTTTCTGTCTTGCTTGATGCATTTCTTTGCCTTTTACTTTTTCCTATTTCTTTGAGTCTGTCTTTTTAATCATTCCAAAGTTAAATCAGTCAGTAAGATTTACCAGTAAATTAGAAAATAATAATAATGATTTAATAATCAACCAATCAGTCAAGTAAGAAATGGATCACTGAATTCCTTTTCTACGTTTTCTTTTTTTTTCTCCTACGCTCTAGCTCTATGTTACCTCGTCCTTCCGCAATATTCCCAGCATCTTTCTTTTTAAATTTATGACTTTGCATTTGTGTTTTGTTTGTTTGTTTAGTACTTTTTCTTTCTTTTTCATTATGATGTCAAGAATATGCTGATCTTAAGATTAAACATCAATCACCGAAGAAAGACGCACAAGGAATAAACTGGGAAGATACAAGACAGATTGAACGCTGAGACAAGAAGGAAACGAAATGAAAAGGAAAACGAAAAAAAGGAAAGACAAAAAACAAACAAACAAACAAAAAACAAAACAAACAAAAAATCGGTGAAAAAATGGGTGAAATATGAGAAAATAAAGAAGACAAGGGAAAAAACGCGAATGAAAGAATAGACAAGGAGAAATCAGAGAAAAAGGAGATAGCAAAATGAGAAGGAGGGAATAACGAAAAGAAGATAAGAAGAAAAGACAGGGGTCATAGAGAAAGAAGAAAAGAGAGGGGTCATAGAGAAAGAAGAAAAGACAGAGGTTATAGAGAAAGAAGCAAAGAGAGGGGTTATAGAGAAAGAAGCAAAGACAGGGGTTATAGAGAAAGAAGCAAAGAGAGGGGTTATAGAGAAAGAAGCAAAGAGAGGGGTTATAGAGAAAGAAGCAAAGAGAGGGGTTATAGAGAAAGAAGCAAAGACAGGGGTTATAGAGAAAGAAGCAAAGACAGGGGTTATAGAGAAAGAAGCAAAGAGAGGGGTTATAGAGAAAGAAGCAAAGACAGGGGTTATAGAGAAAGAAGCAAAGAGAGGGGTTATAGAGAAAGAAGCAAAGAGAGGGGTTATAGAGAAAGAAGCAAAGAGAGGGGTTATAGAGAAAGAAGCAAAGACAGGGGTTATAGAGAAAGAAGCAAAGAGAGGGGTTATAGAGAAAGAAGCAAAGAGAGGGGTTATAGAGAAAGAAGCAAAGAGAGGGGTTATAGAGAAAGAAGCAAAGACAGGGGTTATAGAGAAAGAAGCAAAGACAGGGGTTATAGAGAAAGAAGCAAAGAGAGGGGTTATAGAGAAAGAAGCAAAGAGAGGGGTTATAGAGAAAGAAGCAAAGAGAGGGTTATAGAGAAAGAAGCAAAGAGAGGGGTTATAGAGAAAGAAGCAAAGAGAGGGGTTATAGAGAAAGAAGCAAAGACAGGGGTTATAGAGAAAGAAGCAAAGAGAGGGGTTATAGGGAAAGAAGCAAAGAGAGGGGTTATAGAGAAAGAAGCAAAGAGAGGGATTATAGAGAAAGAAGCAAAGACAGGGTTATAGAGAAAAAAGCAAAGAGAGGGGTTATAGAGAAAGAAGCAAAGAGAGGGGTCATAGAGAAAGAAGCAAAGAGAGGGGTCATAGAGAAAGAAGCAAAGAGAGGGTCATAGAGAAAGAAGCAAAGAGAGGGGTTATAGAGAAAGAAGCAAAGACAGGGGTTATAGAGAAAGAAGCAAAGAGAGGGGTTATAGAGAAAGAAGCAAAGAGAGGGGTTATAGAGAAAGAAGCAAAGAGAGGGGTTATAGAGAAAGAAGCAAAGACAGGGGTTATAGCGAAAGAAGCAAAGAGAGGGGTTATAGAGAAAGAAGCAAAGAGAGGGGTTATAGAGAAAGAAGCAAAGAGAGGGGTTATAGAGAAAGAAGCAAAGACAGGGGTTATAGAGAAAGAAGCAAAGACAGGGGTTATAGAGAAAGAAGAAGAGTAGGAACACGGAGAAAAGAAAACCAAGAACAGCAGATTTCAGGCATTGAAAATGTCATTTCAGGGTTTTATTTAAGAAATATGAAAAAAAAACCCATAAACAAACAAACAAACAAAAAACACAATTCTTAAAGACGAAACTGATTAAAATTCACCTCAGGTCTTAAAACAATTACAAATAAAAAACAAACAACATCACTGCAAACCAACTTTTGACAAATTCTAGATTAATATCAGCATTTATTTCAATGAAACTGGTGCTAATAAAGCATTCGTAGAAGCCTTTAAAAACAGATGGTTTGTAAAATGTGTGTTATTAGACATCCACGCACGTAAGGAGAACTATAAATGCTTTTTGCTGTAGTTGATGTTTTTGGTTTGCGTTGTTTTCTTGCCACATCGAATCACAAATTAAAGAGTTCGATTCTAAGAGTTTTCAAAGTCGGTCTCAGCCTGATTTTGCCTGCAGAAATGTTGAACACAGCATGTTTATTTACACTTTTTTTTCTAGCAGCATAGTATGATAATGGAATGTCTTCTTTTTCTTCTTCTTCTTCTTCTTCTTCTTCTTCTTCTTCTTCTTCTTCTGCCCCCCTCTTCCTCCTTTTCATCACTTGCAAGCGTGTCTGCGTGGGTGGGGGTGAGGTCTGGGCCAGGCGTCCCGCTTACTCAAGGAAAGTGACCTGCGCATCTTATCGCCTCTCATTTCCAGCTGTAGAGATTGCCATGTGGCACGCCAGGCAGGAGGTCATTGCAGTGTGGCCTTTCCTACATCACAGTGCCCCTTGCAATACCTTCCTGCGGTGACCCCTTTTCCACAGAATTGCTATTGTGGCGCGACCAAGTGTCCGGCGGAAAAAAAAACTGAACGGGCAGGCTGGGCTCGATGGCTTTGGCTAGCAACCAGCTTAGGAGAAGGACAACTCTGATCTCAAACCCAGGTACGTTGAGCTCGTTAGCCTTGCCAGGCAATTCATCTCTCGGATAAGGACACCCGAGGACCTCGCTGTCACCGTCCTAGCTAGCCAGGTCATGGCAGTTGAACCCCGGGTGTTAAGGGTGGGGCCAATTCAGCGACACTGCACTCCACCTAAAAACTCCACTGCTCTGGCTCGAAGGACACGTTCGCGTCCACGACCACCAACCATTCCAAGTCCTGAAGCGATGGAAAAGGTGCGAACACGGCGGCTGGAAGATGGCAGTGGAAGCTGCAGTCTCAATCCAGCATGCAAGCGCTTCAGGAAATTGGTCTTCTAATGCTGACTTGGAGATAATATCCACACCCTGAATGACCAAGCAGCCTTTTCTAAGGACAGCACTGCTTGCTCTACACAGGCAGGGGCGCAGAAAAGGTGGCCTAAACAAAGCTCCTAGTTGCCTTGCCCCGGTCAACGGGCATCTTTTCAAGCGGCCGA
>CM065716.1:47595528-47605528 GCA_033310375.1 Conus canariensis | reverse complement strand
GTCTTGTTTACATCCCATTGCATTACCACCTTTGTTTGCGTACAAGCGTTTCTTGAATGCTTCTCCAAATATCTCTCAACACAATAGTAGATGGAGAACAGGGAAGATATCCCCTGTACATCGACGGTACAATGCAAACAATGCGCTATTGGTTTAAGGTAGAACATTTACCACATACCAGCTTGCCAAATCAAGCTAGCAAAACGGACAAAACAAGATTAAAAAAAAAGAAGATTATCTGAGTGGCCAACGAATTTGGTGAATTATGTAAAAGACTGTCTGGATGTATATGGGTTTTTCTCTTGTTAAATGGTGGAGTGGTTTACGAGAAATTGTCTTTAGATGTCATAAAACGACGCATGATTTATTGTTATAATAAGACTGGAATAACATCTTTCAATAGTGGTAAACAAGTGATACTAACCGTGTGCTCAAATTATCATTGCTGCCTGAAAATTACCTAAAAGATATTACTATTCCATGATTTCGAAACGCCTGAGGGTAAAGTTTTTGGCTCGGAGTCAGTGATCTTAATGTCCATAAAAGATGCAAACTCCTCTCTTAAAGATTTGACAGAAAAGTACGTTTGTCTTATCTTAAAAAGTTGATAATCACTTTAACACTTGTTATTTTTGACGCCATACGTCTAGCTCCGGAAAATTGTCATGTCACTAAACTCGATTGTAGTAGATACTAGCAACCCTGTGGTTGAGCTCTTGAAGTTTATTGTCTGGTCGTGACTGTAGATGTTTGACGTGCTGTGGCTTCATGTGATTGGTTGAAAGCAAATAGACTTCTGTGGTGACTCAGCAAGATAGCTTCATGTAGGGCCACAGCTGCCCACAATAATGTAGGGTGGCACAAGAGAAGCGTTGAAGATAGTAACCAATCCCAGTCAGCCTATTAGCGCGAGTACTCCAGAAGGCATGAGTTCTAAAAATAGTCATTAAGAGAAGATTCTCGAACTACACTCACACGGATTTAGGACAGAATTATCAGCGGCATCTTGGCATCTCTGAAGATGACTTGATCTTGATTGAATTATCTATATGTTCACACACGATTGCCTGTTGGGTACCACATAAACTAACTGACAGGGTGGAATGGTGTCGCTGTGTGCTATACTCAATAGTGGACAGTCTATAACTACAGACCATTATCCCTGGGGAAAAGGGAAGAACGCGTTATCTTAGGCTTGACTGCAAACAATAGTACCAGTCGTCTGTTTGAGCGTTCCTGTCGGATTCAGAACAAGGAATTCATCACCAGATCAGGACCAGTTGCCAGGGTACCCCTTAGGGCAGAAGATATAGTCTGATTGTGTGTGTGTATGTGTGTGTGTGTGTGTGTGTGTGTGTGTGTGTGTGTGTTTGTGGTGTGTGTGTGTGTGTGTGTGTGTGTGTGTGTGTGTGTGTGTGCGCGCGCGCGCGCATGTTTTTGTGCTTATATTCAAATTCATCTGGACACAGATGTTTATCAAACCAATAGGTCATTACGTCATAAGTCTATGATTTTGCGTGCCTAAGATATTATATATGTGCTTATATGCTTCTACCAAAGCAGTGATAAATGGTCTATTTCTTAATATATATGGACAGAATGACACTGGTTGTATTAAAGTTTCATTTTCAGCACCACGCATGAATTTCTCTGCCTATGAGATTATGAAGTATTCTGTACACTGTATTCCGTGCTCTATCAGGATTATGCTTGTTTTCTGTTTTCTCGTCTCACACCACCTTGATAAGAAGAGACGTTCTGGGTTTTCAAGGAGAGCTGATTTTTTTTTCTTCTCATCTGTAGCTTTCAGGAAGGGGATCGAGAGTGTTGATGGCGTCACTTAGGCGGGGGAGTGGATGCACTAGTTTAAGCGGATATTAACATGTGTACAATCTAATGGGCCTGGGCAGAGAGACCAGCGTCTGACTTCATCTGTGCCCTCTGCCACAGGGACTGTCATTCCCGCGTCGGACTGGCCAGCCACACCCGTCGCTGTACCAGAATAGACACCTAGAGCGCAACTCCATAGTCTTCCGAGACTGAAGGATGCCTACTACAATCTAATGAGGTTATCTTATCTTATTTTCATGATTTCGTTCATTCAGTTATCTATGTGTTGGAGGGGAGGGGGAGGGGAGGGGGGGGAGGGGGCAGAATCTGACATGATTTGGTAATCTGACGACGGTTCGTTTCTCATAAAGAAAGAATTTCATGATCACTTTCGGACTGCTACTACAATATATCTTTGTTGCCACAAACAGTTGGTGGTCTGTTGCTCCTTATATTTGGTAACGCAGCATTTTCCCATACAGTATAACTCTTAGAGGAAAAAAAGTATGGGCCGCACGACAGACTATACATCTGCCCAGAGGAGGACTCTTAGAACCGCTTTAGTGCCAAATAAGATTTGCCATGAGAGTGATTCAGACAAAGGGGAGGGGTTCGGGAGTGGCTTTTTATCATGCGATGCCTCTGTCCTTGAAGAGTTCTGAATGTATAGCCAGGGAGAGGTTTATCTCTCGATTGTTACGTGCTAGTCAGTGTGAATCGTTTATTCTGCTTATCATGTTTGGTATCCCTTTCCTACCATGATGCATTTCACTTAGAAAAATGAGGATCACTATGTAATGAAGAGAGTATAATGCCAGAGACTTTGGGCTTTCTTTTTCCTCTTTCGTCGATGTATATTCACTTTTCTTTCAATTTATCTCGATATTTAAGAACGATGTTGTTGTTGTTGTTGTTGTTGTTGTTGTTGTTGATGTTTTATCTGCGTATACCGATACATGAAACTAATTTTTGTCTCAGCTGAGACTCTTGCATTAAAATGTATATCGGGAGAATGATGCAAGAGATGGCATTGGGGTAATCCATACAAAATCTGAAATCCAAGACCTCTCGTTTCTTAGGTAGAGGCTGTACAACAAAGTCACTATGTCAAAGCTGTTGGCTTCAAATACTATATTATTAATGATAGCAAATGCACTGTACACGTCACTTTAAAATAAAAAAAAGAAAACGAGTAAAATCCTCAACACACACACACACACACACACACACACAACACACACACACACACACACACACGCACACACGCACACATATGTAAATATATATACAGCAGTTTTGTTCACCTTACCACTCTAGCCGAAATGAATGGAATATGCTTTTTCCTGACAACCGTTCAGGCTTATTTGAACACAAAGGAGGCACTTGCCGACTTTATTTTCAAAACCAGGTACCTTTGTTTGGTGTTCCAGGGTTTTCAAGCAGTCACCGCCTCAGCTTGTAACGACGTAAAATCCCACAAATGGCCGCAGGAAAAAAGACCACGAGAGTCTGCACAAAAGCACTGAGTTGAGATAATCCTACTAACGAGGTCGACAACCGTTGGATGGAAATGGTGTAAAAATCTGTTAGTAGGATGTCCACTTTCAAAACCAGCCCATCAGTACGGGCTTTTTATGTAGGCAAGTAAAGTGGGCGATTCCGTGAATACAAAAGAATTCATATAACGGAATGACCGATATGTCCGTCAGCTGAAAAGTGTATCTGTGTGGTAGAGCCTGACTACAGGTAGCACGATACATCGTAGGGACGACTGCATAAGCGTAGCAAGGAATGTCGTCTCAATCTTGGGAATGGCGCTGATGTATGCTGTGAGGCACGCGCGCACGCGCGCGCGCGCACGCGCACACACACACACACACACACACATCACACCACACACACACATCACACCACACACACACATCACACCACACCACACACACACACACACACACACACACACACACACACACACACACACACACACACACACACCCACCCACACACACACCCACACACACACCCACACACACACACACACACAGATTCATCTGAAAATTGCTTTTTACAAGATCCTCTATGGAAAAGTAACGGATGAAAGATTTGTCCGTAAGATATCCGCATTCACTTGGTTGCCAAATTAGCGTGTTTTTTTTTTCTCTGTCTCTGTCTCTGTCTGTCTGTCTGTCTGTCTGTCTGTCTGTCTGTCTGTCTGTCTGTCTGTCTGTCTGTCTGTCTCTCTCTCTCTCTCTCTCTCTCTCTCTCTCTCTCTCTCTCTCTCTCTCTCTCTGAGGGGTTCCTAGCGTCTGACCAATGTTCCTGCTTTGGTTGTTGACAGATTTGCATGGCTGAGCTACTTGCTAGACCGTTCCATGAAATGTGAGCTGCTGATATCACATGAATTCTATATCCTAAGTTAATGCAAATAATTCGTTGGCACCACTTCTACGAACCGGGAAATTCTCTTTCACCAATGACCGCTTTCTACAAATGTCCAAACGTAGTTACTCCGCCCCTGCCCCCCTTTTCTTCCCCTCTCCCGCCCTTCCCAACCTACACCTTTCCTCTCCTCTCCCATCCTACTTACACACCCCTCAGAGTCCTCACTCCAGTGCTGCTGATCCTCGCTACACGCAACCACGTGCTTGCAGGTTCTGTTGCAGTCTGGACTGGTTCTGTTGCAGAACAATTCAGTTTTCTCTCAGTTCACAACGATTCAGTTATCGTCAAAAATGGCATTGCTGCGTCTCAGGATGGTTCTGTGGCAGTCTAGACTGATTCTTCAACAGTCATGGCCAGTTCTGGTGCAGTCCATGCTTGTTCTGATGCCGGCCAGCTTTGTTTCTATGCCGGTCCAATTCAAAACAAATCTTAAATAAATGTTTGCGAACCGAAAAAAAAAATAAATAAATAAAAACGTGGACAAATGAATCACCAGACAAAACACGACGCGTTGCGACCTCGTTGGTCTTCTTCAGGCAAGCTACAAAACAATTAGGTCAACAAAAATGAAAGAAGATAAGTGATTGCTCGTTCATTTTCGTTGTCCTAATTGTTTTGTATCTTGCCGGAAGAGTACCTAAGAGGTCGAAACGCGTTGTGTTTTGTCTTGTGATTCGTTTGTCCACGTTTTTTTGGGGGCGGTTCGCTAACATTTATTTAAAATTTCTTCAGATTTCCGCCTGCAGTCGTCTCACTTTGCAACTCGGTCCATATCAGTTTGAGTACAGACTGGTCTTGCTGCAGTTCGTTTTGGTTCAATAGCAATTCCTGTTAAGCCTGATGCAGTCCGCAATCGTTCTGACGTATTCCAGATTCATGATATAACATTCCACACTAATTTTGGCACTGGCAAGACTGTCTCTGATGCTGTGGGAAGCTGGTTCTACAGCAGTTCATGTTGATTCTGATGCAGTGCAGACTAGTCTTGCTAACACTCAGGCTGCTCTGTGACAAGCCATACTATATCTGGTGCAGCCCAGACTGTTTCTGATGCATTTTACTTTGGTTCTTCAGCAGCTCATACCTAGTGTGTTGCAGCCTAGACTGGTTATTGGTACAGCACAGTCTGGTTCTATACTAGTTCACACCATGGCGGTCCAGACGAGTTATGTTGTAGTCTCATTTACTTATGCTGCAGTTCGGATCCAGGCTGGTTCTGGTTCTGCTCAGACTGTGAAGCAGTCTGTGTTGATTCTGATGCAGTCCATACTGTTTCTGGTAACGTTCAGACTATGCTGTGTTCAAGTACAGTCTGGACTTGTTCTCATACGATTCAGTTTTCTTCCTTAGCAATCCGTACCTATTTTGTTGCCATTCGGACTAGTTATGGGCCGTCCAGACTTGCTCTGTAGTAGCACATCAAATCTTTTGCAGTCAAGACTGGTTCGTTGGCAGTTAAGAATGGTTCAGGCGCTGTACAGACTGATTTTGTTGCAGCCAGGTTCGGTTCTGGAGTAGTTTGAACTAGATCTGCTGCGGTCTATATTAACCCGGGTGCCGTCCACAATGGTCCTGATGTAGTCCGGATTCATTCTACAGCACTCCATATTAATTTTGCTGCAGTCGACATTGGTTCAGATGCTGTCCAAACCGTTCTATACCAGTCCATATTGATTTTGGTGCAGTTCAGTCTGGTTTTTAGCAAACCATACTAATTCTTGTGCAGACCAGACTGGTTGTCATGCAGCCCTGTCCGGCACCACAAATTCCATGCCGGTCCAGTTGGGGTGTTTTGTATGCTAAGTTATATTTGTTGCAATCCAGGTTTGTTCTGTTGCGACGTAGACTGATTCTGTTGCAGACCAGTTTTAGTTTTGTTGCGGTCCAGACTGGCTCTCTAGCGGTCCACTTTGGTTCTCTTGCAGCCCAGACATGTTCTTTAACAGTCTACTTTGGTTCTCTTGCAGTCCAGATATGTTCTTAACAGTCCACTTTGGTTTTCTTGCAGTCCAGATCTGTTCTTTAACAGTCCACTTTGGTTCTCTTGCAGTCCAGACCTGTTCTTTAACAGTCTACTTTGGTTCTCTTGCAGTCCAGATATGTTCTTAACAGTCCACTTTGGTTTTCTTGCAGTTCAGACCTGTTCTCTAACAGTCTATTTTGGAAGAAAGGTGGCAGAGTGGTTAAGACGTTCGCCTGCCAATCCAACGTGTGAGAAATGCGTGGGTTCGAGGCCTGCCTTTCTCGCCCTTTCTTTCCCAGTTTGAATGACAAATCGAACTGAACGTCAAGTCCATCGGATGGGGACTATAAGCGAGTCGGACCCGTGTGCCTTCCTGGCCCCCTGCACACGTTAAAGAACCCACGGCAGTTGAAAATCGAAAAGAGCAGGGGGGTTCCCCGCTGCCCTGGCAAAATTGATGTAGATTTAAGATAGTCGTCTAGTATTTCTTACCAAGTCTCAAAAATTGTCACTTACTGTTATCGTGTGCCATCGTGTACCGGTGGAAATGGAGGACACGTATAAAACATCGTATGCATCCTATGTGAGAAACTGGAGGAATAAATGAGATAAATGAAAATGAGTGACTGATATTTGAACGGTACGGGAAACGACTGAGTGATCTCAGTAGGCTGCTCTTCGGCCGGCTCTACCTGGGTAGGCAGTCCGTTGAGTGAGTGAGGTAGTGTGTTTATTGTAATGCGCTTAGAGCTTGGTCTGTGACCGAGGATAGGCGCTATATAAATACCCAATATAAAAATAATAATAATTCTCTTGCAGTCCAGATCCCTGTTGTTTAACAGTCCACTTTGGTTCTCTTGCAGTCCAGACCTGTTCTTAATAGTCCACTTTGGTTCTCTTGCAGTCCAGACAGGTTCTCCTGCAGTCAAGTTTAGTTTGTTTTGCAGACCTCATGGGTTTTGCTATAAGCCAAGCTTATGTCACAGTCTGGCATTTTTGATATGTTGTCCAGATTGCTTCTGTTGCCCACCGAGCTGATTCTGTTGCAGGCTGGACTGGTTCAGCTGCAGTTCAGTTTGGTTCTGTTGCAGCAAGACAAGACTGTGGCAGTTCACACTGTTTTGGCTGCAGTTCAGACTGGATCTGGTGTTGTTTCGTTTTATTCTGTTGCAAACCCAGGCATGCTTTGTTGCATTTTGAGCCTGTTTTCTTGCATTCCAAATTTTGATTACTGTAGTTAAAACTCAATCTGTTGCTCTCCAGACAGGTTCTTTTTTCCAGTCCAGGCTGATTTTAATGCTGTCCACGCTTAATCTGTTACAGTCCAGCTCATTTTGTTGCAGTACATCCTGTATGTTGCAGTTCGTGAACCAGTAGCGAGTTGGATACTAAACCTATCATTGTCACGCTGTGTGGAGGCCACGTCCTTGGCCTTGGAATACTCCACGTTGTTGTGGTTATCATGTTCACGTTGCTTCGACCGACCAGATGCAGAGCAGCACTTAGCAACCCCCTCCGCCAGACAGCAGTAATTTCTTGGTGGCAAGTCAGATTGTGAGGGTGTGCCCACTGCAGTGATGGTTATTACCATGTCCCTACAGTAGTAACAGTCGTCATAAGTCGGCTATTAGTGGAGGCAGTGATTAACAAGGGCTGACCAAAGGCATTCAAATGGTGATGAGAACAGGGGGAATATTCAGAAAGTGCTGGGGATAAACGGGGTGGGTGTTGTGAGGGTAGGTCAGGGAAATAGTCAGAGCTGAAGTCATCATGGAGACATCAGATGGTGAACCACAGGATGTCAGGAATTGTTTTTTTTTTTTTTTTTTTTTTTCCAACTTCATTCAAGAATTCACTTTCAATACTGGTTTTAAAGACCGCGGGCTTGAAGGCACTTTGTGTCTCAGAATGCCCAGATTTATTTCTCTCTCAACTTACTTCACATTTTGTTTCACTTCATTTTCACTTAATGTTTGGTTTTCTGATAAAATGTCATCTATGGCTTTCAAATCCTCTCAGACTGTAAAACCACCTAGTACTGTTTGAGGTACAAAAAAGTTTTCAGTTATTACTGAATCTGCGGTTTGGTCTGTTAATTCTGAAAAAATGCATACGATATATGTTCACAGAGAACAAATGGATGTCTTTATTTAAAAGGGATAGAAGCTGATAAACGACACATGCACTGTAATGACTTCGAGGAGCTGACTGATAGGAAATGAAAGAGTGGATGGGTGGGCCCCATTGAGAGAGAGAGAGAGAGAGAGAGAGAAGAGAGAGAGAGAGAGAGAGAGAGAGAGAGAGAGAGTTATTTAGACCACAGCGCTTTATGAGTGGTGTAAATAGCAGTTTTCTTTATAAATAGTACAATGTGCGATTATATACAGAGGGCTGTGAAGATCCCCGACTGCCCGAGTATTGTTCTAACACACCTAAAACCTAGAGGCACAGAACATGGCTGAAAAAAGATCAAGTTCCAGGCCAAACGGCAGCAGATATGCCACCAAATGCGACCACTCAGGTTTTTCATAAACCTGACTGCAAGGAACACAGTTGTAGCTCCTTCCGACACTCTTGTCAATCATTTTACCAAATTAATTTTATCAATGCAATCATTCATTTTAAAAAGAAAAAGTAGGCTGAGAAGCTTCAGTTTTATTTGCTTATTAAGGGCCAGTTACCGACAAATTATAAGCATGTTCCATTACAGATCAGTGCACAAATCCAAATTAATCACTGCTTTTTAATATATTTGAGAAAATTAATGAAAGTTTGTCCACAAAAGTGTCTCAATGATCAGAAATTTTGTATTCACCTCAACCGTTCACTGTCTTCATCAATAGTTCCAATCTCCTTTCCTTCTCTCCTCTCCATTTAAGAGAGGAGAGAGAGAGAGAGAGAGAGAGAGAGAGAGAGAGAGAGGAGAGAGACAGACAGACAGACAGACAGACAGACAGACAGACAGACAGACAGACAGACGGGACAGACAGACAGAGCAGGTTAAACATACATAACGAAGCCGCAAGCTGAAAAGAAAATTGCTTTTTTTTCCTCTATGTTTTCCTTACTTTTTTTTTTTTTTTTTTTTTGAGGTAGAACGAGAGACAGAGACTCAGACAGAGACAGAGAGCTGTTGAACTCCCTGTGGACAACTAAATGGATTTCCATTTCCTATGCTTTGTAATCCCGACATGTCTGTGGACTGTCCGTCGTCCTCTGATGTATGTGATTCTGTGACCTTGTTGCCAGTGCTGTTCTCAGAATTCTGAACAGCAGCCACGTTCAGTTCGACAGCATGTAGATGTCACGTTAATGTCACTCAGTTACAGCCAAGTGGATTCTTCTTGGCATGGAGACCGCGTGTCTGGCCAGTCGAGGATGTGAGCTGGTATGAAGATGTTGAACGTTATGGAGGGGAGGAGGACAAGAAAAGGATGGAACTGTCAGAAGAAGAAGAAGAAGAAGAAGAAGAAGAAGAAGAAAAGAAGAAAGAAGAAGAAGAAGAAGAAGAAAGAAGAAGAAGAAGAAGAGAAGAAGAAGAAGAAGAAGGAAGAAGAAGAAGAAGAAGAAGAAGAAGAAGAAGAAGAAAGAAGAAGAAGAAGAAGAAGAAGAAGAAGAAGAAGAAGAAGAAGAAGAAGAAGAAGAAGAAGAAGAAAAGGAGAAGGAGAAGAAGAAGAAGAGGAGTAAAAAGAAAAGAAGAAGAAGAACAAGAGGAAGTAGAAGAAGAGAAGAAGACGAAGAAGAAGAAGAAGAAGAGAAGAAGAG
>CM065716.1:47583028-47590528 GCA_033310375.1 Conus canariensis | reverse complement strand
AAAACGCGTAACACCAATTTTTTTTTTTGTACAACAAATGTGTAACGCCTATTTTTTTTTTATTCCATATTATTTTACTTGTGGCTAGGTAACTTGTAGCCAATATATAACACAGTTTGAGTAGGCTTGGGTGATCAAAGGGTATATATTTTTCTCGCAATAAAATTGTGTTCGGCGTTTTCACACTGATTTTTAGAAGACGGTTAATTGTAATTAGATGCACTATCTCAGTAACAACAACCCATTAATTTCCATACTTTCTGAATCACCGATATGCACGCGCGTCAATAATATACATATATGTTATCTATCTATATCTATCTATCTATATATATATGTACACACACACACACACACACACACACACACACACACACACACACAACATATATATATATATATATATGTGTGTGTGTGTGTGTGTGTGTGTGTGTGTGTGTGTGTGTGTGTGTGTAAACAGTATAAACTATTTTTTGTTTGTACCGTATTTCTAGACAGTTTAAGAATAAAAAGAAAGAAAAGAAGAAGAAGGAATAGAAAGAGGAGAAGGAGGAGGTGGAAGAGGAGAAGGAGGAAGAGGAGGAGGAGGAGGAAGAGGAGGAGGAGGAGAAGAAGAAGAAGAAGAAGAAGAAGAGTAAGAAGAAGAAGAAGAAGAGCAACAACGACGACGACGACGGTGGCGACGACGACGACAACAACAACAACAAGGGAAAGACAAAGAACAAGAAGTATGAGACCAAAGATCAGATTGAAAGATGTGAAGGAAAAGGATACACATTCTTTTAAGGATGAAACTCCACAACAACATTTGCAAGATCACGCACGCACGCACACACACACACACACACACACACACACACACACACACACACACACACACACACACCCCACACAAGTGAAAACAAACAACATGAAAGTTGTGCTTGTTCGCTTGAAATGATTTGCAAGCAAAACACTTTTGTATCTGATCACCGAATAATCACTAAACTGAACTCTCTTTCTCCTGCCGCCGCCCCGTCCCCACTCCCCACCCCCCCCCCACCCCATCCCCATCTCTACCATCTCCTATCCATCGAGTTACTACTCCCAAATGGACTGGACTTGAGGCAGCAGAATTGACCGCTGTTGCATCACATCTCAGAGGAAGCAGTCACCTCGCTGTCTTGTCCTTTTACAGCAGCTGAAGAGATAGTAATCATCAGTGAGACTGAAGGAAGAAGGATGCTTTCCGCCTGTGGCAGAGGCTGTCCTGGTTTTCTGGGAGAAGCCATTTGGTGAAAAAAAACAATTGGACGCCTCGACAGAAGAGGTAGGCGGCAGTCGATGTGACGGTCTGAGAGAAAAGAGAGTGCGGTGGTTGTTTTCCCTGATGGGACTTAGTTCTTGCTTTCTGTATACATATTTGATTATTCGATGTGTGCCTGCTTTCGTGGTACGTACCGACTTACCTGGTTCATCAAACCTACGTTCTTGATGCACACCAATCTTTTTTTTTTTTAGTGTGTGTGTGTGTGTGTGTGTGTGTGTGTGTGTGTGTGTGTGTGGGGTGTATGCGCGCACGGGCACGGGCGCGCACGCGCCCGTGTGTGTGTGTGTGTGTGTGTGTTGTGGTGTGTGTGTGTGTGTGTGTGCGCACGGGCGCGCGCCCGTGTGTGTTTGTGTGTGTGCGCGCGCGCCCAAACCTGCTTTCTTGGTGCATATGCATTTTTGGTGCCTGCCAGTTAAGGGAAAGAACTCTGCTGGATCAGTTCAGGTTTCCCTTCACAAGAGGAGAGAGAGAGAGAGAGAGAGAGAGAGAGAGAGAGAGAGAGAGAATATATGAATAAACAAATGAATGAACGATGAACAAATAGTTTATTCACTTTGGTCTCATTCCTTGGTGAAGGGAGAGAGAGAGAGAGAGAGAGAGAGAGAGAGAGAGAGAGAGAGAATATATGAATAAACAAATGAATGAACGATGAACAAATAGTTTATTCACTTTGGTCTCATTCCTTGGTGAAGGAATATGTGAAGAATACACATTTGGTAACACTAAAGGAAGAGAAACAGTAACTGCTATACTCTTGCTACCACACCATTAGAAAAGCCAAATATCTCTATATCCAAAAGCTTTTATGCAATAAACAAATAAATACATACACAAATGAATAAGTAAATAAACAGACACAAAAGCAGAAGTAAACACATAACAGTGAATAAAAAAACAAAACAAACACAGACAAAAAAAAGGGACACAACTTGTGTAAGGCATCTGTTGTAATAATGCTCTTATCCAGAAATATTGAGCTAGCTGTAAATAACGACGAAGCGAACCGTGGACAAGTTGTACAAAGCTTTACACCACTACCATAACGTCTGATGGGGATACCTGAACGACCAGAATGAAACACGTTTATGGTTCCAATTGCTGACGGTAAATCTTCTAGCTTTATTCAGGGCCTAGCCCTTTAGGTCCAAGTATCGTTAGCAGTCGTTAACTGCTTTCCTTAGTGTCGGCTGATCCCGGTGGTAGTTAGTAGCAGAATGTGACCGCATGGCGTTCCAACGGACATCGAACCTAGTCCCCCAGGGCAGGATGGGTCATGAAGCAACGTCCTTACTCCCCAAGCAGCCTCCATAAAGGGAAGCTGATGGTGACTGTTCCAGGAGACAGTCCTTCTTCAGGTTCTTTGGTGCCCTAGTGAGTACTAGCCTCCTGGACAATGAAGTTCGCGAGGGAGTGTGAGGTGATAGAGGAGAGGGGGAAGTGAAAGCGTCTAAGTTGGAGGAACTAAGGTTTTTTTTTTCTTTCTTTTTTTTTCCCCTACGTTTTGAAGATATGCACTACCATGTAGACGGCAGTTTATAGCAAATAATTTTCAATACCAAGTCCGGTAGGTAACCTTATATCAACAGCAAGAAAGTGGAACCCAACCAAACGTCGTCCCATATAGATCAGAAATTAAGCAAATAGAGAATGCGAATTGCTGTTATAAAACCACAATACATTATCTCTTTTTCTACTTACGGTTATATTTGATAGGACGTTCTTTCTGCTGGATGTTTTATGGATGGTATTGCCTCCTTTCTCGTTATTTCCTGTGATCAATATAGGGGAGAGGTTATCAGCCATTAGCGAGCATAAACTATTATGGTGACTTTACAACAGATGATATTAGGTCCCAATGTAAACTACTTATGAGACAAAATCGTAGAATATCGGCTGATTTATTGGCTGTCAAGATAACGAATAAACTCTGAGAGAGAGAGAGAGAGAGAGAGAGAGAGAGAGAGAGAGAGAGATCTACAAACTTTGTCTATGCATCAATGACATATCTTTGCATTTCTGTGTAAATAATTAATGATAAGAGAGAGAGAGAGAGAGAGAGAGAGAGAGAGATTCAAACTTTTCTATGATCAGAATTTGCATTTCTGTGTAAATAATGTAGAGAGAGGAGAGAGAGAGAGAGAGAGAGAGAGAAGAGAGATCACAACTTTGTCTACGCAATCAAGCGCATTTCTGTGTAAAAATTATGAAAGAGAGAGAGAGAGAGAGAGAGAGAGAGAGAGAGAGAGAGAGAGAGAGATGTGGGGAGAGAGGGTCGGATGGGATGAGAAGAAGGAGAGAAAGAGAAATGCATCAACTTTGTGCAGGCGTCATTAGTCACGTATTTCTGTGTAAGACAACTCACTAGAGAGAGAAGAGAGAGGAGAGAGAGAGAGAGAGAGAAGAGAGGATGATACGATGATGATGATGATGATGTGATGGGGGTAGAGGATGTGGGCGGGACAGAACGGAGGGAAGGAGGGAGGCGTTATGGGGGTAGAGGAAGAGGCACTAAAGATCTCTTTTGAGTTTTTTCTTTCTTTCTTTTTTCTTTCTTTCTTTCTTTCTTTCTTTCTTTCTTTCTTTTTTTCTTTCTTTCTTTCTTTCTTTCTTTCTTTCTTTTTTTTTTTAGGCTTTTGCCAGAGACCGTCTTTTTAGACGCTTCACGGAAGCCCATTTAAATAGAAGTATTCGATGACAAAGCAGTAGTATTGTTCAGCTTCTGAATTCACGCTCTCATTTATCTGATGGGGCTTACGGCCCATACAAATACGTCTTGCTGGTCGTTTTCCACTGTAATTGTGTTTGTTTCTGGCAAACGTTCACAACTTAAGTGCCTACTCAAAGGTGACTGTAGACAGTTATTATGCTGCACTATAGCCACAGGAACGAAACGGGGTTTTGAACAAAGAAGAAACAAAGATAAAGCACGAGGAGGAGGAGGAGGAGGAGGAGGAGGGGAGGAGGAGGAGAAGGAGGAGGGGGAGGAGATGAAGATCATTATTAGAATTTTATTTAAAAACTTTGTTTAACGCGTTGAAGTGTTCTCGTCTTTCATGAAACTCCGTGTGTTCTTCAGTTTGTTCGTTAATTGAATAGTGGTCTAGCTGATCGACTGACTGACTGAGCGAAGTATTGACTGCTTGTTTGATGGAACCATGGTCCTTGTCGAGTCGTTGATAACAAGTAGCACAATATTTTGTTCAGATCTGACATCTCTACCCTCAGCAACTGAAATGTACACATAAACAGCAATCTGTACAGACAAAACATAATTCACAAACAATTGTGAAAGTATAGCAATGGGTATCTCGTATAAAGGACCATTTCAGCTGAATGTAGACTTTTCAGAAATCAGCGGCTTTAATCTAACGATCAAAGGTGGTTGCGTTATAGCTTTATTCGCAGGGCTATCATTGCAACCAGGACAAAACATAAAAAGATAATAAAATTTTTAGACTTGCCAACGATCTGTTCACCCGTTGTGCCGCGAACTCAGATAGCTTTGCCAAATAACATAATATGACGTGGAAGGAAGGGAATATATATCGAAATTCGCAACTGGATCGGATTCTATTATGAATTCCATTATCGGACTGAACTAAACATCTGACCCTTTAATGCAATTCCGAGATGTAAAATCACTGATGCCGATGTCTGTCAATGGTTATGGTGAAATAGTTTCTGACATAATCAGATCAACGGCAGAAACAAACCAGAACACGGAGCAGAGGCGCGGAAACTGACGTCCATTTGCATTGCTGTACTTTGCGTGAACAAGGATAAAGGGCAGTCACTTAATCGCGTGTCAGTCAAGACGAACAAATGGCGGTAACTCGGACAGGAAAATTCTTTCACTTCGACTTAACTTTTTAGTGCACGAGTTATGTTTGGGCTGCTTGCGTATTGCCTAAAGCTGTCGATCGATTAAGACGTACAGACCACGAACTTTCTTAAAATCAAGAGTTTATTACTACGAAACCTTCAAAGAGAAGCTCCACAGCGTTTTCTGTCAGAGTGTCTTTTTTTTCTTTTCTTTTTCTATTTTATGTATGTATGTATGTATGTATGTATGTATGTATGTATGTATGTATGTATGTATATATGTATGTATGTATGTATGTATGTATTTATGTATGTATGTTTGGACGTATGCATGAATGTGCATGTTTATTTATTTATCTCTTTATTCACTTATTAATTAACTAATTATCATCATCACCATCATTGTTTGCTTCTCTTTTAACATAGTCTTATGGGACTTTTAAGGCTGGCTTTCTGAACGATCAAAACAATTGGAATTACTTAGGTAAAAACTCTGTGAACATACCTTTCATGAACCAAGCGATAAATCCTGTCCAGCTGTTTGCCATTTGATTTTGAAAGATGGCATGGTTAGGGCTACTCATATATCAGCACAATCTTTCACTGTCCAACAAGACCACTGTCACTAACGTCTGTAACGGCCTTATCAGACTCACTGCCTGCACGGATACAGAGCGTTTTGATCGGCACGAAGAGGATGTGAACTAAACGTAGCACGGTAGCCAAGGTTTCTCAGCACTGCCATCTTCCGTTTATGTGGCCTACCCTGACAGACTATGAGAAGCGCGTGTCTCACGAGAAATGCAGGTAACAAAGCAGTGCACTATTCCTTGGGTATAGAACACGGTGACGTCACTTCCGTTTTACATGGAGCTTAACTCGAACTCGTTCTTGTCTCTCATTAAAACACGTAGGATTGTATTTTAAAAAGAAAGAAAGAAAAAAAGAAGAAACGGACGGCAAAAAAAGTTATAAGATATTGGGCTTTCATTTGGTTTTTGTTTTGTCAGAAACAACTAGAAGAAATGTTAGCTTGCATGTCGCTGAGCGATAGTGAGACATTCGCAATTCGACCTTTCTTGTCGTTGTTTTGTTTTTACTCACAGGAGAAAAGGAGAGGGAGGGTAGTAAAGACATTATTTCCGCCTCAGAGAAAAGCCAATGGTGCTTTTAAAAACAAAGTACTGATCCAGATTTTTTTTTCTGTTTTGTTCGTTATTCTGCTGTTGTTTTCTTCTTGTCAAAGGTCTTTTGTGTGTCGCAGCATTAGCTTAAATTGCACGGCTCAGTTCGAATGATTTTCTCCCTTTGTCTGTCTGTGCTCTCTCTCTCTCTCTCTCTCTCTCTCTCTCTCTCTGCCCCCCTCCCCTCCGTGTATGTGCGTGTGTGCGTGGGCGTGTGTGTGTGTGTGTGTGTGTGTGTGTGTGTGTGTGTGTGTGTGTGTGGAGAGAGAGAGAGAGAGAGAGAGAGAGAGAGAGAGAGAGAGAGAGACAGACAGACAGACAGAGACAGGAGGGAAAACACTGGCAATGGACTGGTCCTTTGCGTCTATGCTTGCACAGTAGAAAAGAAGAAAAGAAACACCCGGAGGTGCTGGGGAGGACCCAGAGAAGCACTGTCTTCACCCGCCTTTTGAGCAGTCCTGTACCACCCTTGGAGGCCTGCGCTGTGTTGACAATGGGTACAGGCACGCGCAGGACACTCCATTAAGATATCAAGGGACATAACTGCCCCTGAACAGAGGTAAATCGGACTACAGGATGCAATTCACAACAGCCTTAAAATAGTATCCCCATGGGTGTACCAGCCCGTATTTCATGACTGCAGAGCCCACCGGCGAAAACACTACCCTCCAGCTGCCGAGCACACCCCACAAACAGACAGACAGACAGACAGAGACAGGAGGGAAAACACTGGCAATGGACTGGTCCTTTGCATCTATGCTTGCACAGTATAATATAGTGTTTCATAAAACAATTGAAGGTTTTTATTTCTTATTTTTGAAACATGTTTAATTACTTTAATTTATCTATTTACTTGTTGTGTTTACTGATCTGATATCTGGTATTGCGTTATGTTCCTGGCGTTATTTTTTTTCTTTGTAGCTGTCTGTGTGAATTTGTTCATTTGCTGTCTTCTCTCTCTCTCTCTCTCTCTCTCTCTCTCTCTCTCTCTCTCTCTCTCTCTCTCTCTCTCTCTCTCTCTCTCTCCTCTCCTCAGCTCATCCTGTTCTGTTGCACTCTCTTTAGTCTTTTCTCTGTCGTTTTGCTCTCTGTGTGTCTGCCGAACATCCCCACCTCTACCCCCACCTGAACTCCCTCCCTCCCTCTTTCACTGTCTGTCTGTTTCTGTCTCAGTTAATCCTGTTC
>CM065716.1:47575528-47580528 GCA_033310375.1 Conus canariensis | reverse complement strand
AGTAGTCTTCCAAAAGAGAACCAGCAACGTGCAGAAAATGGAAACAAAATAGAAACAAAAGGAAACTATTGTACTGAAATAAGTTGCACAAATATAAAACCAGTGTGTGAATAAAATAGAGGAATCTTTGAGCCTGTGCATGAAGACCCATTAAAGGATGCAAGGAAGGTCTAAAGAGGCCAGCAGTCAGAATGGTCTGCTCTTCATTGAACAGCCCAAGGATTGTCTGTCACATGAGAGCTGACAGCAGCCAAGAATTGTGCTGAATAACCTTTACCCGGATCTCCTGAGATATGCATCTCTGTCTGATGGACCAAACAATGACATGCAGACGTTCTTTGTTTTCCGTCCATCTTCTTTTCTTTCTTTTGTTCTATCGTTGATTTTTTCCCCCCATCTCTTCTTTCGTCTGTCTTTCTTCTTATGTTTCTCCATTCGCCTATCACCTGTCCTTGAGTGTTGAAGACCATTGGGACGCCACAGAAGACTTTGCAGCCAGCTTCCTCCACTTCTCCCGATGTAACGTCCCATCTCGTCCCCCCGGCTCTCAAACACTCTCAGGCAGTTGCTGAGTCTGGGGCCAGATCGTTCACTGATGCTGTTCTCCCATCTCTTTCTCCGTCCTCCTCTCCTTCTGTTTCTTTATTATCATTATCATTATCGTCGTCATCGTTGTTATAATCATAATCATTCCTTTGTTATCATCATCATCGTCGTCATCGTCGTCGTCATGATCATCATCTACATCATCATCATCGTCGTCATCGTTATCGTCATCAACGTCATTTATCTGCATCTTTATTACAATCATTATCATAATCAATACTTTTTTTTCCCTGTCCATCTTCTGATTATCATTATTTCACTGACCTTCTGTGTGCTGAAGACTGTGTGGTGTGTGGTGCAGGGGAGACAATGTCTGGTACCATTAACACACCGTCCATCGACCACACCTGCTGACCGTTGTCCAGATTCTAGTCTTGACTGGAAAGTACATGATGCCCTGGAGCTGCCAGTGACCACGAGTGACTGTGACTGCAGTGCTGAGTTACCGTTTGCCATGTTTCCAGACCCGTAGACTCGGAATGGACATGAGTGCTGATAACGTCTATGGACTCATTGATGTCTAGTTAAGAAACGTTAATTCCATTTTGCACATGTGTGTGTGTGTGTGTGTGTGTGTGTGTGTGCGCGCGCGTGGTGCGTACGTGCATGCGCGCGCGCGCGCGCGCGCGCGCGCGCGCGTGTGTGTGTGTGTGTGTGTGTGTGTGTGTGTGCGTGCGCGCGCGCGCGCGCGCGTGTGTGTGTGTGTGTGCGTACGCGCGCGCGCCACTGTCTGTCTGTCTGAGTGTGCTATAGTCTCAAATGTAAAGATTGGAAGCACACCATAGAATGTCATCCATTAAATGGATCTGTATCTACAGCTCAAATTTCCTACCTAGTACTCAAGGTGTCGGTATCTCTGCGTCCTAGCTGACAACGGGCGATAGTAATGAAGCACAAAATTAAGCCTGAGAATGTTGTCTCTGACCAGAATGGAATTCTATAACACGACTCTCCTCATCCTCATCCTCATTGATCAGTTCAAACACACACACACACACACACACACACACACACACACACACACACACACACACACACACATCTCTTAAATTCTGCGGCCTTTTCTTTTGTCCTACTGATATGGTGACTAACGATTTTTATGTCCTCTCTACAACAATGTCTTAGTGAGCTCGTTTCAAGGTCGTCTGTATTTGCTAGTTTATGGGGACTGTCGTTGGACGGACCTAACGGCGCTCTCCTGAAGGAGACAACTCATTCACGTTCGTTCCCCAACTCTGCAATCAATGACGACAGTAGAGGGCTTAGTAGGCTGTATCCAGCGTGTGTGGGGATTAGAACAGGTACCACTAAATAGCACCGTAGTGACTCGGCAGCAGGGTAATACTGCTGGATTGCCTGACGACGATTTGATATTGATTGCTCCCGGTGGATTGCCGGTGTCGGTGCCAGGGCTGCAGCGGGACAATCTGGGTTTAGCCTTGAAACAGGGGCCGCAATGGGCGGCTTGGGAGTAACGTGACTTCAAGTATCACGGATGATGAGTCAGCTAGAAGAGAGAGAGAGAGAGAGAGAGAGAGAGAGAGAGAGAGAGAGAGAGAGAGAGAGAATAGTAAGCAGTACAGCTAGAGAGAGACACACACAAACACAACAGAGAGAGAGAGAGAGAGAGAGAGAGAGAAGAGAGAGAAGAGAATAGTAAACAGATCAGCTAAGTAGTGAACGATAGGAAAAAGCAATGAAGTTTGGGTAAAAACACTCAATAGGAGTTTCAAAATGGAGTGACTGACGGCGGAGAAACGAGAAAGAGAGGGTGTTAGTTACCGCCAATGACATTGACAAACAAAGCACATGACAAGACACGATGCATTTCAACCTCTTGGGTCTTCTTCAGGCGAAAAAATAAATCACATTTAACATTTAAGACAGTACAAACAAAGAACGAAAATGACTCATCTGTTGTTGTCCATGTGATGGGGAGAATAGCCGCTAGGAAAATGACTCATCTGTTGTTGTCCATGTGGTGGGGAGAATAGCCGCTAGGCCTAGCGGCTATTCTCCCCACCACATGGACAACAACAGATGAGTCATTTTCGTTCTTTGTTTGTACTGTCTTAAATGTTAAATGTGATTTATTTTTTCGCCTGAAGAAGACCCAAGAGGTTGAAATGCATCGTGTCTTGTCATGTGCTTTGTTTGTCAATGTCATTGGCGGTAACTAACACCCTCTCTTTCTAAATTTTACTCAATAGGAGGTTGAAGGGAGGGTGTGTTTTAGTTTGGAACACAGCTATATGAAAACATAGTAAAATGTGGGTAAAGAAGTCAAGCAAACAGTGAACTGTAACGAATGTAGTTTATAGTAGGAAATGAAGTCAATGGTAGAAAAAAGAAGTCAATGATAAATAAACGTGGTCAGCAACAGTGGAACAAGTCAACAGCATAAACAGAATCTAACGGCAGGGAAAACAGGAAAAAAAAGAAGCCAGTTACAAGGAACGTAACCAGCAGTAGGAAAAGAAGTCAATGGTGGAAAAAGAAGTCAATGGTGAAAAAAGAAGTCAATGGTGGGAAAAGAAGTCAATGGTGGGAAAAGAAGTCAATGGTGGGAAAAGAAGTCAACAATATGAACTTGAAATCAAAGGTATGGAAAGGGTAGTCATCAGTATGAAGAAGTAGTAAGCAGTAGGGAGAAGTAGTCAACAATGAGGAATTGGTATCAACAGTGGGAACAGTATTCAACTGCGTAAAAACTGTGCAACAGTGTTCAACAGTGGTGGAAGCCGTCAACAGTGATTGGAGCTGCCAATAGTAGGATCAGTAGTCAACAGTGATTGGAGCTGTCAATAGTAGGATCAGTAGTCAACAGTGATTGGAGCTGCCAATAGTAGGATCAGTAGTGAACAGTGATTGGAGCTGCCAATAGTAGGACCAGTAGTCAACAGTGCGGAAAAGTAGTCAATAGTGAGATAACCCGTCGACAGTGAGGACAATGAACAATGGGAAAAAGTGGATGATAATGGGAAAAGCAGTTATCAGTGGGAATAGCAGTGGGCAAAGCCGTCAGCAGTGAGGAAAACCGTCAACAATGGGAACAGTAGTTAACAATGGGAAACGTAGTCAACAATGGGAAAAGTTGTCAACAATGGGAAAAGTAACGAGTAAAGCAGCGAACAGTGAACAAAACCGTCAACAATGGGAACAGCAGTTAACAATTGGAAAAGTAGTTAACAATTGGAAAAGTAGTCAACAATGGGAAAAATAGTCAACAATGGGAAAAGTAGTTAACAATGGGAAAAGTAGTTAACAATGGGAAAAGTAGTAAGTAAAACAGGCAACAGTGAGGGAAAGCCGTCAATAGCAATGAAAGCCATCAACGATGACGAAAAGCAGTCAACAACGGGAAAAGTAGTTAATAATGGGAAAAGCAGTCAACACTGAAGAAAAGCAGTCAACGATGGGAAAAGTAGTTAATAATGGGAAAAGTAGTCAACACTGAAGAAAAGCAGTCAACAATGGAAAAAGTAGTTAACACTGAAGAAAAGCAGTCAACAATGGAAAAAGTAGTTAACACTGAAGAAAAGCAGTCAACAATGGGAAAAGTAGTTAACACTGCAGAAAAGCAGTCATCGAGAAAATAGTGAAGAAAAGCAGTCAACATGGAAGTTTAACACTGAGAAAAGCAGTCATCAATGGAAAAAAGTAGTTAACACTGAAGAAAAGCAGTCAACAATGGGAAAAGTAGTTAACAATGAGAGAAAAGCATGTACATCAATGGAAAAAGTAGTCAACACTGAAGAAAAGCAGTCAAATGGAAAGTAAACACTGGAAGCAAAATAAGTAGTCAACAATGGGAAAAGTAGTTAACACTGAAGAAAAGCAGTCAACAATGGAAAAGAGTACAAGGGAATGTCAACACTGAAGAAAAGCAGTCAACAAGAAAGTAGAAGAGAAAAGCAGTAACAGGATCAACACTGAAGAAAAGCAGTCAACAATGGGAAAAGTAGTCAACACTGAAGAAAAGCAGTCAACAATGGGAAAAGTATTTCAACACTGAAGAAAAGCAGTCAACATGGGAAAGTAGTTAACACGAAGAAAAGCAGTCACATGGAAATAGTTAACACTGAAGAAAAGCAATCAACAATGGGAAAAGTAGTTAACAATGGGAAAAGTAGTTAACACTGAAGAAAAGCAGTCAACAATGGGAAAAGTAGTTAACACTGAAGAAAAGCAGTCAACAATGGGAAAAGTAGTCAACAATGGGAAAAGTAGTTAACACTGAAGAAAAGCAGTCAACAATGGGAAAAGTAGTTAACAATGGGAAAAGTAGTTAATACTGAAGAAAAGCAGTCAACAATGGGAAAAGTAGTCAACACTGAAGAAAAGCAGTCAACAATGGGAAAAGTAGTCAACACTGAAGAAAAGCAGTCAACAAT
>CM065716.1:47563028-47570528 GCA_033310375.1 Conus canariensis | reverse complement strand
GCAGTTAAAAGCTGGGATATTTCTGCCATTTAGATATGCATTATTTATGTAAAAATCAATATTTACTGGCAAAATCAGTAATCTGCTCGGATTATTGTTTTGTTTGTGAAGTTATTCTTTTTCTTTGAAATTGTGGATTTTAGAACATTAACCACAAACTTACACCTTCACAAACACGATTTGCCTGTCCAAAGTTTTGAGGATAGGTGTTTCAGACAGGGTATCCCCATCCTTCACAGGAAGCAGAAGACAAAGGACTGTATCACCCAGAAGATCAATACACTAAAGAAAAGGGAGAAACAAAAACAAACAACAAAAAACGGTGGGCACCCAAGAGGCCGCGGAGTTCTACCAAGGTCCATTGTGTCCTGGATTAACCCTTAAATCTCAATCCGCACCGAGGATCCGCACCAAAATGTCTATGATTCCCCCTTTGACCACGTTGCATCCTTCCACTATATTTTGTCGACACGACGAGCTGTTTTTACGTTACCTTATTGACAGACAGACAAATCAACCAGTCAACAGACCAGGATGAAAAAAAACAAACAAACCAATACGAATTTCTTGAAAGTAAATGCTTTCAGATAAAAACGTCTCGTGACAGCTATCAGATGCTGGACACTTTTCCCCACCATGAGTCTGGTATGTATCTCTGCAAAACTCCGTTTCCAAGTCCATCTTATTTAAGTTACAGTGGAAAGTGACTGTCCTAGAGATAGACTGAGGGAGTAACATGTGGGGGATATAAAGGACAGGACTGCTTGCAATACCTCTAGCTCGTTGTTTATGACTGGCGACAGAATGTTGTGGAGACCCCAGACTGCCCAAGCATCTGTAGCGACATTTCTGCCATCTGAGGTCATCGTTTCCTAACTCAGATGAAATCAACAGCTTGAGGCCATTTGCACTTCGACTAGCAAGACCAATTCAAGAGGTAAAGGCCGCGTCTATCAATCGTAAGAAAGCACACAGTCCTCAGATGATCATGTAGCCTGACATACGTGCATCTGTCAATCTGTCAATCAATCAATCTATCTATCTATCTATCTATCTATCTATCTATCTATCTATCTATCTATCTAAGGAGAGAGAGAGAGAGAGAGAGAGAGAGAGAGAGAATAACGGTAACATAACGTTTGTGTCGACTGCTGGCATAATAACCCCTTAAAGAAGGAGAGGAGGCGTTAATGCAATGTGTGTGTGTGTGTGTGTGTGTGTGTGTGTGTGTGTGTGTGTGTGTGTGTGTGTGCGCGCGCGCGCGCGCGCGTGTGTGTGTTTGTGTGTGTGTGTGTGTGTGTGTGTGTGTGTGTGTGTGTGTGTGTGTGTGTGTGTGTGTGTGTGTTGCTAAACTGTGCAAAAGAAAAGAAAAACAGAGGTCCACTGAAATGTTGAGATGAAAATCGTGGCACACTATATCTACAGTAGGAACAAAAAATCCTACCAATTCACGCGCAACTCTCCTGTTGCCAGCAAAGCAGGGCTAAGTCTCGCCAACCGCTTGTCTCGGTCGGAGCTGAAAACATGACTGATCGAGAGAGCGACGATAATGAAGACGGCACTCTGAAGACTTAGAGACGATTTTCAGCCCCAGCCCCACCCCCCACCCTTTCCAAGCGACCATCTTCTCTCTCCCCACTTCCCTCCTCCAAGCTCAGTTCTTCTCTTCCCCACCCACTTACTCTACCACAACCCCGTCCATTTTGTCTGAGTCGCTATTTCTGAACTGCAAAAGAACTGCTTGTGGGGTATTTTGGACATCTGCCCATTTTTTTTTAATGTGTTTATACCAATGTTTCTATTTGGGTTTACTGGCAGCATTTGACGTTTGAGCATTCCTGACGAAGAGGAGTGAGCCAGTCGAGATCTGTACGCCTTGATCCATGTTTTGTTGCAGAAGACTGAACAAGGGTTGGCTGTCTTGGCTCATTCACTGAGGGGAGACAGATGACGGTTAGCTCTTCGAATATTGACTATGTCTGGTGAAGTTGCCCAGTCGTGACAAAAGTTTTCAGGAACCGGCATCAAACAC
This sequence comes from Conus canariensis, assembly GCA_033310375.1. Taxonomy (NCBI): domain Eukaryota; kingdom Metazoa; phylum Mollusca; class Gastropoda; order Neogastropoda; family Conidae; genus Conus; species Conus canariensis. The sequence continues at coordinate 47,568,496 of CM065716.1, read as the reverse complement.
ACGTAAATAAATGACCTCTACGAGCTTGGTCTGCGCATGTTGACGTACTATCTTTAGCATAGTCTAGATATTTATCATGACTCACGTTAAATCCATTTCGCTGTAGACAGTTACGAAGAAGAATGTAAGGAAAGGAAGGGATGGGAAGATTCGGAGAGGGGGGGGGGGGGGGGGGGAGGGAGAGGGAGGGATTAGCGAGCGAGGCGGGAAACTTGGGATCTTTTTCGTCTGACTCTGGCACCTAGGTAGGTGTAGCTGGCCGTTTTCGACTGACAGTTTTCAATGAGCAACACTTTAATGTGTCGGAGATAAAATAAACAAATAAACAAACAACAACAATTTCAGAGTGATTATAAGCCAGGATATGTAAGCCATTAGATGTGCGCTGTTTACGTAGAATTCAGAATGAATTGGTGAGATAAAAAAGCTGTGTGGACTGTTGTTTCGTTCACTAAATGTTTTCGAGATTATTCCTTTTCTTTTTTAAGTCGTGGAAGATAGAAAGCTAATGACAAACTGACAGTTCATAAAAAGAAATTGCCCCAAACAATTCACCTGTCCAAATGTTTGAACATAGGTGTTTTAGACAGGTCTCTACATCTTTCACATGGAACAGGAGAGAAAGAACTGTATCAACTAGCAAATTAATACCTAAGAAAAAAAAAATAAAAATAACAGGACTCGGGAGAGCGCAGACTTTTACCACTGTCGAACGGATCCTGGATTTACCCTTTGATCTGATTCCGCACTACGGATCCACACATGAATAATGTGACTGATTCGTCCTTGGGCGACAAGCCATCCTCCCACCACATTTTATTAGCATCACTTGAACTGTTTTTGCATAACCTTGTTAACAGATAGACAACCAGTTAACAGACCGGGTTGAAAAAAAAACAACAACGAATTTCTTGTAGATATACTGGTAGACAAAAACCTCTCGTGACAGTTATATGGCACCGAACACTTTTTCCCTGGCATGGACGTAGTCTGTGTCTCTGCCAACCTCCATCTCCAAGTCCATCCTTACAAATTGCAGTAGGAGGCGGTTGTCGTAGAGACACATAGAAGAGATCCTGTATGGGCAACAAAAAGGACACCACTGATTAAAACACCTCTAGCCTGTTGCTCATGACCAGGGACGGAGGGTTGCGTGAATTCCTGACCTCTCAAGCTCCGCGGAGACATTTCCACCATCTGAGGTCATCGTTTCCTGACTTCGAAGAAATTTAACAGCTTAAGTCCGTTTGTGGTTCGATTGGCAAGACCTTGTTCAAAAGATAAAAGCCACGCCAGTCGTGAGAAAGCGTGGAGTCCTCGGGTAGTCGTGTTGTCCGACATACAAGCATCTCTCTCTCTCTCTCTCTCTCTCTCTCTCTCTCTCTCTCTCTCTGTATATATCGATATCTCTATATTGATATATCTTTCTACCTACCTATCTATCTGTCTACCTGTCTGTCTATCTTTCTATCTACAGAGAGAGAGAGAGAGAGAGAGAGAGAGAGAGAGAGAGAGAGAGAGAGAGAGAGAGAGAGAATGAACAAATCAGTCTCTGATTCGTTTCTGTACGTTTACCTGGTAATGTTTGGGGCAAACAAAATTTAGAGTACACATTTAAAAACTACATCCCTTCTAACTATATGAAAATTGTTTGTCATTGCCTACTGTTCTCCTGTTCTACCCACCCCTCCCCTAGTACACCAAGACTTGAAACGTTCTCAGATTGGTGGTACACAACGCTCGCCAACGGTTCACAGTCTGTCGCCTTTGTTCATGTGGTTTGACCAGTTTGAAGCGTCTTGCACGCATCATCGCCACAAGGAGATGTGACGTTTGATAATGAGGCCTGCTTGGATGTTACTGTCGACTGAATCGCTGAATGTGTGTGGTGTGTGTGTGTGTGTGTGTGTGTGTGTGTGTGTGTGTGTGTGCGTGCGTACGTGCGTGCGTGCGTGCGTGTGCGCGTGTGTGTGTGTGTGTGTGTGTGTGTGTGTTGCTAGAAAAGAGGTTGTATTTTATAATCAATATCTATCTATCTATCTATCTATCTATCTATCTATCTACTACCTACCTTCCAGCCTACCCATCCATGAGTCTACCTGTCTATTTATCTATCTGCCTATCTCTCTACTTATCAACCTCTCTCCTCTCTCTCTTTTTCTATCTATCTATCTTGGGGAAAGGGGGGAGACGAGGGGCAGTGGGGAGAGAAGATACAAGAGGAAGAAATCATCGTTTGCCTGTATGGATTCATCCATCCATCGTGCCCTCTCCCCCTCCCTCTCTCCCCCTCTCTCCACTCCCCCCCCCCCCCCCCCTCATTCCACCCCCTTATCAATTCAAGGTGAGAGACGCGTAACATCAGCAGCATAGGCACGTGCTGCCTGCGGTACGGCGCAGAGCTAAGACCCGTAGTGGCGCGGAGTGAGAGCTGGCTCTATTTTCCTTTTTTTTTACTTCTTTCCTTTTTCCTTTCTTTTTTCAATTTCTCCGTTCAGAAGGTGGAGGTGGCCGCCAGACGTGTTGGACGTTGGGTCTTAGGTCTGCCGACCAGCCGGTGTGCGCACACTCGTGTGTGTTTGTGGTGTGTGGTGTGTGTGTGTGTCTGAGAGCAGAAGAGAGTGACGGGTTGGGACCTACTGGACACTTTGTTCTTTGTCAACCGTTTGATGACGTCGATGTCGCGCAGCAGCGGGTGATAGCAAGGCTTGCGTGGTAAGTAGTGCGGCTACTTTGGTCTAGTTGTATTGCGTTGAAGTGGTATTGGCTTCTCTTTATTAGAGAGTTTCGTTAGTTAAAAGTATGTTTTCGTTGCTAATGCTGTTACTTAAAAAAATAAATTCTTTGTTTCCTTTCTGTTTGTGGTTCATTGGTGTCGCTTTCTTTTCTTGTCATTATTCTTCTACTTTTTTTTTTTTATATTTCTTTCACATACTGCCTTTATTTTTTTGAGAATAAATCTGTTGATACTCGGTTTGTACACTTGCAAATTTCTGTCTACCTTCTGTTGTTGTTGTTGTTGTTGTTGTTGTTATTATTGTTGTTCAAGACTTCGTTAAGTTTCGCGCTTCAGCTTGTTATTTTGAAAGCGTACATATCCGTAAGTGCTGTCTGTTATTGTTGTTGGTATTATTATAGTTCATTGAATTTCTTTGTCTTTATAACAATAATCATTTATGTGTGCATTGTTATCATTATTTTCATCACTGGGGTAGCGATCATAGTAGTAATTATAGTAGTAGTTGTAGTAGTAGAATAAGTAGTAGTAGTGATAGTGAAATAATGATAACAGTAATAATAATTTCAGATTATTGAATACATAATTAAATAATGATGAATTATCATTTTTATTAATATTATTATTATTGTTGTTGTTGTTGTTGTTTAGCTAACACCTTTTAGGAGGGCATACACCAGAAATAAGACACATGAAGAAAAGCGACGAGTTGTCAAACTGTCGATTTAGCACACGTCCCCTTCATCATTTAGCGTCAAACAGCCGATTGTCTCCAACACACATGGCTTGTCTTTGAAGTGACGGAGAAGAGTGTGTGACAGGTGGACACGCACAACCTCTCCCGGTGTCCATCTGCAGGACGCGTTGATTCCGCTCGCTTCTTTCACGACCCAGCAAAGTAAGACAAAGAAGGGGTGAGAGCCAGACGTTGTGTGCTATACCTGATAATCCAGAAGTCTTCTCGGGGTTCTGCTAGACTAGGCAGGTTTATGTTTGGTGTCTAAGGGCATCGAAGTTGGGATGTGGGGTGGGGTGTGTGTGAGCCATTTACGGCACTGACATTCACCCCTGTAAGAGATTTGGATTCTGTAGGTCCTGGTCTTATCCTGAAGATGATGATTGATTGAGCTTACTCCGGTGTTTCTTTGTTGTAGCCTTGTATTCCACTGTTCGTTTCCAATGCTTCTCTTTCCTCACAAAAACATTTCTTCGTTGCTAAAAGAACATATTTATGCTCTTGTTTTGCTACTACTACCTTTTTTTCTGTCTTGAAAGGGGGTTGTTGGTATTCTTTTATTGTCTCCATTGTCGTTTCAGTAAGTTCTTTAGATGTTTCTTGTAATGCATAATCGTGATTTTCGTCTGTTGATTACTTTGAACATCAGAAAGCAAAAGAATTCATGTATGTTGTTGCAGCCGTCACTAGTTTATGACTCGAGGCCGTTTTAAAAGCATTTCTAGACAAATACTACAACGTTTTACATAAACAAACACACAAAAAGACTGAAAACAGCCCTCATATTACTAAAAGAAAACAATCGGAAAACAAACAGACAAATGTAGAAAACCAAGTCAACAATGACGACAGACCATTCCATTTGGAGTGATAAAACTAATTGCAAATGGAAATGTTATAACTTGATACCTCTTTGTTACAAATGCAGTTATCGCTGCGATTCGTTGCTGATTAAAATGTTAAAGTGTCGGTTTGTTACGTAGTTGCTCTGCTTGTATTGGATTGCACATGTTGTGCCTCTCTCTCTCTCTTTTTTTTTTTCTTAAAGTAATATGTAAGGAACAAATACGATTTTAAAACTTATCAAGTATATTTAGCTTTCATGTTTAAAACACATTGCCACCAACCGTACCCCCCTCCCCTTCCTGCACCTGTTCTTCCTGTTACTACCACTCTCTTTTGGAGAAAAAAAATGCAAGACGTGCGCGCACGTGTGTGTGTGTGTGTGTGTGTGTGTGTGTGTGTGTGTGTTGTGTGTGTGTGTGTGTAAACAAGGCCAAAAGAGTATCGTATACATTTGTGTTTCCGAGAGTATGTATTTGGATGAAAATGTAGAGAAACTTTAAGAACCCCTTTCATACAATTGCTTCGGCTTCGAACTCGTTGTTCTCTAAACCGGCAGGGACATGACTCCTACCTCTTTGTAGGTTGAGGAATTCAAACTTTAGGAAATTCTGATTTGTTCCTTATCGACCAACTCTGATTGGAATTTCTTTTTAATTGCTTCTGCCATTGGTGTCAGGCTTCTCTTCTTTTCTTTCTTTTTTTCCCTCTTCTTTTTGTTGTTGTTGCTAGAAACCGAAAGCCCTTACGTGAGATCATCGGCAGATGATCCCACAATGGCCCTTGGTTTCAACTTACATGAGAAGGGCTTTGATTGAAAGTCAGATTTCTCAGGCTTCTTGAGAGTCTGACACACTTCGCATTCATATCATTGTCAGCTTCCTCCATTGTGCTTTCATATGGCACGGTTAAATTCAATTAAAATGATTTATTTTATTTTGATGACCCTGTGAAGAGTACTATGATTTGTCTCACACCACTCCTTTTAATGAGCTTTGGGTGGTTTTCTCTTTCTGGAAGATCTACTGTGCTTTCATCCACTCCATCCATTAAATCCCAGTTTCATGCTCTTGATGTCATGGTTGTTCTAGAGCATAATTTCTAGCCTCCTTCCATGTATAACGCCGTGGCTGGAACGATTAACAGTGTAGT
>CM065716.1:47533028-47558028 GCA_033310375.1 Conus canariensis | reverse complement strand
GTGGACATCTGCAGCAGTGATCGTTATTGCCAAGTCTAGCAGCCTCAGGGACGAAAAGTTCATGCCACTGATCTAGTTCAGTTGGATACCTCGGTATCAGTCCACCTTTCCTTTACTGAAAGTGTGTTCGTACATTTAAAATGTTTGGTGAACAAACTTCACGTTATTTTTTGACAAACAATCTGAAAGTTTTCTTTCGTTTTCTTTCTTTTTAAAAAAAAATAAAAATCTGTTATTGTTGAAACAAGAGACACATTTTATTTGCAGGTGCAGCGTCGCGTGCTTGATTCACAGTAAATCATAAACCAGAGTAGTCTAAGCAAAGTTGGGCATTATGTATCAGAATATTGCATGTCGTTTTTCTATATTTAGTGATATATTTAAGGTTGTCCGCATCTCTGCCTGGTTGAAATTGCACTCAATGATCAGGCCTTGTCAAAGTAATATAAAATGTGTCTCAACACTTGCATCATCATCATCATTATTGTCAAAATAATAATAATGATAATATAAAAATAATAATAATTAACACAGTCAGTTATCAGTGTATGAGATGGTATTTTGCTAGTGATCACAACATCTAAGAAAGAATTTTAAAAAGTCATCTGATTTAAAGATTTTATAGAAGACAGGTTTGTAAGCATTTTTTGCGCGTGAAGTAATCTGATTTACTGATTTATAAAACGGCTATGTAAGGAACAGCTTTCCATGGGACTATGAACAACATACAGAAAGTACATTTCAAGGCCTGATCATTGAGTGCAATTTGATTTACTTTGTGTGTGTGTGTGTGTGTGTGTGTGTGTGTGTGTGTGTGTGTGTGTGTGTGTGTAAATTTCAGCGAGTCTCTCGGCGCCCGGCGCCCAAATTAGCATTTTCACTGCCCATATTTCTGGTGGGTGACAAGGTAGTGTTAGACCGGTCCCCTTCCCTACTTACGTAAAACATGTAACGATATCCGGGATGCTACTTTATATATATATATATATATATATATATATATGTTTTACGTAAGTAGTTTCATTGGACAAAACCTTTCTCTGTACCACCATCGCATGTGGCAATGCTGCGCCTCGCACACTGCCTCCACTCGTGCTGATAGGTCGTTACAGTTAGGTCTCAAGTTCACATCTACCTAAGGCGAAAAGACAGACTGGCATCACCATCCCGGGAGAGTGGGGAAGCAGAGAGATAGAGGTAGGGGGACAGGGTGGAAGACTGGGGGGTAAGGGGAGGGAAGGGGACCGGTCTAACACTACCTTGTCACCCACCAGAAATATGGGCAGTGAAAATGCTAATTTGGGCGCCGGGCGCCGAGGGACTCGCTGTTCCTCATACGTCCACGCCATTGATTTTCTGCAGCTGGACGTGTTGTGGCTGAGCTCGGACATGCGCAGGTCGGTCACACTGGTGATCACTGTGGATGTACTGAAGTCATATATAGTCTGTGTGGTCGAATTTATGATTGAACCTGTGTCGTTAAAACACACACACACACACGCACACACACGCACGCACGCACACACACACACACACACACACACACACACACACACACACACACACACACACACCGTGCACCATTTTGATAAGGCGACAGTGGGAAGTAATAACTCGAGAGCTATACAGGTTGCCTACTCCAAATCCTTTCCAGAATCAAGAGAAAATAACCGAAATAGACCACGATGCCAGTAATTCCATACTCGGCTCTCAATACTGCGGATATCAGCGTTTCAAAATTAGGACGGGGGGGGGGGGGGGGGGGGGGCTTAACAAGGCACTAAGCCTCTGAGGCTGTCGCATGCAACGACGCGGTTGATCAAAGTGTGATCTCGCAACGTGAATCAGGCGTCACGCGTCATCCCAGCCACACGGAATACTTCTATTGTTCCGAAATATTTGCTGCTACCGCCCCCGCTACCGGTCATTGTCCGCTCCCGCTTCTTGAAAACTAAGCGATGCAGTGTTGAAAGGATGTTGTTGATAGAATAGTCCTGTTTAGCCTTCACACCCTCTTCAGTGTGGGAGATGGGAAGGACTAAGGAGAAAAAAGATCTGGAGGATCGGAGAGGCGTAGGAAGGCAGCAGGGGCAGGGGGAGGGAGGGGAGATGAAAGTCTTCTGGGTGAGACTACAGCCATGCTTCCCTGATACCAGGACAAGGCGTTATACTGTCCAAACACCCAGGGATACTTCACTGGGGGGTGCCAGCAAGTTAAAAACATAGCTATACACAAGTTAAAACGCCAAGACCACAAATCCAAACTAAATCAAAGGCTGAACTTAGAACATCAGTCTGAAACAACTATGTCACGAACCATGTACCTGTACCACCAGAACGACAGCATATTGAGAGGCAAGCGGCAAATGGAACTTGCCACATTTGACCACAAATTCAGTGCTGTACCAACTGCGCTGTGCTGGCATCGAACTGATCCCCGTCCAGTGATGATGACACAGGACCCGATTAAGTAGGCGGTGTCGGGGGTGAGACCAGGGGTGGAGAGGGTTGGAGTGGGGGGCGTGAAGCAGGGTTGAGGTCTGCTGCTACTACCCAGCCCCATTTCGAAAAACAAATATTGATGTGCCTTTGGGGTTTGAAAAACTGCTAGCACTAAAGCCACACTTTGGAGGAAACACACATTGTCAACAGTTGTTCCGCTGGATATTTTGATGGCAATGTGCTTGTACTCTCATTATCCCCCCTTTCGATCCCAACTTCTCTTTCTCCCAGTTCTCCTCCACTGCGTTCCCTCCAACCCCTCTCATTCAAAGATGTTTTTGCCTTCTGTTCGTCTACTCGCTTTGTTAAAAACAGGTTCTGTTGCACTCTCATCCCACTTCCCTGGTCTTCCCTCTCTTCACACACACACACACACACACACACACACACGCACGCACGCACGCACGCACGCACGCACGCACGCACGCACGCACACGCACGCACGCACGCACGCACATCTCTAACCACCATTCCCTTTTTTTTTTTACCACGTTCATGAAGCCTCTGGTTTCAATGTGGAAACTTCTTAAGCTAAATCAAGACAAAGTTCGTCCTCAGCCGGCGGCCATACTTCCTCAACGTTTATGGGCGAGTCTCCAACTGTCGGCGCCGTGTAATTAGCCGTCCCCTTTCCCCTTCTGTCCTGAAGTCGAAGTAATCCGCTCGTGAAACACATGATACCGACACCTGCTTTGCACAGGAGATTAACTAGCGGGTGAAAGGGGATATACAAACAGGTGAAATCCGAACAGTTTGCCCAACAATCGCAAGGTAATTTTACAGAATTTGATGAATCATGTAGCCATACATATATTTATGAAAAAAGACAGAGACGAACTAATACAAATTTAAATAATGGTTTTTTTTTTTTAAATTCAGTTTTCTATCCATTTAAAATCCTTTTCATCTTCGATAAAAACAAGACGAATGTTGGCTTGAAGACCAGATGTTAAAATCATATCTGATGACGTCCTTCTATTTTTCCCCCCTTCAGGGCACTAGAAACTGTATCGTCATCGGAATGATAGGTGCCCCCCCCCCCCCCCCCCCCCCAAGGAATTTTAACACTCTAACATGATAGCCGCGTGACATGTATTTTCATCTAATCTCCTGGCAGACAAACGCAAAGGAAGTCAGTGTTTCCCAGCAACAACCGCCTTCAGTCACGTGATGTGAGTTATGGCCACTTCGACCCAATTCTGAAACAGACTCCTCGTTAATTTGAAGACATTCGAGGGCCCCGTTTGCGTTGTACAAGCATATCAAAAGGCACAAGCAAGCCAGCCTCTAGGCTCCTTCTGCCGACACCTGCTGTCGGAACATCGCAGGTCCTTGCATGCCGAACGGCCATTTCATGTAAAGCAAGCCCCATTTGTTTTCGAAGTAGCTAAAACGGCAGTGAATTTTTGGTGGAGAATTTCAGTGGGACGTGTCACGCAGCTTCCGCATAGATTAACGATGGCTGCTCCTGCAAAACCATGTAGGGTTTACCTCTGTTTGTTTAAGTGGAGGCGATTTACTTCTGTTTCCTTAACTGGTGACGATTTACTTCTGTTTGCTTTATTTTGATCTAATTGGCTCCAGTTTGTTCTGCTTTGATGTGTTTCTTGTCTGCTGGCCTTACTTTGATGTGGTTTATTTCTGCTTGTTTTATCTGATGAGATTTTAAATTGTAATTAATAGCGAACCGCCAAGAAAACGTAGACAAACGAATCACAAGACAAAACACGACGCGTTTCGACCTCTTAGGTCTTCCTCAGGCAAGACACAAAACACTCAGGACAACGCAAATGGACGAGCAATCACTTATTTTCATTCACTTTAGCGCAAGATTTCTGTTTTCTTTACTTTGATGTGGTTTGCTTCCGTTTGCTTGACGTTGAATGACTCTGTTTTGTTCTTTCAACTTTTACGTGATTTACCTCTGTTTTTTTTTTTTTTTTTTTTTTTTTTTTTTTTTTAACTTTGATGCGGGTCACTTTTCTTTGCTTTACTCTAGTTCTGGTTTACTTCTGTTTCCGTCACGTTTGCGTGGAACATTTCCGTTTGCATTACTTTGATATGGTTGGCTTATGCCTGCTTTAATGTTATGCGGATTTTATCTGTCGGTCGTTGGTTCAAATGGTTTCTCTCCGATTGTTGTACTTGGATGTCATTTACATTGATTTATTGTACTTTGATCTTGTTTATTCCTGTTTGCTTTGCATTGACATGCTTTTCCTATCATGTTTAATGGAATTTAACTCCACTAGCTTCCTTTTGATGAGGTCTACTCCCGTTTTCTTTTAAAGTTTGATGAGATTTGCCTTCACTTGCTGTAGCTGATGTGGCTTACAATAATGTGCTTTACACACGATTACATGGGTGGAAAGACACAAACACATTCATACGCACTCATACACGCTCGCACATACGTTCGCATGGACACGTATGCTTGCGCACGCGCACACACACACATGCGAATATTCTCTCTCTCTCTCTCTCTCTCTTTCTCTCTCTCTCTCTATCAATCTCTCTTTCCTCACACACACACACACACACACACACACACACATACACACTCACACTCACACACACACACACACACACACACACACACACACACACACACATAATGCACACACGCACACACACACACACACACACACACACACACACACACACACACACACACACACACACACACTGTCTATCTGTCTGCCTGTCTATGTCTGTCTCTGTCTCTGTCTCTCAACTTATACCGTGCCCTTTTGGTTATGCCCCCTTACAGAGCAATGAACATCGTCTGTTCGGCAGGCTGGCTGGTAAAAACCTTGATGATCAAAAACCTTGATGATCGAAAAAAATATAACAGCCCATGCCAAACACGTGGCATTTTGTGAGTGGGTGCTTGCTGCTAACGACTGGGTGGTTATGATGTAAGGTAGAACATCTTGCAAGAAGATGTGCTGTCTTTACCACGGAACTCCGCAATGATGGTGTCCTTAAACAGTGTTAAATCCTCATCTGTCCTTTCCCTTGGGAAGAAAACCGTACACCCCTCCAACTTCAGTAAAGATGTTTCTTTGCAGCCTCACAAAGAGAATTGTGAACACATTTGGATGATACAAATCTGTTTAAGGCCTGGAGAGGATTTCTGTCACAGTAAGACACAACTTCAAGGCAAAGAAGACATTGCAGCATGTGGTCGCCCGTTAATACCATCCTTTGACAGAGTTTCGTAGCTCACCGTGTGTGTGTGTGTGTGTGTGTGTGTGTGTGTGTGTGTGTGTGTGTGTGTGTGTGTGTGTGTGAATTCTAACCTCACCATATCTTGAAGCATAGGCGCCTAGAGTTTATGAAAATGAAATTCTGTGCCGATACGTTTACACCTTCGGTCAACATCAGATCGATGAGGCATTTATGCGACACCCTCCCCATCCTTTTTTGTTTAAATAATACATCAGTGAAGGATGTGAAATGTTAATATGATATTGTTATGGATTCTTGATGGTTCCGATCTTTCTCATACAGAAACAAGCAGGACAGAGAGAGAGAGAGAGAGAGAGAGAGAGAGAGAGAGAGAGAGAGAGAGAGAGAGAGAGAGATTCCAAGTGATCATTACCTGGTTTCAATGACCTGAAAATGTTCTACTATAATCTGTCTTGGGACTTAGCACAGCGTGTGTAACTTTAAAGTTTTGTTCCTCATATATCTTCATTCTGTGAAATGTCGGTGCAACATAAGATCAATCGGGCAATGAACCGGTCTCACGGAGAATGATTGCTCAGGTTATCAGGCAGGACGCGAATAGGAAAGTGCGGGAGACTGGCTGGTTCTGACACCGTTAATCGAGAGGCAGAAATGCCGTTCAAGGATGATGACTGTAGTCGAAAACATGTTAAGTGACCCAGACAACAGGGAAACCGAGCAAATGAACACACAGAGAAATGAATATTTAAAGTAAAAAGAAATGGTAGGTACATAGATGAACAGATATATCAATAAATAAATAAGAAACAAATAGATAAAGAAAAAAGAACAACTACATAAATAAACACATGCATAAATACATCAATAAATGAATAGTGGCTGTAGAGTTTTGCTTTCGTGACGTATATGTGCGTGTTAGTAATGATATCTTCTTTCGCGCAATATATTTACGTGTGTGTGTGTGTGTGTGTGTGTGTGTGTGTGTGTGTGTGTGTGTGTGTGTGTGTGTGTGTGTGCGTGCGTGCGTGCGTGCGTGTGTTGTGTGTGTGTGTGTGTGTGTGTGTGTGTGTGTGAGAGAGAGAGAGAGAGAGAGAGAGAGAGAGAGAGAGACAGACAGACAGACAGACAGACAGGGAGGGTAAATTCACTGAGAGAGAGAGAGAGAGAGAGAGAGAGAGAGAGAGAGAGAAGAAGAGAGGGGGGGGTAAGTACACTCAGAGAGAGAGAGAGAGAGAGAGAGAGAGAGAGAGAGAGAGACAGACAGACAGACAGACAGACAGACAGAGAGACAAAGAGACAGAGGCAGACTATTGACTCTGTTGGCTAGATTGGTCAATTCTGATCCCAGTAGTTCCATCGGATGAGCGACGATGCGTAGGCATCGAAGATTTTTTTTCTCCAGTTTTTAGTGTGATAATGAACCATTCGATCCAACCTGCAGTATTTAACAGAGCGAAGTGTGGTCAACGGAAGCTGCTCTGATGGAGCGAAGAACGTTCAATCATTCTCCTACCCTCCTTAACACTTCCCCGGGTTTCATAGGAAAATCGATTTAAGCTTTATTACCAATTCTTTTTTTTTTTTTCCTGTTTGTTTCTCGCTGCTTTTATAGAACGTCGTCTCTCTCTCTCTCTCTCTCTCTCTCTCTCTCTCTCTCTCTCTCTCTCTCTCTCTCTCTCTCTCTCTCTCTCTCGGGTGTAGATATATAGTCATGCATATACACCTTTTAAACGCCATGATGAGAACACTGCACATTTGTGAATGCCTGCACCCCTCCCCCCCCTCCCCCCCCCCCCCCCTGCCCTGCCCCTCCTTTACGCTAAGCACCGCAATTCCTGGCAATAGGGCTTAAAACGTAAACGGAGATAGAGTGTAGGAGATTCCCACTGCGATGTCGGTTCTCCTTTCTGAAGAGAGTTTACTTCCTCTGTCCCTGAAAGGAACTTGGAGCCATTATTGACTGCATGGAACGCAGTGAGTGTTTGGCATAACAGGATGTGAATATTCACAGCGAAAGTCTGGATTCAAGACAACTACTGCGTTGCGCGTGACTGAGAACAGATATTTCAATTCCTGACTGCCTAACCGCCCGTCACGGCATGCCAAATGAACTGTCATGGCACTACAACAACAACAAGAACAACAACAACAATAATGATAACAATGATGATGATGATGATAGTAATGATAATAATAATTATTATTATAAATATAATAATAACGATAATGATAATAATAGTAAAAGTAATAATATTGATAATGATAAGGATAATGAAAATGATGATGATGATAATGATGATGATGATGATAGCAATGATAACAATAACAATAATAGTAACAATAGTGACTACAAGGTTGAAATAAATACATAGAGAATGTTTGTCAACAGTCGAAGGAACATACAGTACTGCAGATTTCTGCGTGGTTGATATACGTTGTGGTGGAAAGAGAGCGTTTCATGCGGTGTTTCATTTTAACTTTTTTCCGACGAGTCATAACATATCCTAGATGCCATGTCTGCACAAAACACGTTTCTTAGGAATGTTTACGAGATTGCATCGCTGATTGGTAGCACATATGAGTATTTTTGTGTTTGTTTCTGAATTGGAACTTGTTGCGATGGAAATACTTCGTGCGGGCAGCAGTCCTACCCGCGCGTGAGCATTAGTGATTAGGCGGAAAAAATATTTGTAAGCCCATATAGACAACGCATATTTTATTCGGTCTAGTTCAACTATAGCCAGTGAACTCTTGTGGCATCCATAGATGCCTGTGCCAATACAGTCGACTTTTAATCTGATAAACACACACACACACACACACACACACACACACACACACACACACACACACACACACACACACTCTGAAGCACGTCCTCGTGGTTTGGGGTATTTCATGACAGAACATATAATTAGGCAAACCGTTGATGGAAAACGCGTTATTTAGGGAAAAGATATAATGGCAATCACTGTTATGGAACAATGAAAGCGCGATTCTATTTATCTGTTTACGGTTACGGTTACGGCGTCCGTTACGGTGTCCAGGAAATAAAAAAGTGTGTGCACACTGGCGGTGATACCGTGCAACAAAGTGAGCTGACACAGAGAGCCATTCCTTTTCCTCTCTTGTTATTTCAGTCATGACATGTCTTCACTCAAAACAGCTCTCATGTCTGCAGATATGTTGCCCCTGCGTATTCCATATACATGGGACTGACATTGCTCCAATCTTGCGATCTGAGGTCAGATAAAACCAGGTTTCCTCTGACCAGTCCTATGGGCTGTTCTACTTTGGCTGTTGCCAGCTTACTCGCCTGGAGTATGGCTCCTCACCTAGTTCAAAGTGACTTTCCGGTGTAAAAGAAAATGGCACGAAAATTTACGAGAAATGATGAGAACGATAGAAACCCAATCCATTAACCCGTCTGGCACGGGACTGGTCGCTACATGCACAGGTCAAGATAAAAGTAACCGTAACCGCATCCGTTGCTGTATCCGTTATTGAACAAATGGAATCAAACCTTCTTCAGTTCTTCTTGAGTGATTTTTGCCGTAACTGTAACCGTAAACGGACGAATGCAATCGCGCCCTGAATATGCAAAACTTGACAGCGTTCTATGTATGCTGTGGCTATGGCAAGATCGGTCGGATTCTTTGTGAAAATTGGCTGCATATATTGGCAGAAATATTTCCATCGTGACCATCATGACTGGTCAAGGTCAAAGGGAAAGCAGGAGTGGTGTGGACATTATAGTGACTTTGGGGTAACGTGTCATTACATTTGGTTAAATAACTATATGTGTGTGTGTGTGTGTGTGTGTGTGTGTGTGTGTGTGTGTGTGTGTGTGTGCTCGCGCGCATGCGCGTGTATATGTGTGCGTTTCTGTGTGTGTGTGCGTGTGCGTGTGTGTGTGTGTGTGCGTGTGTGTGTGTGTGTGTGTGTGTGTGTGTGTGTGTGTGGTGTGCGTGTGTGTGTGTGTGTGTGTGTGTGTGTGTGTGTGTGGATGGAAAATAACAAGAAAATAAAGCCAAATTCAATCCTAAGAACCGGAACTACCAAAGTCAACATACTGACCATTTCAACAGATCTCAAAATTGTGTATAGCCTGGCCGCGACCAAACCGAAACACGTCAAATGGCACTGGAAAGAAATAACTGTTTTCATTGTAATATCTTGATTATGACAAGCAGTCTAAATGCAGATGTCTCAAGTGCGTATTAGAGGGAGGGAGAAGATAGGTTCCGGAATTCCCCACCCCCACCCACCCCTAAACCTTTCCTGGCCATCCCACACTCCTTCCTTCTCCTAGACATTACAAACAGTCCATAAGTTTGTTTTCTCCTGTTTTATGTAGAAACACCCTTATGCTTTGTACAGAAACGTCCCTTCCCTCTGCTCTCCCCCTCCTCTCCCGTTGGGCACATCTTTTGACATGGTTATCCCTTTGCCCCCCCCCCCCCCCCCCCCCCGCCTTAATTCCTCTGCCCAACACACACACACACACACACACACACACACACACACACACACACACACACACACACACACACACGCACACACACATGTGCCTTCCCACTCTTTCCCCTGCTCTTGCTACCTTTCCTTTTGCCCCAACGAAAAAACGTCCCCCTCTCAGGCTTTTCTTTCTTTCGTTCCTCGCCCCCCCCCCCCCCCCCCCCCCGGTTTTTTGTGTGTTTTTTTAAAATACATACTTCAGTTAGGTGGGCCAGTATTAAAAGAGAGATCTTTCTCTTTCTGTGTGTCTCTGTCTCTGTCTGTCTGCCTCTGTCTCTGTCTCTGCCTCCGTCTCCGTCTCTGTGTTTGTCTGTCTCTGTCTCTGTGTTTGTCTGTCTCTGTCTGTCTGTCTGTCTGTCTGGACGAAGTGATTCCCACCAGTATGTGCTGCGAATGTTTATGGAGAAAACAACATAGCAAAGCAAAGGAAGTGGTAGAATAATTTCATGAACAAAACAAAACCAGTCTTATAGAAACAAAGACGACACCTGATATTAACTGCAAATGCCAAGGTCATTATCACGCGAGAGTGCTACATGCCGAAATCGCCGTTAAGTACGACGTTTTCTGCGTTTATTTTGTCATACGTTTGTCTGAAATAGTTGTGGAAACTACTTCACGTGCGTAAAGATTACACGACTTCCCGTATCTTGCGGAAACATGATTTGTGAAATTGGCAACATGCACCAAACCTCGCTGGAAAGTGAACCAATAGACAAGAACTGAATTAGCCCGTTTCTGAATGTTATCATGTCAATAGGCTCATTTCAAATCGGTGAATTGCACGACCACGTGTCTGGAAGGAAGCCAGATAGAAGACCAGAACAACACAAATAAGTTGGATCTCACCGAGAGTCGTTGGCACCAGCGGGGCTGAGAGCAGTGCTGCGAGCTTCTCAAAATACATTTTTGCTCTTGGCAGTTTATTGTTACATAGTAACAAAAGGGCTTTAAATTGCTCATGTCACCCACCCACCTGCACCTCATCTTCCTTTCCCACCCCACCATCGCCCTTCCACTCCACTCCTTCCATTATTCGGGTGGCACGCTTAAGTCTTTTTGTCTTGTCATATAAGCTGTGGCTTCAGAAGAGTTTTCAATAGATGAAAGTGCTGTAATTTGACAATTGGCCATTTTTGGATCATTATGAGCGGAGTGGTGTAAATAAAAAAAAAAACAACCTTTGTTGGCATGATTTGAATCGAGATTGTGGACATTGAAAAATCTCTTAATTAGTTACATACTATTGCTGACAAAAACAAAATAAAAAAAAACAAAAACAAAAACAAACAAACAAAAAAACAAAACAAAACAAAACAAACAAAAAACAAAAAAAAAAACAGAGCGACACGGAGAGTGTGATGTGGAGCTCAGAGGGAGTGGAGAGTGGGCACACACACACACACACACACACACACACACACACACACACACACACACACACACACACACACACATATACATGCATGCATACATACATACATGCATAAGCACATACACATACTCACACACGCACATAGATACAAATACATAGATGCACATACGCGCACTCACAAACACGCACACACACACCACACACACACACACACACACACACACACACACACACACACACATATGCACACGCGCGCGCGCACGCGCGCACTTACGCACATCAACAACAGAGAGAGAGAGAGAGAGAGAGAGAGAGAGAGAGAGAGAGAGAGAGAGAGAGAGACGGACAGACAGACAGAAGGGGGGTATAGAAACATGGAGAGAGAGAGAGAGAGAGAGAGAGAGAGAGAGAGAGAGAGAGAGAGAGAGAGATCAACGAGGTTTTGAGTTTTTATTTATTAATATATCTCAAAGCACAATGAACAACATTGCCCGCTACGAGGTCTGACCTAAGAAATAATTAATAGTGATTATAAAAGCTGATACACATTTGAGTAGTTAAAATGTTCTGAAACTTTTTTTCTAAAGGGAAGGCCTTCAATCCACTGCATTGAAAAAGACAAGGACAATGGAAACATTGTTTGAATGAATTCTGCATGAGGACAATATTTTGTCCGTAACGAATTACGTAAAGGTCTGAATGCGAAACTTGAACGAGTTTGCTCACAGAAGCAAAATCTAGCAGGTAAAATTGATGTGCATATGATTTCCAAATAACATTGTAAACAAAATATGTCTGTCTGTCTCTCTCTGTGCGTCTGTCTGTCTGTCTCTCTACTTTTTTGCCCTAGTGTATGGGCCTTTTCGTTACAATAATCGTCAAATACTTCAGTACTGTTTAAAGAATTCTTTGCACCTTTTCGTTTGTTTTTTTTTAGCTGGCTTCTCGATCATTCAGATGAAATCCTTTATAAGATGGAATCCAACAGCAATAAGTAGAAGACCCTTTTATCTAATAACAGAGTGCAGTATGCGATCAATCTCAAAAATCAATTTTTCTCATTGACTTTACATGAGACACTACAGACAGTGAATGTTTCGGACATAGTCTAGAAACACCTCCCAAACTCGCCCACTGTATGTGCCAGAGAAGGATGACTTCACTTCCTGGGGTGTTTCTGTACCTACCACAAATCGCTCTCGAGAGACTGGTTCTGGAACAGGCATGAGGGGTGGGAGGTGGGTGGTGGGGTGGCGGTAAGCTCTGGGTCAGGTCCTAATTCCCTCCCCCTTCCCCTCCGGTCCCCCCCCCCCCTCCCCCCGTCAACTTCAGCCGCAGTCGGTCTTGAATTAATAGTTTTGTCAGGTCGGACCTCTCCCCCCCCCCCCAAATACCTCCCGTGCTTCATATCTATCTTATAGGAAGGAGGGGAATTGTTCTGGAAAAAAGGGTTGGGGTGGAAGAGGTCTGTGTGGACTGGGCACGCGCCCTTCTCATCCACCTGGAAGTGATCTTCCCAAGTAAAAGTCGTTTAATTTTATAATTGTAATTGCTATTTTCCTTAATGTGCGGTACAGATTTACTTGCCCAATACTTCTGAAATAATCTGTAGAACATATCAACCATTCATCAGGAAGATAAGTCAGTATAATGTAAAGATGTTCGATCTATACGAACTGATTTTATCCAGTAGCATTATTGATCTTATGGTAGGACACCATAAAGTAAATAGAGGCCTCATAATCACTTTGTAATCTTTCGTATTTCTCAGATGGTTCTACCTATCTTAATTTCTAATGATGATGAGGCAAACTTTCGATGGAATATAAGTGTAGCGCATGCTGAAAACTCTGTGGAGAGGGAAATTCTTTGTTGCTTTTTTATTGGACGGTGTCATAAACTAGTACCACGTTTTCTTTTCTATTTCTTTTTAATTTCGGACCGCATTTTGTTTTGTATGTCCATGATTTGACACGTCCTATATGCAGAACAGTGACCAGTACTGTCTTTTTCCTTAAGCTGTTACCTTATCAAGCCAAAATCCAAAGAAACATAGAAATCAGAGTGTAAAGTAACGACTATTCAGTGAACAATGCAAAACGGACAATGTTTTTAATAGGTCTTCTTCAGCCAAATGATATTGAAGCAAACTGCTCGAAAACAAGATTTCCAACAACACAGCCGAAAAGCGTTAGGGAAGGAGTGTTGGTACGTTTTTATGTCAGATATTTGTGACGTGTGTAAAGGACATATTTGGGGAAATCAAGTTTCTGTTGTGTATTGTCTATTGCAAAGCATTCTCCTGCACCCTATTTTGTGTGTGATTTTTTGGGGGGGTATTTTTGGCTTGTATTTCTTTTTTAATGATGGCGCCCGTTAGGATTTTATCTTTTCTTTGCTTAACGGGCTAATTCTCCTTGTTCAGACATCATTCTAACATACAAACACAATGGAAAGGTACGTTCCC
Source organism: Conus canariensis (assembly GCA_033310375.1). Lineage (NCBI taxonomy): Eukaryota > Metazoa > Mollusca > Gastropoda > Neogastropoda > Conidae > Conus > Conus canariensis. The sequence continues at coordinate 47,543,974 of CM065716.1, read as the reverse complement.
TGGCATTATCGGGTTCTTGGCAGACTTGATTTTATCATGTCTTTCCAGTTTGGCAAATGTTTCATGTTTTTCTTAACCTTTTCGGGGAATTCAGGAGCTTCGAGTAGTTTTCTAAAAGGGGCCATCAACCTCGTTTGCATCTTCATCCGTAACTTTATTTTAGAATGCTGTAGGAGATAACTTTGGAATTATTGCCAGAGTGTCTGTTTAGAACATTTAGCATTCGACCTCCAGCTTGATGCACATCAACAGGTTTTAAGAGATACAAATCTAGCACGTGATCACAAACTGATGGGTCGTCTTTTACACCCCATTCAGCACTCAGAGCTAACGTTTGGTAACACGGAGATAAGATCAATTGCAGGTCCTCTGTCCTGGAAAACGTCAGGAATCCTCGGTATCCTACCGTTGAAGAATCCACCACATTTTCAACGAAAAGAGGGTGAGACACTATCTGAGTAATGCTCTTAACCGGTCTGTTTTTTGCATCCTCTGGTCTCTAGGATAAAGGTTAACAGACAGATGAAAATGATAATAACATTATCTGAAACCGTAAATTTCACGCCGTTGCGGGCATATCGACCTCTTGCCTTGGCAGTGAGGAAAGATGAATACATTAATATTCTAAACTGCAAAGCCGTTCTAACTTTGTGTGAACCCTCATACATGGAGGGTGAAAGTATCTCTACAGGTGTCTTGAGTTATGATTAGAAGCATTCATAGGCCGAAGAAGCAGCAGGTCATGAATATTGCTTGGGACATAATTACACACCAGGTGCCCATGTTTGTGTCCAAGGACCGAGTGGTAATTTTGAAGGTTGATGCATGTTCATCACGTCCTTCTCTCTTCATATTAAACAATAATAAGACGAAGATAATACAAGCTATGTCAGTGTCTGCAGAAATATAGTTTGCGTCTGTTTCTTTGTATTGGAGAGAAGACGCCATTTCGATACAATTTCTGTTCCTTTTTCAGTCACTTTTAACTTACTGTGAATCATCACACCGAGCGTGCCCCCAAGAGAGAGAGAGAGAGAGAGAGAGAGAGAGAGAGAGAGAGAGAGAAGAGAGAGAGAAGAGAGAGTACATGGCATGACATAACATGCCATGAGAGACTACTGCGATAAGTTTTAACACCATGTAGATAAGAATGCAATCGAAAAAAGTTATAAAATGAAAAGGCATTCAACTCAAAATTTTTTTTTACAAATCATTTTAAAGAAGAGCAGAAATCCAAAAAATATCCAGCGTCTTTGAAAAAACGAAAAGAAATGAATGATTATGGAATTTACGAGTCATTCATACAGAAACCAAAAATCGAAAACTGGTGTCAAGAATCCTCTATGGGTTTAATCCATTCAATTAAATCTTCGTATATGAATTCATTTGTTTGTGCTTTGTGCTTCTTCTTCTGTTAATTCTTTCCAAGCTTAAACGTAACAGTAAACAAGATCCCGACAATGTAGTTACCTTTGTTTTGTTCTCATTTTTGGGTAATTCTGCATGCACATCAGACAGCTTAGGGTTATTGTTTCTTAATAAGATGGATGTTTTATGCAAATTTGGGCGCATTCAAGAATATAGAACAAATGTGATTTTGTATGCCTTTTCCAAACTGTGAAATGGGCAAAATGCTCGTCTCAAGCTCAATACCTAGCTACTCTCTTTAACTTTTCAGTCCGCATGATTGAGACGGAGTTGTACAAGAGCATTACAAAATATCTTCACTCTAATGAATGACATATTTATCTGTATCGAATGTATCTTAAAATGAACATTACCATTATATTTGTATATGTCATTTTGTTGAATTTCGGAGTCAGTTTTGTTTGTAGCATTAAATGAATCTGTCTTTAAAGGCAGATACGAAAGTGTTGCCATATTTGACACCTTGATACGGTCCATACTTTAAACAGAATTTTTTTTACGAAAGCAAATTTAAGTAAAGATGTCTGGTATTTTTGGAATTTTAGTTAGATATACATTGGATTTTTTTGTAATAAACATTTTATTGCATTTAAAAACAAAACAAAACAATAACACACACATAAATGAAGAAAGAAACGGGAGAGGGGAACATGGAGTGGGTGGTGGGGAAAAAGAGGGGAAGGGGGCATATACGAAAGGGGATATCTAAGATTATCACACTCCTGAAAATAAAACATCATCAATAGAAACAGTAACAGTAATAGCATCTCAATAATAACAACAATACCTACAACAATGACAAGAACAGCATATGAATTGGATTTTTGTAAATTGATTTGGTAGAAGAAGGATCTCACTATTTTGCCAACATATTTTTGGTCTGGTCGCTAGTTATGTGTGTGTTGTAAAATCTAACCCAATGTTAAACACATTTTCGTTTCTTTTATGAAAAAAATGTTTCCTAATAGATCTTTTCCCTTGTATTGTTTTTTGTTTCGTATTGGAACATTTAGAAACTGTTTAATGGAAACGTGTGGTGTGTTTCTGTATGTTTAACAGCCTCAGAATCCAAACCCCAGCCTTCAGACAGATACGTGAGTACTGGCTCCGTGTAGGAATCAAACAGTTTCCAGAAGAGCGAGGGACCAATGGATGGTAGTCACCTCATAGTATTCAGAATTTGGTAACTGCTCTCTTACCTTTCCAACAGAGTTCGATGAGTGATACAGTCATACAAAGTTTTGTCGTAGACAACATCTCTAAACAGTTCAAAGTGTTTGTAACTTCCACGTCTTGATTATCGTACAACCGTCAGTCACTTATGCTAAATATCTCCCTCCTTCCCCCTTTACCAGATACTAGAATATTTGTTGTATCTAAACCAATTGCAAGAAGTGGAACGTGAATTTGCTTTTAAAGGATTTTTACTGACTTTGAAGGCTTGTAGGAGGTTTTGTCAGTAACAATGTATCAATTATGAAAAGTAAGAGAAGCATTTTGAGGGTATGGAAAACAAAAGAGACAGACAGACAGACAGACAGACAGACAGACAGACAGACAGACGGAGAGAGATTCCCTCTTTATTCCCAAGAGTGAGAGAGAGAGAGAGAGAGAGAGAGAGAGAGAGAGAGAGAGAAGAGAGAGAGAGAGAGATTCCCTCTTTATTCCCAAGAGAGAGAGAGAGAGAGAGAGAGAGAGAGAGAGAGAGAGAGAGAGAGAGAGAGAGAGGAATCTGGTAGGATCTTTCGTGAAACTGAGGGATATAAGTGAATCATTAAGAAGACCAAGGCACAGCCTTAAGTCGGTGGATTCTACAGGATTTCTTCAGTTGATTACTGCCTCTTCAACTATCAATAAAGACAATACAGCTGTCCTTAACAGGCTAAAGGAACATTTTAATAGCGAGGGGATAGTAGGCTGTAATGTGACGCTCTATGTAATTTGTGCGATTTGGAAAGTAGATACAAATCCTCTGGAATCTCATGAGAACCTGAACGAAGCTGATCTGACGCTAGCAAGAAATTAGAAGGGGTGGGGGAGGGGGGACTCCCAAACATGAAAACTTACACACTGCTTTCTGATTTTTGATGAACTCTTGCGGAAACCCCATTACTTAATCTTCTTTTTTTTTTATTGAAAAGAATGAAAGTGATTTTCATTTGGTTGTATGTTTTCATTGTGACATCACAGAAGGCATCAAGGGCACCGTGGTGGACCCACAGGTTGTGAGAGGTATCTACAATATTCCGTCCACAATCATACGCAACAGCACAGAGGGACTGGAACCAGTAATGTCCTTTATGTTTTCAGATCACATTTTACTTGCTTTTTTTGTTTCAATTAATTGATTTTTAATGAATCAGAATAAAAAGAAACAAGCGAAATACCTCGCATCTCCACCTAACACACACCACACACACATACAATGGCACAACCACTGTAAGGTACGTACTCAAGGTCTGACCAGCGCGTTGGGCTAATGCGTAGGTCAGACATCCGCTAAGTCGTAGCCTCGAGACTCTCTTCTTAGATTTTCTCACCTTAGTCATTAAATGATGCGCAGTGTGGTCTCAAAACTTAGCGGATGCGGTCTACCGTACCGGACGCAGTAACACCTTGATAAATCTGAAACAGAAATGTTTTATTCAGTGGTGGTTTAATAATAATTGTGCCTCCTTTCGACCTGGAATGCTTTCAGTTTCTGTTTCACTTACAATACGCTTCGCGGTCTTTCTACGTATAAATGTTTGTTCACTTGGCCTCGTCTGAGTATAATTGAGTTAATAGAGACAATTAGCCACAAACGAAGTAGATTCGAAAATATGTGCAGTCTTATTTTGTGTTAAGAATGCTTGATTTTATGATAAGCATAGGACTTTCCCTTAAGACACAGGTTTCTATTCATTACGAAATCTGAGTATGAGAAAGTACTCATGCAATGTGTGTTTGTATGTATGTATGTGTGTGTGTGTGTGTGTGTGTGTGGTGTGTGTGTGTGTGTGTGTGTGTGTGGTTTTACGTAACATCGACAAAATAAATGCTAAATCTAATCCTATGAACCACAACTACCAAAGTCAACATACAAACCATTTCAATAGATACTAGAATCGTGTAAAGTCTGGCTGCGACTAAACCGAAAAACGCCGAGTACTGGAAGAAAATGGCAGTCCATATTGTTATCTTGCTTCAGTATGACTAGCACTCTGAATACAGATGTCTCAAGGGCGGATTAAAGGGAGGGAGAAAATAGGTTCTGGTATCCACCACTCCCACCCCACCCCTTAACCTTACCATTCCACATCTCTTCCTTCTCTCCTGGACTTTAAAAAAAAAACCCATAGCAAATATGTTTCTCTCCTGTTTTATACAGAAACGTCACTGTGTTAGTAACAAGCAGAAACGTCATAATATGCCCTGACCCTTTCCACTTTTTTCTTCCATCTTCTCTTCTTCTTCTTCTTCTTCTTCTTCTTCTTCTTCTCTCTCTCTCTCTCTCTCTCTCTCTCTCTCTCTCTCTCTCTCTCTCTCTCTCTCTCAATGGACATATCTTTTGACATAGTTACCATTTTCCTAATCCTCCATCTTAATCCGTCCCCCCCCCACCCACACACACACACATACCACGCACGCACGTACGCATGCACGCACACACGCACGCACGCACGCACGCACGCACGCACGCACACACACACAAACGCGCTCACACACACACACACACATACACGCACGCACACACGTGCCCCCCCCCCCTCTCCATCCTTCACCTGCTTTTACTACCTTTCCCTTTACCCCACTAAATACGTCCCCGGCATAGCCTCGCCCTTTCTTTTTCTTTACTTTTCCTTTTTCTTCCGTTTTTTTTTTCTAATGCGTGCTTCAGTTAAGTGAACCAGTTAAGAAAAAGACTCTCTCTCTCTCTCTCTCTCTCTCTCTCTCTGTATGTCTCTGTCTGTCTGTCTCCCTCCCTCCGTCCCTCCCTCCCTCTCTCTCTCTGTGTCTCTGTCACACACACACACACACACACACACACACACACACACACACACACACACACACACACACACACATACACACACACACATACACCAACACACACACGCACGCGCGCACGCACGCACCCACACCCACACCCACACCCATACCCACCCACCCACACACACACACAAAATAGCCTTTTAAAAATGAGGGCGATGTGTGAAATTAACTGCAAATATCTAGGTCTCTATGAGAGTCTAACTAGCCGAAGTCATCGCGCAACATGATGCATTCTGCGCTTACTGTGTGATACTATTGACCGAAATAGTTTAGGAAACAATTTCACGTGCGTAAAGATTTTACAACTTCCTGTACCTTGCCGAAATGTGATTTGTAACATCGGCATTATGAACCATACCTCGCCGGACAGTCAAACAGCAGACGAGAATTGAACAGACCCGTTTGAGAATCTTATCGTGACGACGGTTTCATTTCTGATCGATGTTTTTCTTAATCACCTGGCTGGCAGGAAGCCCGATAGAACTCCAGAACAAATCCAGATAATTTGGATCTCACCGAAAATCGTTGGCACCAGCGGTGCAGTGAGCTGCTCCACAATAGCATCTGGCTCTTGGCAGCTCGTTTCACATTCACAGAACTGCTTCGAACTGCTTCTGTCTCCTACCCCACCCACCTCCCTCTCTATAGCCTCATCTTCTTCCCCCCCCTCCCCCCCCCCCATCGTCTCTCCATGCCGCTCTTTCCATTCTTCGGAAAGCACGTTTAAGTCTTTTTGTCTTGTAACGTAAGCTGTGTCTTCGAAAGAGTTTTCATTTGATGGGAGTGTTGTAATTTGGCAACTGGCCATTTGTGGAGCTATCTCGTTGTAAACGGAGTTGTGTAAAGTATTTTTTTTCTTCAAATCTCCGCTAGCGGGTATTGAATGCTGGAAGGTCCGGTTAGGGTGGAAAGGGACCCGTTTAACTAAAGGTTTGTTCATGATGGTAGACGAACATAGCGATAGGAATCTTTGTTAACTATTTCATGTTTGTATGATAATTACCTGAAATCGCTAATGTTAACACTGGATGAAATTCACGTGAAGTAAAAGTACTTCTCCGATAGTTCTACCTATCTTTATTTCTAATGATGATTAGGCAAACTTTCCATGGAAGGTGGTATAGTGTATGCTGAATGCCTGTGAATCTCTTCTGAGAAAGAGGAATTCTTTTTATTTCTTTTTATGGAACGGTCTTGCAAACTAATACCGTGGTTTATTATTGTTTTTTTAAATTTTGGACCGCACGTTTTCATATTTTCTTAATCAGATGCATCCTTTATGCAGGACAGTGACCAGTTGGTTTTGTTTTGCTTTTGCTTCATCTGTTGCCTAGTTAAACTGAAGTCCAAATGAACATAAAGATCAAAGTGTCAAGTAATGATTATTCAATGAATAATGCAAAACAGGGAAGTGTTCGTTTTTTTTTTTTTTTTTTTACAAGCATGTCTTCTTCAGATAAATAACGTACATAAAAACTGCACAAAAACAAGATTTCTAACAACACTGCCCAAAACCGTCTGGGGAGTAGTGTTAATGCATTTTTATGTCTGCTGTTTGTGACGTGTTTAAAAGACACGTTTGGATGCAAATCACTCTTCTCTTTTGTACTCTTTAGTAGTAAGCACTCTCTTGTTCCCTGTTTTGTGTGATCATTTGTATTGTTGGCTTGATTTTTGAGTAATGTTGCGGCCCGTTTCTGTCTTGTTACACAGTAAGCTTTCAGGTTTGCTTCATGCATTTCTTAACGGGCTATTTCTCCTCGTTCAGACATCACAAGCATGCAAACACCTGGGAAAGTACTTTCCTCTGCACTGCCGGCTTCTTGACAGTCTTTATTCCACAATGTCATTCCAGCTTAGCAAACATTTTTTTTCTTTTTCTTCACCTTTCCTGGGAAATCAGGAGCTTCAGCTATTGTTTTCTGAAAGAGGGCATAGACCTCGTTCACATTTTCACACATTACATTATTTCAGAATGCTTCAGGTTGGCACTTTGGAATCATTACCAATGTGCCTGTTTAGAACAATAGTTAGCATTGGACCTCTAGCTTTATGCTTAGCAGCAAGTTTTTAAGAGATGTCAAAACAGGCACGTGATCACAACCTTAAGGATCGTCATTTACACCCCAATCAGAATTCAGAACTAGCTTTGGTGAAACGGAGATCAGATACATTGCAGGGGCTTTGTCATGAAAAACATCAGGAATCCCCGTTATCCTGCCGTTATCGAATCCGCAATATTTCCGACGAAAAGAGAATCTGATACCGTCTGTTGTCTTTATCCCAGAACGGTGCATGTGAGGTGAACTAGTCCACATTTCAGTGATCTCAACCAGTTTATGATTTGCATACTCGTGCCTCCTCCCCTCCCCCCCTCCCCCAAGGATAGAGGTTTCCATACTGACAAAGAATGATGACATTATCTGAAACTGTAAGTAGCACAAACGTTGCTGACACATCTACCATGTTCTTTGGCACTGGGGAAAGATGAACATACAAAAATTAATATTGAGCTAATTTTGTGTAAACCCACACATATGGAGAGCCAAACTATCCCTATAATTGTGTGGGTCTATCATCATCAGCTTTCATGTACTGAAGAAGGAGCAGGCATACATGCTGCTCGGAATATAATCGCACACAGAGTGCACATGTTTGTAGCTGAGGACTGGGCGGTCAGCTGAAAGGCCAGTACGTCGTTGTCACTTCTTTCTTCTTTCATCTTAAACAGTGTGAAGACGACGACATTACGAGGGATGCCAGTGTCTACTGAAAAATAGTCTACGTCTGTTTACTTTCGATCTTGGAAAGACGCCGTTGCCAAACAGTTTCTCTTCTTATTTCAGTCACTTTTAACCTCCTCTGAATCCACACACCGAGAGTGCTTGACAGAGAGAGAGAGAGAGAGAGAGAGAGAGAGAGAGAGAGAGAGAGAGAGAGAGAGAGAGGAGAGAGAGAGGACATGACATAACACGACATGACACCAATATAACATGACAGATTACTGTGGTAAGTATTGAGGTACGTCTTCACTTCATGTAGATAGGGATGTAGCCCGACAAAGTTAACAAAAGGAAAGGGTATTCAACACAAGATTTATAAACGAAAAAACCAATCCGAAGACAAACCTTTCGAAAGACAAAAAAAAAAAAAGCATTCATCGAATTGATTATGCAATCACAGAAAAACAAACGAACATTAAGCTGAAATTTAGGATCCTTCATGGGTTGAATCTATTCAATCAACTCTTCGTATATCGATTCCCTTGTTTACGCTTTGTGCTCCTCTTTTGTTGATCTCTTTCCTAGGCTAAAAGCAACAGTTACAAATGTCTCAAAAACTTTGTTTCGTTTGATTTATCCTCATCTTTGAGTAATTTTGCATGCGCATCAGATCATCTTGTGTTATTGATCCTAAATGAGATTGACATTTTATGGAAATGTGGGTGCAAGCCAGAACATAGAACAAACATTTTTTTTTTCTGCCTTTTCAATTCTACACAATGGACAATATCTGCATGCCTCAAACTGACCTTTTGACTTCTCAATCCACATACTTTAAGACAAAATGATTCAGGAGCGTCACAGAATATAAAATATTACATTGTAATCAATAACTAATATTTTGACTTCACTGAATGTATTTTAAAATGAATAGCACCGTTTGTATAATCATTTAGGTCATTTTCAGACTAAGTCTGTTCATAAGAAAGTGTTGTCATATTTGACACCTTGACAATCCCATATGCTTTAGGCAAAACCATTTCCAGAAGAAATCTCTGGCGTTTTTGTTTTTGTTTTTTCAAAGTATTGTTTTGATTTTGTTAATTTATTTTGTAGAAGAAGCATATCACAAGTCGTAGTTTTTATATGAAAATGATACCTACCTGCCATCTAATAGAGCGCTTTGTTTGTAATGTTTACTGGCATGTCTTGAAATTGATTCGTGGAAACGTATAGTGGGTTTCTCTTTGTTTTACAGCTTCAGAATCCAAACGCCAGCCTTCAGACAGGTACGTGAACACTGGCTCTGCACAGGAACCAAAAAGCTTCCAGAAGAGCGACGGACCAATGGACGTCCGACTCCTCATAGCATTAAGGATTTCGGTAACCATTCTCTTAGTTTTTTTTTTCATAAACAACATCTGTAAATATTTGAAAGTGTTTGTGACTTAAACGTCTTGATTCTTGTAAAGCTGTCAGCTGCTTGCTGCTAAGAATCCCCCCCCCCCCCCTCCTCCAACCAAAGACCAGAATATTTGTTGTATTTAATTTAACTGCAAAGAACCAGAGTGAGTGTGCTTTTTAAATGATTTTACTGACTTTGTAGGCTTGTAGAAAGTCTTGTCTGTAAAACTATACCTACTGAAAAGAGAAGCTTTTCAACGGCATCAGGAAGACAAGAGAGAGAGAGAGAAGAGAGAGAAGAGAGAAAGAGAAAGAGAGAGAGAGAGAGAGAGAGAGAGAGAGAGAGAGAGAGCTGATCGTATCTTTCGTGAAGTCAAGAGAAATAAAGGGAATCATTAAGAAGAGCAAGACGAAGACTTAAGTCGGTGGATTCTACAGGGTTTCTTCCGTGGATTATCGCCTCTTCAAAAACCAATAAAGACAACATGACAATGTCCTTAATCAGGCTAATTTAATATTTCAGTAACGGAGGGATAGTAGGCTATAAGGTAGCGCTCTGTGTGATTTGTGCGATTCGGAAAGTAGATACAAATCCTCTGGAATCTCATGAGATCCTTAACGAAGCGTATTTGACGCTGGCAAAGAAAAAAAGAGGAAGAATTCACAAAAACAAAAACTTGAATACATTCATTTGTTTTCTCGTTTGACTTTTGCAAAAAAAAAAAAAATCTTATTACTCAGTCTTTTATCTAAAACAAAAATGAAAGTGAAGTTTCATTTTGTTGTATTTTTTATCGTCCCGTGACAGAAGACGTTAGAGGTATTGTGGTGGACCCTCAGGCTTTCAGAGATATGCACAAAACTCCGTTCACAGTCACACGCAAAAGCTTAGTGGTAGTGTCGCCTGTGCATTCTTTTATGTTTTCGGATTAAGTAACTAAATGTTTGTGGTTATTTTTTAACCTGGAAACCTTGTAATTTCTATTCCATTAAGATGTATTTCTCGGTCTTCCAACTTATTTATGTTTGTTAACTTGGCCTTGTCTGAAGTACAACTGAGTCAATAGACAATGACCAGCAAATGATGTAATTTTGAAAGAATGTGTAGTCTTATTTTACGTTAAAATATTTGATCTGGTTACAAGCACAGGCCTTTCTTTTAGACGCAAGTTTCTACTTGCTACAAAACCGGATTTAAAAAGCACCCGCGCAGTGAGTGAGCGCATGTGTGAGTGAGTGAGTGAGTAAGTGAGTGCGTGTGTGTGTATATATATATATATATTGTGTTAGTGTGTGTGTGTGTGTGTGTGTGTGTGTGTGTGTGTGTGAACAGTAGATGAGGAGAGAAGAGAGAGA
>CM065716.1:47515528-47525528 GCA_033310375.1 Conus canariensis | reverse complement strand
ACGATCCCTTTTCCATGTGTTATAAACTTCACTTTTTAATTTTAAGAAACCCTTCGTGCATGTGCATGCTTTTAGCAACACTTTAAAAAGGTCATCCTGCAGAACGTTAAACTTTTATTTTTCTGCACATTCTTTAGACCCCCTGATGATGTTTTCTCTGTGTCTGTGAACCTTTCTAATGGATTCGAATCCAATGAGTCAAGTTTAGGAAAGTTTGCAATGTATTCAAGTGTGTGAGTCTGTGTGTGTGTGTGTGTGGCGCGCGCGCGCGCGCGCGCGTGTGTGTGTGTATGTGTGTGTGTGTGTGAGTGCGCGCGCGCGCGCGTGCGTGCGTGCGTGCGTGCGTGCGTACGTGCGTGTGTGTGTGTATGAGCGCGCGCGTGTGTGCGTGCGTGCGCGCGTGCATGTGTGTGTGTGTGTGTGTGTGTGTGGTGTGTGTGTGTGTGTGTGTGTTCCATTTTTTTTATCAGTGAAGCTTGGCGCATTTGTCCACATGTATTGAGTTTAAACTTGTTTGTGACTGACACATATTTTTACACACACACACAACACACACACACACACACACACACACACACACACAACACACACACACACACACACACACCACACGCACACACACACACACACACACACCACACACCACACCACACAACGCACCACACACACACACGCACACACACACGCACACACACACACACACACACACACACACACACACACACACACATGGACACACACATACAAACACATATTGGCACTTATACACGTACGGACACACGCGCACGCAAACACACACGCACACACACACACAGACACACACACAGGTACGCGCGCATGGACGCACGCACACACATTTACGCACGCACGCGCGCTCGCGCGCGCGCGCGCGCACGCGCGCACACCACACACACATACACACACACGCATGCACAGACATTACACACACACACACACACACACACACACACACACACACACACATATCGACACGCACATCCACACGCACACATACACAAGAGCGAGCAGTCTCCTACGCGTATACATGCACACACACCCTTCCTTCACTCCTCTTCTCTTCCACACCCTTCCCTCCTCTTTTCCCCTCACCTTCCCCGGGAAAACAGACGCAGACACACATTTGACTGATTGGAAAACAATTTGCACGTGCACTTACGCACGTACGTGCGCGCACACCCACTAAGGCACCCTCCCCCCCACGCACACACACACTCACTCACACACACACACACACATCATCGTGACAGTGAAAACCGGTGAAAATCGATCATCCCAATCGGATTTTGTTGATGACATTGGTTATTGATTTTCAGGGTGGACAGTTCCAAGGAAAAGCCACCGTCTTGAAGTCCTGTGTGTGATGGAAACTTTGCCTGCTGGATCGGGGGTCAAGGCCAGTCCCCCCTCCTGACTGATTACCGGACAATAACCATAACAACACATGGAACGATCACAGGGAATGATGTCACTTCCAGTTCCTCAAGCCTAAAGGTAGAATACATATGTTGAACTTCATTTTGTGTCTGACATAAAAACATTATTTTTTGTGTCGCATGCCAGCTGTTACGTACACTTACTAGGTTAATATCATTTGTGTCGGGTCCTGAACTGAAATTGTGATATTTCTCACGGTTTGGAGGGTTCGCTGGGAAAAAAAACCTTTTAAAAAGTCAAATAACACTTCACTACTGAGAGAAAAGGAAACATCAGTTTGAAAACCAAAGGGAGACAGACATGCAGATAGACGGACATACGGAAAGGTAGGAGAGAAGAAAATAAGAAAGAGAAAACAAACGCAACCATAAATACAAGGAAAACGAAAGAAAAATCAAATAAACCACAACTTCATTCATTCGCAATCCTACAGGCCTACCAATCCAGTCACACACGAGTGTACTGTTCTTCTTAAAACAGCGTGGCGATTTGACACGCTGCATCATGCAGAATTAAAAGCACTGAAGCTAAAGGCAGACGCGTGAGAAGAAGGTAACAGAAGCACATCAACCACCTGTCATCACCTGCTTGGCGAGGGCATTGTTTCACAGCAGCCTGTGTCAACCATCTTATCCTCTGCAGAGTTCCAATCAGCGACAAGTGTTTCTCTAGAACTGGTCACACGACTCGAGTGTGTGTGCGCGCGTGTGTGTCTCCTTCAGCATTCCAGCAGTCCTCGCCGACACGTCTAGCTCATGCTGACCTGGCGAACTGGGGTTCCAGTCCCGGCAGCAGTCTGAGTCTGATCTACCAACGTGGCAGAGGAGGAGGAGGAGGAGGAAGAGGAGGAGGTCCTTTGCTGCAGAATCCAAGATGGCTGACAAGAGCGAGGAGACGATTTCAAGAGAGAGGGAGGAATGTCTGGGTCGACCTCAGAAGATAGGTAAGAGATGTGCATATGCTTGTCTGATTTCTTGTCCATCGTAAGTCTCACTGTCTCTGTCTGTTTGTCTCCCATTCCCACCACCCTTCCTCCATGTCTTTTTGCGTCTTTGTTTGTCTGTCTGTTTATCTCTCTCTCTCTCTCTCTCTCTCTCTCTCTCTCTCTCTCTCTCTCTCTCTCTCTCTCTAGCTTGTCCGCAAAAGGAACAATAGTCCAGTTCTTTTATTTTACTCGTAACAATTGAGAGAGAGAGAGAGAGAGAGAGAGAGAGAGAGAGAGAGAGAGAGAGAGAGAGAGAGAGAGAGAGAGAGAGAGTCCGAAATTACAACCGGCTCTTGCCTCTACTCTCTCTGGCTCATCGCTTCCCTTTTCTTCCTTCGATCCATATAGAAATAAAACAATCATATACGAAATAATCAAACAACCACATTAACATCGCTGGAGGGGAGAGAGAGAGAGAGAGAGAGAGAGAGAGAGAGAGAGAGAGAGAGAGAGAGAGAGAGAGAGAGAGAGATGACGGGTAAGGACGGGGGTGAGACTTTGGACAGGTTAAATGTGAGGGTGGGTGGAGAAGTAATCGGAGGAGATGGGATGGGGATAGGGAAACAGATCGTGCTTAGCTGGTTGATTTTAACGGAAGCGTAATCAAACAGTTCTCTGGGTAGTTTCACGCTATTCATGATTTGTGACGAATCAGTAGTCATCTGATTGTGCTTATTTTTTTATATTTTAGTGTGTGTGTGTGTGTGTGTGTGTGTGTGTGTGTGTGTGTGTGTGTGTGTGTGTGTGCGTGCGTGTTAGAGAGAGAGAGAGAGACAGACAGACAGACAGAGACAGACAGACAAACAGACAGACAGATAAAAGACAGACAGACAGATAGACAGACAGATAGACAGGCGACGACATAATCAGACAGGAGGAACAAAACTCCAAACACGACTCACATCCACAACATGAAAACACCCCCTCCCCCATCCTCCAGGAGAAAAGATCTTTGTTGACCGTACCCGTTCAGGGCGATGAAGCCAGTGGTCCCGGAATGGAAGTTGCACTGACTGAGTAGATGAACATCGCTGGCGGCGTGGACAGCAGCATCTGGGAGAGATTGTTGGAGTAGATGAACATCGCTGGCGGCGTGGACAGCAGCATCTGGGAGAGATTGTTGGAGTAGATGAACATCGCTGGCGGCGTGGACAGCAGCATCTGGGAGAGATTGTTGGAGTAGATGAACATCGCTGGCGGCGTGGAAAGCAGGATCTGGGAGAGATTGTTGGAGTAGATGAACATCGCTAGCGGCGTGGAAAGCAGGATCTGGGAGAGACTGTTGGAGAAGATGAACATCGCTGGCGGCGTGGAAAGCAGGATCTGGGAGAGATTGTTGGAGTAGATGAACATCGCTAGCGGCGTGGAAAGCAGGATCTGGGAGAGATTATTGGAGAAGATGAACATCGCTGGCGGCGTGGAAAGCAGGATCTGGGAGAGATTGTTGGAGTAGATGAACATCGCTGGGGGCGTGGAAAGCAGGATCTGGAAGAGATTATTGGAGAAGATGAACATCGCTGGCGGCGTGGACAGCAGGATCTGGGAGAGATTGTTGGAGTAGATGAACATCGCTTGTGGCGTGAACAGCAGGATCTGGGAGAGTTTGTTGGAACATAAACTCAAAACAGATTAAAAAGTCACTCGAAAGAACGCAGGACGTCATCATGGTCAAATGGATCCTGGATTCGCCTTCGTTCCGAATCCGCACCGAAGATAAGGAGGAAAAGGATTATGTGTTTGTCACATGGGAGACAGACATCACATCATCTGGCGGGTGCTGTGTGATGCGGTTGAGGATGATACGGGCTAAGGTCTTTCTTGTGATGCTCAGCTATGAAATGCTTCTGTTGTCGCACACCATTCTGTGCCCTTTTTTCGTATAAAGGTGAATGATATTTGCGTTTTTGAAGTCCTGTGGGATTGCACCTTACTCCCAGAACTGCTGCGTTAGATTGGTTGCTACGGCCTGCCCTCCCTCCTGAAAGATCTCGGGGGCTATACCATCAAGGCCTGTGTTTTTCTCGGCTGAGTTGCCCAGGCTCCATAATTGCCCTCTCGGTCCGGCCGCTACAGCAGAACGTCTTGATCACGACTAGGCTGCAGGTGTTGCCGGAGAGAAGGTGTAGTTCATTACCAGTCCACCTTAGGGGTCCTCTCCAGATTTTCTGTCAGGATTTCATCCCTTAACCTTTCCCACAAATTGACATACCCATGAGGCAGTATGTCGCCTACTAGATAGACAACCTTCCAGGTTGACGTGCTGCATTCGCCGGAAGCAACAGAAATGATCTGATAACACTGACGAATGTTCACAGACAGCCAATGTTGGACAGGATGGCCCTTAGGTCCTCACGGCTAACGGTGTCCCTTTTTCAGGTTCTTGGATAGGATGTAAAGATTCTGGTTCTGCTTGTGGCACTTTTACTGGATTTGCCGGATTGCAAAGGCAATGTTCATCGTCCCATGCGCCTTAAATTGTCTACTTGTGAATGGAGAGAGAGAGAGAGAGAGAGAGAGATTCAGATTCAGATGTTTTATTCTTATAGGCCTTGGCCCCTCAGAATGGGAGTATACATGGAAAATATTAAAGTCATATTTCCAGATTCAATATAATAATTACATTGCATAAACGCTTCGCCTTTTGAAAGCTTTATATAGATAAACTGCAAACTGTTTTACAATGCTTTCATTCTTAGATGACATTAACAAGACAAGCCTGAACAGGCAAGGTCTTGTACAAAATTTCCGTGGAATTAATTTTCCTCTTTAATCTTGTAATTATGGACAAGTTAATACAAAATGCACTTCATGTTCTTTTGACTGTCGACATAATGGACACAACAGATGCGAGTTATTGACTTGTTTATAACGATAATGATGAACAAAAATATCAGACACTCCAGTTCTAAACTTAGTCATTATCAACTTAAGGTGCTTGTCCATACGCCTTGACGTGTACATTGGGAGAGAATGCAGATCATTCTATAAAACTAAACCTGATACTATACTGCTCAAAACAATTTAAGAGCCACCTGCATTTTTCATATGGTTTAGATAACGCATCGTAGTGTATAGAATTCAAAGCTTTTGTCCAATTTTTGCACTGAAATCGTGACAACGGCTTCAAAGCAAAACTGGTTTTGGCATGTGTTCAGTTGAATCTGAGTCTATTGGGTTGAACGAGTTCACAAAAGAAACACCGAAATCACGAAAACATGGTCGCGGTTTGCGAGCGCATAGCTGAGGCAGCAGAGTTGGGCTGACTGCAAACCGCATTGCACGTGCAAGTCGTGCCTTTACTGAACACATGGCAACCAGTTTTGCTGACCAGTGGGTATAAAAAAGCCGCTTTTGGGGGGGTGTTTTTAACCATGGCACCAAGACGGAGATTAAATGACACTGACCGGGGAAGGGCTGTTGCTTGGCTTCAACAAGGTGTAGGCGTCAGAGAAGTTGGTCGTCGCCTTCAAGTGCATCATGCTGTAATCCAAAGACTTTGTGACCGCTTCAATGCCACTGGTAGTACTGCTGAATGAAGACAGTCTGGTGGCAGACTGCTGGTTCTGACGGCGCTGAGACAAAGAACAGCCACTGCAAAAAAACCTCAGGCAACAACTGCGTGCTGCAGCGAACGTCAACATTTCCGACCAAACAGTTCGGAACTGCCTGAGAGAAGTTAACCTCTGAGCAAGACGGCCAGCTGTTCGACCTGTGCTGACGGCGGCTCACCGTAGGGCGCGATTGACCTGGTGCCAAGCTCATGTGGCATGGACGAGGCAGCATTAGGCCCGGATGATGTTTTCTGATGAGTCCCATTTTGCTCGGCTCTTCCACGATGGTCGCATACGTGTCTGGAGGTGGACGGCGGAATGCTACCAAGAAGCCAACGTAATCGAACGGGACCGGTATGGCGGGAGGTCTATCATGGTGTGGGGTGGCATAGGAAGGAACTTCAGAACCCCCCTGTACCGAGTTGAAGGCAATCTAACTGGTGTGGGGTGCAGGGACAATATTCTTCAGCCTCTGGTCCTGCCTTCCCTGCAAGCCCTGGGCCCTGACGCCATCCTCCAGGACGACAACGCCCGTCCCCACCGTGCCAGGGTGGTAAACATCTTCTTGGAGGAGCAGCAGGTCAACCGCCTCGACTGGCCAGCGTCCTCGCCCGACCTTAACCCGATCGAGCACGCCTGGGACGTCCTGGGGCGCCTGCTTCAAGAGAACCACCCTCCAGCAGTGAACCTGGGCCAGCTCTTCGACTTCTTGCAGCAGGAGTGGAACAACATCCCCAGATGACTCTCAGGAGGCTTGTGGACTCTATGAGACAGAGATGTCTAGCTTGTATCCGCGCTAATGGCGGCCATACTGAGTATTGACATTGATTGTCATTTGATTGACTGTTGTGATTTCTGAAATGAAGGTGTTCATCAATTAAGCCCATGAAGTTGTTTTTAAACAGCTGTTATTCGTTTATTTCTGATGTCATTGTATCGTTCCATAGATGAATTTTCAATTAAATTGTTTGAAGAAGTTATTTTGTTTTTCAGTTGAATTGCGTGTGAACGTTTTCAACTGGCTCTTAAATTGTTTTGAGCAGTATATTTTGAACATGGAAATTCCAGTCCTGCCATCTACAGTCAATAAGTCTTTCTTTAAACGTACGGACAAGTTGTTCATATCTCCAACAGCTTGGTTAAGCCATACATACCCAAAACCATATTCGTGTAGTTTCGCTCTAACATGCGACACCCAGTTCACCTTGCCTCTATTATCTAGTTTTAACAGCATTTTATACTCTTTATGAGGCAATCTATGTTCATCCATCTGAGTTAATTTTAACGAGTGCTTGACACATTTAACAGTGGAGTGCAAAGATATGGGGTATATATCAGTCTCACCATACACAAGATCATTTGGGATTTGTGGTGATACACCCAAAAACTTTTTTAAAGCAAATAAATGAACTTTTTCGCATCATGCAGCTGCAGCATCAAGACGCAGAGAGAGAGAGAGAGAGAGAGAGAGAGAGAGAGAGAGAGAGAGAGAGAGAGAGAGAGAGAGAGAGCATATCAAGACCACAGGCTTATTCAACCAAAAGCTGTCAGTAATCTGTAAAGTTTCTGGAGTAGGCGATCTGCAAACATGGGCTATATGCACCCTGGGATTTGTTAACGAGCAGCTGCTCAAAAAATCATGCAAAAGAAAAGGATAGAAAAGAAAGCAGCAGGGGAGAAAAAGACAAGCAAGAGGAAATACTCGCAGGCAAGCATAAATCCCATCATTAAATGTGGAACGTGCAGCTACGTAACCGAAATAGCACATTTTTCTCCATGGCTGCCCGCCAATCCTCCCTCAGTCACACAGCAGCATGCTTCAAAATGTAGAAATTTCTTAGGCTCCATGGATAGAATTTATTCGAACTGTTCTTCATATATTGGGAATGAATCACATCTGGAAAAATCGAGTCAAACCTACACATCGGGAGAACAAAATATGCCATCACAAAGAAATTAGGCTCTAAATACATAGACGTCTGGGAATATTTAAAAATAAGTACTTGGAGATTGTGCTTTTACAATAAAATTAATGAAAAACTACTGACTAGAACCACACACACACACACACACACACACACACACACGCACGCACACACACACACACACACACACACACACACACACACACACCACGCACGCACGCACGCACGCACGCACGCACACACACACACACACACACACACACACACACACACACACACACACACACACACACATTATCAAATGTTAAAGATGTGACCTTAGCAGACTTTGCGTCAGAGCTCATGACCTACAAGTAGAAAGGGGTAGATACTTGAACACTTTAAGAGAAGACAGAAAAACGCTCAGCATGTGATGTGATCAAAGTTAAAACTCATTTTCTGGACAGCTGCTCTAGAAACAAACTGGAGCTAATAGAACAGCCATCAAAAGATATGCCAGGCCCAAACCTGCAGAAACTATGCCCAGATGAAATGCAAGGCAATGACGACGTACAAATTCATATTGCAAGATATTTTCATGATTGCATGCATTTGAAAAGACAATAAGGGTTCCCTATATGGACCCAGATGAATTATGGTTATTCCGTTAGTTATGATATCTTATACTACTATGCCGTATCTATACACCCTTAAGGGTTCTCGTGACAATTAAGGTCTGAGTCTGAGCCTGATTCTGAGTCTGAGCCTGTCTTTCTATGTGTCTGTCAGTCCTGTCCGTCCGTGCGTCTGTCTGTTTGCTTGTGTGCCTATATTTCTTCCTACAAGTGTGTGTGTGTGTGTGTGTGTGTGTGTGTGTGTGTGTGTGTGTGTGTGTGTGTGTGTGTGTGTGTGAGTGTGTGTGTGTGCGTGCGCGTGCGTGCCCACACAGAGATCTATCTATCACACAGATCTATCTATCTACCTATTTATCTGTCTATCTATCTTTCTATCTCTCTATCTATCTGTATGGGTTATAAGCAACAAGAATATGTTTTCTCTCTTTTTCTCACTCTCTCTGTCTTCTGTCTCTGTCTCTCTGTCTGTCTGTCTGTCTGTCTGTCTGTCTGTCTGTCTGTCTCTCCTTCCCTCCCTCCCTCTCCCTCTCTCTCTCTCTCTCTCTCTCTCTCTCTCTCTCTCTCTCTCTCTCTCTCTCTCTCAAAAGACATTCTTATACTCCCTCTCCTCTTTCAGCAAGTTTTATAATTGTCGTAAACTTTACAACTTTGGAAAAGAAAAGTTTTTGCATGTTGTTGGCTGCTCAGGGTGTCCCTGAGAAATTCAGGTAGATCAGTATTTCCCTTTTATCCCAGAACAATGCTTTTGTACTTTTCTCTTCTATTTTGATATTGCTGGAGGCTTCTTGTAGTTGTGTGTTCCAGAAATTTCAAAAGAAAAGTTGTGGTAAGTGTCAGGTAACTCTCTGAATTATGTTCAAGGGGCTGTCGCTCGATCAGTTTAATCCTTTCTGGGCATGTGTGTGCAACACAGAGAAATGAATAATTCAAAAACACCAGCCGCCCCGGCGAAGTGGTTTACGTCGCGGACTCCCGGCTGGGTTCGATTCCCATCAAAGCCATGTGGGATTTTTCTACCTCGGCGGGCTCCTTCCCAGAGTGACTACAGACGAAGGTTGCAACAAAAATTTGACTTGTATTCTTTATCTTTTTTGTCTCTTGTTGCATTCTTTGCCTGTATCCTTAATATGTAAAGGATACATTGCTGTTGTTTAATGTAACGCAGTTTTTTTCCTCTTCATAGCAGGATAGAATAATCAACACCAATCTCATCTTACTGGCTCTTTGTGCAGTAAAGATATCTGTATGTTTTCTGTACAGAGATGAAGGGCTGCGAGAGGCACTGATGAGAGAAAAAGGGGAGGGGGGGGGGATAAGGATGGAGAAGAGGAGGTGGGAATGCCAGAGATTCCACCATTTCTGCACTCCCACATCCCTTTTCCTTCCCCTCCCTTTGCACAGTGCTGAGAAAAAACAAATCGGAGAGGGAATATGCATCGCAGTCCCATTCCACCCCTCTCTCTCTCCTCC
>CM065716.1:47503028-47510528 GCA_033310375.1 Conus canariensis | reverse complement strand
CATATGTGCATGTGGTCTTATCGGCTAATCGTAGTCAATGGGTCATGCTTGACGCATATACATGCGTGTCATTGGGATCCTAGCAGAGTGACTGTGCACACCATTCAAAAGCACACGTCTGTCTTTCTGTCTCGGTCTCTCTTTTTCAATTTTGTCTGTCTGTCAGTCTACCTGTTTGTCTGTCTGTCTGTCTGCCTGTTTCTGTCTGTCTGTCTATGTCTGTCTGTCTGTCTGTCTGTCTGTCTGTCTGTCTCTCTTTCTCTCTCTTTCTCTCCTCCTCCTCCCTTCTCCTCCTCGTTCTCCCTGTACTTCTCCTCCTCCTCCTTCTTCTCCTCTTCCTCCTCCTCCTCCCCCTCCTCCTCCTTCTTCTTCTTTTCTCTCATTTTCACTCTGTGTCTCTGTCTCTGTCACTTGCTTGCTCACTCGACCGCTCACTCTCTCTCTCTCTCTCTCCTCTCTCTCTCTCTCTCTCTCTCTCTCTCTTCCGTTCTCTCCCCCTCTCTGTCTCCCTCCATTTCTTTCTTCTCCCTAACTATCTGTGTCTCTTCCACCTTCTGGGTTCCCTGTCTGTCTGTCTATCTACTTATTAACCACTCTATACTGCTGTCTTGTACTGTTTCTGGTCGCTCCCTCTTCCTTTATTAGTCATGTGATTGACTGCCGAATGGGTTGCCCTCTTACTATATCATGTCATAGCATTCCTTCACCGCTACCTTCATCTCCTCCATTCCTGCTCCACATCATCTCCTGTCCCCCTCCCCCGCCCAGCCCTCTTCCTCTTTGGATCTGCTTGCGTCTGTCTCCCTGTGTTTCTTGCTCTCTCTCTCTCTCTCTCTCTCTCTCTCTCTCTCTCTCTCTCTCTCTCTCTCTCTCTCTCTCTCTCTCTCTGTCCCAACCCTCCAATGTGTCTCTTAGTCTCTGATCTGTCTCTCCCCCACCCCTCAACCATCTCTGTCAGTCTGTCTGCCTGCCTGTCCGCCTGTCTGTCTCTGTCTGTCTCTGTCTGTCTGTCTGTCTGTCTCTGTCTTTGTCTCTGTCTGTCTGTCTGTCTCTGTCTCTGTCTTTGTCTCTGTCTCTTTGTCTCTGTCTTTGTCTCTGTCTGTTTGTCCGTCTGTCTCTGTCTTTCTGTCTGTCTGTCTCTGTATTGGTCCACTTTACTATGACTTTTCCTGCTTCCTACCCCATTTCCCCCAAGTCTGACTGTGTGTAATCATCAGTTCTGTCAACACGACAGTGGCTCCTTCCAACATTTGTTGAATGTTTTACCCGCTATGATGGGAAGATTGGAATCACAGTCGAGTTTCATCAGCTTAATGGCTTCGTCTCGAGAGGGTTTTCCAAATATCTCGGCCGACACTTTGATACTTTTTAATCAGGCTGAGTTTAGGATTTGTTATGAAAGAAAGCATGACGTACAGATCTGCCATGTAGATTCAGAGCAAAGCTGAACATCATAACATCATCTCTCATCATCCACATTGATCTTTGTCGGAAAAACAAACAAATAAACAAACAACTCTTATTTTCGGTGGTTCTTCAATTCCTGCTCTTATGTTGACCTCACGTACGTCTCCTTTGTAGTTCTGTGTCCATGGTGAGTTCAGCTGATGTGGGTAAATTCTTTGGAATTGCTTTTGGATATATGTGCCACCCTCCATACAGGGACGCCGACACACATTGGATCCATCTCCATATATTTTCGTTTTAATTGTCCCCCCTCGCAATTTTTCTCTGTTTCCAATGATTTACACCGACAAAGCCCCACCGAAAACAAAATTAATGTTGTAACAATTTCCTCCGAAATGGATTCGCCATTTCTCCCTCAATTCTGAAGCCATGGCCTCCTTTGTTTAGTCTGCCACTTGCTAAAGCTGACATTTTAACTTTGTGGGATTTTGGCCTTGTCTCCACATGAAAAAACACTGAAATCCGTTTTTGCTTCTAACTGGCGAACTCCAGCATGCATTTGTTTACCACCTCTGTGGTTTGATACAGTGCAGTAAGATGACATGAGAAAGAGAACCGTTTGACACGTTTTCTTTTTAAAAATGTGTAATCAAATCCTATTCGTCTTTTATCTCTTTGTCTCTGTCTTTATCTCTCTCTGGCTGTTTCTGTGTCTGTCTGTCTCTGTCTGTCTCTGTCTTGTCTCTGTCTCTCTGTCTCTCTGTCTCTCTGTCTCTCTCTCTCTCATGGACACACACACACACACACACACCACACACACACACACACACACACACACACACACACACGCACGCACACACACACACATGCATGCTCGCGTGCACATGCACGTGCGTGCAGGTGTGTATGCGTGTATGTGGGTATGCACCCCCCGCACACACACACACACACACACACACACACACACACACACACACACACACACACACACACACACACATTTACTCCTCTGTCATGCCCACCTCTCTCTCTATCTCCCTCCCTCTCTCTGTCTGTCTGTCTGTCTCTCTCTCTCTCTCTCACGCGCTTTCTGTCATTTGAAAAGATCACTTTCAACAGGAAGCTCATGTCCAAGAGTTTCTTCCACACATCCCGACCAGAGTGAAGCAATTTCCCTTTGCAGCAATAACTTCTTTTGTGCGTAAATTTCACATTCCTTGTCTTGTTGTTCTTTCACCTTATGATTCCTCCCCCCCACCACCCCCCTTAGACAGCTGTCAGAAGATCTAACCATGTGTTTATGCCACTTTCCATTAAAACCTTATTATTAAACGTGAGTCACAGTCTTATACCATTCTCCATACAATGCGTGTCCTTTCCTTTTTCACCATTCCACATTGTCACTTTTCCCAGTCCAGCGTTGTCTCAAAAGGAAAGATTGGGAGACAGACGTCATCCATTGAAAGGCTCCGCGAAAAACAAGTAATACTGTCTTTTAAAAATTAACCGAAATACAAGCTTCATCGCAGGGAAGATTTCACCAGAAAATTCATCGTCTTTGTTTCCTTTGGCGGTGTCGCTTTTGCCAGTTCTCATTTCCTGGCCTTTGTGCAACCTTTACCCTTCCTGACGAGTCTTTCTCTCAAGGGTATCTCATAATGCCTGTTCTCATTCCCTCCTTTCCAGGGCTGAACAGGGGACAGAAATAAACAGGGCGAAGAGCATGAACGATCGATCTTTATTCATTGGCATTAATGGCCCGGCTCTTTCCTGGTTTAGTTTTTAGCTGACTGACTTCACTCAGACTGTTTGCATCAATGGCAGACACTCAGAGCCTTCTGCTGTCACGTATGGTCTTTCCCAGATTTCATGACGGGACTGCCTCTTTTTACTGAATGAATCCCGTACCCCACGTTGTCAGCATGCATGAATCGTTGCATGATAGTTGGCCGTATAACAGGTTTCATTGGCCAGCCATTAATGCTGACACAGTTGTTCAATAGAGACTAAACGCTAAGAAACCATCAACAAACTGCAACTGAACACTGATAATATTGAAGTAATGCTGGCCTGTCCTCAAAAATTACTCAGTTGTCCACTGATAATATTGAAGTAATACTGACCTGTCCTAAAAGATTGCTTAGTTGTCCTTTTGCTTCAATCATTATTAATTAACAACACACTTGCATTCTTCTCCTCTTCTTTTTGCAATCTTTGCTTTACTCTAAATCAACACCTTTAGTTCCAACAACATGTCTATAAAATCTGAAGATCTGCGAATCTTGACCTCAGCAACACACCTCTTGTTCGGCAGTGTCTTTCGACTAAAGTTAGGTGATTTTAGTACGTGTCTTTGTCATATCTAAAATACGTAATTTCAGCTCTCGTCTTTCTAGCATTGCTGACCACCTTCCGAGCAGACTCAAATGAATGAAAAAAAGACTCTGGTTATCGACTGGTTCTCTGATTAACCATGTTCGTGTGTGTCACTGTAGTTCTGCACTCTCTGAACAAGACTAGCTGTTGGTCTCTATTAGGATGAAATATATAAACTTGCTAACCTATCCTTTGCTGTCATCTCTGGTTTTGATAACATTAGTGCATCACTTATCATATACACGTCTTCTGTCAGCTCCATGCTCACTCTATCACTTCTTTCCTGCAACAGCCTACAATAGAAACAACGACTAACGGTAAAAGGTCTTTCTCCTTTCAAGCTCTGTTGCATGAATCAAATGGGATCTGTCTCATGGAAACTCAGATTTTCTCACTACTTTCAGGGCAGGCGTATAAATAAGTGTTTCATAAGAAGTGCATAACGCTTGATCATGTCTCAGTGAAATATGCATACACTGGGTCAGGACTATGTGTATGTTATGTTAAGTCCACTTTCATGTGAAGTATATGCAAATATATGAATGGTTAGTCATAGTGTAGTTATGTGAAGCGCCGCGAAAATCCAGGTCACTGGACGTGTACCTAACAAAAATCCACCACATCATCATCGTCATCATCATGATCATCATCATCATGATCATCATCTTCATGATCATCATGATCATGATCATGATCATCATCATCATCATCATCATCATCATGACTGATGTCGACAGCAGCGCCCATCTCTATACTTTCGACTAAAGGTAGGTTTTACTCTCTTTTCCAATATTATGGCCTTGTCAGAAGGAGTATTGCGATTTTAGTGTCATCCACAGCAAAGGCTCCACCAGAAGCCCCTCCTTTGCAGCTTCATACCCTAAGCTGTCTGTGGACTTTCCCACGATAAAGCCGATTGGTGTAAATGTTGAATGCTGTTATCCACAGCAGCCTGGTCTTGTCGTCTTCTGCGTAATTAATTAAACCCATTTAAAGGAATAGTTTTCTCCCCTTGCTCTGAGGCAGAATGAAGATGGGATTTCAAAGAAGAAAAAAAAATATCTCCTCTGCCCCTGACTGTTTCATGAGACAGAAAAAGCCTTATGACAGGTTGCGCAAATGACTATGGTCACTTTTTAGAGCTTCACCATCCCTTGATCAATCAAATAATCAAGCAGTCAATCAATGTGTCCGCAAATGAAAGATGCTGTTCCCCCCAAATGATAGTGTGTTCTTCTCTACATGGAAAAACAAGGCTGAATTGTGTCTCTTTAATTATGTATGATTTAAGAAAAACATTATTCTGTCTTCATACTAGCACGCGTTTAGTATTGATTCTGTCAGCCTTGGTGTTTTTATTTCTTTATCAATTTGTTCTATGTAGATACATGTATTTCTCTCTCTCTCTCTCTCTCTGTCTCTCTCTCTCTCTCTCTCTCTCTCCGCGCGCGCGCGCGCGCGTGTGTGTGTGTGTGTGTGTGTGTTATGATAAGGGATAGGGGATGAGAATAAGGAAGAAAACATAGTAATGTCAGTTTTCTTTACAGGATTCATGCACACATACAAACACGTGCGGCAGATATGAAGGCTCATTTATACCGCGCGCCGCGCGCACACACACACACACACACACACACACACACACACACACACACACACACACACAACAAGACGCGCGCGCGCGCGCGCGCGCGCACACACACACACCACACACACCACACACACACACACACACCACACACACACCACACCACACATATGGAATAGAGATCCAAGAGATTATAGTCTTACCAGAGCACTGAACACCGATCATATTGTCTTTCTTTTCGTTTACACATAATACATCCTCACTCCCATCTCTCCTTCCATTCAATTGCATATTGATTTTTTCATCAAATTACGGAACCGCTTACTCACTACAATAAGCTAATTCCCGACCATTCTTGAGAAATTTTATGGCGTCGTCCAAGGAGTAGGAATTGATCATTATCCGAGAGAGAGAGAGAGAGAGAGAGAGAGAGAGAGAGAGAGAGAGAGAGAGAGAGAGAGAGACAGACAGAGAGAGACAGAGAGAGACAGAGACAGAGACAGAGAAGTACGAAACCTCAAGATGACTGTATCCGGTGCGTCCAGTGTGTCTGATGTAACCAGGAATCGAAAGAAAATTACAGAGAATAAGGGCATCAAAGATGACAGAATGCTTCATCGAGTACACACACACACACACACACACACACACACACACACACACACACACACACACACACACGCACCTCTCTGAGTCTCTCTCTCTCTCTCTCTCTCTCTCTCTCTCTCTCTCGATACACACACACAAACATACACACACACATGCATACACATACACATTTTTTCATGCATAAAATCTCTCTCTCTCTCTCTCTCTCTCTCTCTCTCTCTCTCTCTCTCTCTCTCTCTCTTCTCTCTCTCAGAACCGTCTGCATCTCTTTTTCTCTCGACTTCGGCAAGTTTTACGACAGCCGTAAACGTGTGCAGCCCTACAGATGAAAGCTTCTTTTCGTATTGTTGGCCTCATAGGGTGTCTCTGGGAATTTCAGGCAAATCAATACTCTCCCTTCCATCCATTCTTGCGTCTGTGGTATCTGTAATGACTGTATTATCTATAGCGTGTCACTTGTGTAGGCATATTGTCCTTGATAACTTTGCATTGGTTTGCTGTAAGCGGAGATCAGACGGAAATGTTTGAACTTACTTCATTGAGCTGGGGAGCCTGTGCTTTGAATTTTGATTGAAGAATGGTCAGTCGTTTGCTTTTCGTTTTTTTGTTCGAAATAACCAGAAAAAACAAACTGCTTCAGTTTTTATCATCTTTATTTCATTGTTCCACAAAATATGACAGCTTATGAAACTGGACAAAGAAAACAAATGAATCGCTGACAGCTCTCCACCAATAACAGCTTTCCAAATGGCAATTGACTGCAGATGGAAAGTCGTGACTTTTTATATTTTCTTTTTCTTTAGTTATTTTGGTTGTTGCAACATGTTTGTGTGTGTGTGTGTGTGTGTGTGTGTGTGTGTGTGTGTGTGTGTGTGTGTGTGTGTGTGTGTGTGCTCAGAGAATGTAAACGATATATTTCTCTCATTTGTAATAAAAGTTACTTTTTCATCCAGAGCGGCAAGATGGAAGAGTTAAAACTATGAGCATCGTGCGGCTCTTTGCGCAAGAACACACACCCCTACACCACACACACCACACACACACACACACCACCAACCACACACACAACACACACACACAGAGTTTCACTCATCCCCTTCCTCACCCTGATTAACTCCCTACCTCCTGTCTCTTACCGTCACCTCTCTCAGTTTCTATCCACTCCTTGCTCAGTTTCTTCAAATTCTAGATCCCTCCCTGCCTGCCTGTCTGTCTGATTTTACTCACACCCTCTCCACCCCACCTTACCGCTGCACAATTCACCTTCCCATTCCTCAAAAAAAAAAGGAAAGTTATTTAATACAGATCTCATTCCTGGCTGTTCCCAAGTAGAAATCATTGGGTTGACATGTTTCTTACTGAGACGAGTGTGATTCTCGATCCCTGGCCTGCATCCTTTCACCCTGCCCCTGATAAAGATGTCTGGCATTACGACTTGTTTTATTTCCTTATCCTGAGGACCTGGTCTCTCTCCCCCTTTCATCTGATCTAAGGTCGGAGAGGTCCAGTATCCTGATGAC
>CM065716.1:47490626-47502928 GCA_033310375.1 Conus canariensis | reverse complement strand
TCTTTATTCATTGGCATTAATGGCCCGGCTCTTTCCTGGTTTAGTTTTTAGCTGACTGACTTCACTCAGACTGTTTGCATCAATGGCAGACACTCAGAGCCTTCTGCTGTCACGTATGGTCTTTCCCAGATTTCATGACGGGACTGCCTCTTTTTACTGAATGAATCCCGTACCCCACGTTGTCAGCATGCATGAATCGTTGCATGATAGTTGGCCGTATAACAGTTTCATTGGCCAGCCATTAATGCTGACACAGTTGTTCAATAGAGACTAAACGCTAAGAAACCATCAACAAACTGCAATTGAACACTGATAATATTGAAGTAATGCTGGCCTGTCCTCAAAAATTACTCAGTTGTCCACTGATAATATTGAAGTAATACTGACCTGTCCTAAAAGATTGCTCAGTTGTCCTTTTGCTTCAATCATTATTAATTAACAACACACTTGCATTCTTCTCCTCTTCTTTTTGCAATCTTTGCTTTACTCTAAATCAACACCTTTAGTTCCAACAACATGTCTATAAAATCTGAAGATCTGCGAATCTTGACCTCAGCAACACACCTCTTGTTCGGCAGTGTCTTTCGACTAAAGTTAGGTGATTTTAGTACGTGTCTTTGTCATATCTAAAATACGTAATTTCAGCTCTCGTCTTTCTAGCATTGCTGACCACCTTCCGAGCAGACTCAAATGAATGAAAAAAAGACTCTGGTTATCGACTGGTTCTCTGATTAACCATGTTCGTGTGTGTCACTGTAGTTCTGCACTCTCTGAACAAGACTAGCTGTTGGTCTCTATTAGGATGAAATATATAAACTTGCTAACCTATCCTTTGCTGTCATCTCTGGTTTTGATAACATTAGTGCATCACTTATCATATACACGTCTTCTGTCAGCTCCATGCTCACTCTATCACTTCTTTCCTGCAACAGCCTACAATAGAAACAACGACTAACGGTAAAAGGTCTTTCTCCTTTCAAGCTCTGTTGCATGAATCAAATGGGATCTGTCTCATGGAAACTCCAGATTTTCTCACTACTTTCAGGGCAGGCGTATAAATAAGTGTTTCATAGGAAGTGCATAACGCTTGATCATGTCTCAGTGAAATATGCATACACTGGGTCAGGACTATGTGTATGTTATGTTAAGTCCACTTTCATGTGAAGTATATGCAAATATATGAATGGTTAGTCATAGTGTAGTTATGTGAAGCGCCGCGAAAATCCAGGTCACTGGACGTGTACCTAACAAAAATCCACCACCATCATCATCGTCATCATTATGATCATCATCATCATGATCATCATCTTCATGATCATCATGATCATGATCATGATCATCATCATCATCATCATCATCATGACTGATGTCGACAGCAGCGCCCATCTCTATACTTTCGACTAAAGGTAGGTTTTACTCTCTTTTCCAATATTATGGCCTTGTCAGAAGGAGTATTGCGATTTTAGTGTCATCCACAGCAAAGGCTCCACCAGAAGCCCCTCCTTTGCAGCTTCATACCCTAAGCTGTCTGTGGACTTTCCCACGATAAAGCCGATTGGTGTAAATGTTGAATGCTGTTATCCACAGCAGCCTGGTCTTGTCGTCTTCTGCGTAATTAATTAAACCCATTTAAAGGAATAGTTTTCTCCCCTTGCTCTGAGGCAGAATGAAGATGGGATTTCAAAGAAGAAAAAAAAATATCTCCTCTGCCCCTGACTGTTTCATGAGACAGAAAAAGCCTTATGACAGGTTGCGCAAATGACTATGGTCACTTTTTAGAGCTTCACCATCCCTTGATCAATCAAATAATCAAGCAGTCAATCAATGTGTCCGCAATTGAAAGATGCTGTTCCCCCCAAATGATAGTGTGTTCTTCTCTACATGGAAAAACAAGGCTGAATTGTGTCTCTTTAATTATGTATGATTTAAGAAAAACATGTATTCTGTCTTCATACTAGCACGCGTTTAGTATTGATTCTGTCAGCCTTGGTGTTTTTATTTCTTTATCAATTTGTTCTATGTAGATACATGTATTTCTCTCTCTCTCTCTCTCTCTCTCTCTCTCTCCCTCTCCTCTCTCTCTCTGCCGCGCGCGGCGCGCGTGTGTGGTGTGTGTGTGTGTTTGATAAGGATAGGGATGTAGAATAAGGAAGAAAACATAGTAATGTCATTTTCTTTACAGGATTCATGCACACATACAAACACGTTGCGGCAGATATGAAGGCTCATTTATACCGCGCGCGCGCGCGCACAAACACACACACACACACACACCACACACACACACACACACACACACACGCGCGCGCGCCCGCACACAGACGCGCGCCCGCACACACACACACACACACACACACACACACACACACACACACACACACACACAACACACACACGCACACATATGGAATAGAGATCCAAGAGATTATAGTCTTACCAGAGCACTGAACACCGATCATATTGTCTTTCTTTTCGTTTACACATAATACATCCTCACTCCCATCTCTCCTTCCATTCAATTGCATATTGATTTTTTCATCAAATTACGGAACCGCTTACTCACTACAATAAGCTAATTCCCGACCATTCTTGAGAAATTTTATGGCGTCGTCCAAGGAGTAGGAATTGATCATTATCCGAGAGAGAGAGAGAGAGAGAGAGAGAGAGAGAGAGGAGAGAGAGAGAGAGAGAGACAGACAGACAGAGAGAGACAGAGAGAGACAGAGACAGAGACAGAGAAGTACGAAACCTCAAGATGACTGTATCCGGTGCGTCCAGTGTGTCTGATGTAACCAGGAATCGAAAGAAAATTACAGAGAATAAGGGCATCAAAGATGACAGAATGCTTCATCGAGTACACACACACACACACACACACACACACACACACACACACACACACACACACACACACGCACCTCTCTGAGTCTCTCTCTCTCTCTCTCTCTCTCTCTCTCTCTCTCTCTCTCGATACACACACACAAACATACACACACACATGCATACACATACACATTTTTTCATGCATAAAATCTCTCTCTCTCTCTCTCTCTCTCTCTCTCTCTCTCTCTCTCTCTCTCTCTCTCTCTCTCTCTCAGAACCGTCTGCATCTCTTTTTCTCTCGACTTCGGCAAGTTTTACGACAGCCGTAAACGTGTGCAGCCCTACAGATGAAAGCTTCTTTTCGTATTGTTGGCCTCATAGGGTGTCTCTGGGAATTTCAGGCAAATCAATACTCTCCCTTCCATCCATTCTTGCGTCTGTGGTATCTGTAATGACTGTATTATCTATAGCGTGTCACTTGTGTAGGCATATTGTCCTTGATAACTTTGCATTGGTTTGCTGTAAGCGGAGATCAGACGGAAATGTTTGAACTTACTTCATTGAGCTGGGGAGCCTGTGCTTTGAATTTTGATTGAAGAATGGTCAGTCGTTTGCTTTTCGTTTTTTTGTTCGAAATAACCAGAAAAAACAAACTGCTTCAGTTTTTATCATCTTTATTTCATTGTTCCACAAAATATGACAGCTTATGAAACTGGACAAAGAAAACAAATGAATCGCTGACAGCTCTCCACCAATAACAGCTTTCCAAATGGCAATTGACTGCAGATGGAAAGTCGTGACTTTTTATATTTTCTTTTTCTTTAGTTATTTTGGTTGTTGCAACATGTTTTGTGTGTGTGTGTGTGTGTGTGTGTGTGTGTGTGTGTGTGTGTGTGTGTTGTGTGTGTGTGTGCTCAGAGAATGTAAACGATATATTTCTCTCATTTGTAATAAAAGTTACTTTTTCATCCAGAGCGGCAAGATGGAAGAGTTAAAACCATGAGCATCGTGCGGCTCTTTGCGCAAGAACACACCCCCACCCCCCCCCCCCCCCCCCCACACACACACACACACACACACACAGAGTTTCACTCATCCCCTTCCTCACCCTGATTAACTCCCTACCTCCTGTCTCTTACCGTCACCTCTCTCAGTTTCTATCCACTCCTTGCTCAGTTTCTTCAAATTCTAGATCCCTTCCTGCCTGCCTGTCTGTCTGATTTTACTCACACCCTCTCCACCCCACCTTACCGCTGCACAATTCACCTTCCCATTCCTCAAAAAAAAAGGAAAGTTATTTAATACAGATCTCATTCCTGGCTGTTCCCAAGTAGAAATCATTGGGTTGACATGTTTCTTACTGAGACGAGTGTGATTCTCGATCCCTGGCCTGCATCCTTTCACCCTGCCCCTGATAAAGATGTCTGGCATTACGACTTGTTTTATTTCCTTATCCTGAGGACCTGGTCTCTCTCCCCCTTTCATCTGATCTAAGGTCGGAGAGGTCCAGTATCCCTGATGACGTATATGAGGTATATTGAAGGTGTAAGGAAGGCGATGAAGAGGAGGGGGGAAAGGGAAGTATAGGGTAGGGTGGGTGTGGGTGGAGGGCGGGGGGGGAGGGGGAGGGGGGGGAGGCGTGGGTGTTTGAGAGGAGGACGAAGAAAGGTGATAGGGTTGAGAGTTATTCGCGCGTCCAACCCGATAAGGAAGTAATGAATGTATAATATCTATCACCAATTCTGTCCAAAAAGAGAGAGTGAAAGAGACCAGCGCACGCCCCCCCCACACACACCACATGTTCAACACACACCACACACACACACACACACACACAACACACCACACACACACACACAACACACACACACACACACACAAGATCAAGAAAGAGAGTAAGACAACAAGGGCATAGACAACAAGAGAGAGAGAGAGAGAGAGAGAGAGAGAGAGAGAGAGAGAGAGAGAGAGATATGTGTGTGTGTGTGTGTGTGTGTGTGTGTGTGTGTGTGTGTGTGTGTGTTGTGTGTGTATGCGCGCGCGCGTGCGCTGGTCTCTTTCACTCTCTCTCTCTCTCTCTCTCTCTCTCTCTCTCTCTCTCTCTCTCTCTCTCTCTCCCTTGTTAAGTCAGTCTTAAGGGTTTTTTTTTTCTAATTGCATTACTCCTGTGCGTGAGGACATAAGGAAATGTTATGAATTTATTTGTTTTTAACCTTTGATTTGGTGCACACTAGGAATGAAAGTGTACTATTTGTTTGCAGGAAAGGAAGAGGGAAATGTTATTGTTCTGTTACCTCTCCCCCCTTGTCAAAAGACCTCTTTGGTAATGACAATAAAATATCAAAGTGTCAAAGTGTCTCTCTCTTTTGTTGTCTATGCCCTTGTTGTCTTACTCTCTTTCTTGATCTTTTTCACAACTATATCATCTGTCTTTATGACTCACATTTTGAAACCCTATGAGAAAAAAAGTCACATGTCCATTCGACATATTTTTGTTTTATCAAATCCCGAAACAAGAGTCATAGATGGCTTACATGATCTAGTCACGTTTCTAGGGCCAGTGAGGGGAGACGTGTGACATGGTAAAGTACGAGGGAGGTGAGGGGAAGAGGGGTGACGAGGTAAAGGTGAAGGAAAGACAGGTGGGTACTTACTGACGCTCATCAAATACCCATGTGAAATCAGTCAGGCAATCGTGATTTCCTTTACTTTGTACTCTCCGCCCCACTTCTTCAATTCTTTTTTTGTATTCAGTTTTTGTGTTTGTTCCCTCTGCGATTTAAACCTCAATTTCTGATGACATGTTCTGTTGTTGTTACGTTGTAACAACAAACAATTGTTGTCACAATTT
This sequence comes from Conus canariensis, assembly GCA_033310375.1. Lineage (NCBI taxonomy): Eukaryota > Metazoa > Mollusca > Gastropoda > Neogastropoda > Conidae > Conus > Conus canariensis. The sequence continues at coordinate 47,497,254 of CM065716.1, read as the reverse complement.
CCTTTGAGATGGATTTGCCACTGCTGCGCGAATTCTGACGCCCTGGCCCCCATTTGTTTAGTCTGTCACTTGCTAAAGCTAACTGCCACTGTAACTTTATTAATTTTGTCTGTTTTTTGATCCTGTTCTCTTCGGCGTGAGAAAATCGAATTACGTTTTTTCCTTCTAATTGAGAAATCTGGCTTGCTTTTCTTTACTACTTGTGCAGGGTGATGCAGTGCACGGATATGACATCAAAAGAAAGTCATTTACATGCATTTTTTTTTCAGACGTGTAATCTAGTCCTACTTCTCTGTCTTTGTCTCTGTTACTGCATGAGTCTCTCTCTCACTTTCTCTCTCTCTCTCTCTCTCTCTCTCTCTCTCTCTCTCTCTCTCTCTCTCTCACAGTACGCACTAATGCACACGCACGCGCATAATCGCACACTTACGCACGCACGCCACACACACGCACACAAACACGCGCACAATTACACACACACACGCGCGCGCACAATTACACACACACACACCACACACACACACACACACACACACTATACAATACCCGTGCATGCACGCAGACATGCACGCGTAAGCTCAAACACACACACACACACACACACACACACACACACATACACACACACACACACACACACACACACACACACACACACACACAAACACACACACACATACACACACACACACACACATACACACACACACACACACACACACACTATCTCTCTCTCTCTCTCTCTCTCTCTCTCACAGTACGCACTAATGCACACGCACGCGCATATTCGCACACTTACGCACACACACGCACACAAACACGCGCAGAATTACACACACACGCGCGCGCGCACACAATTACACACACACACACACACACACACACACACACACACACACACACACACACACACACACAATACCCGTGCATGCACGCAGACATGCACGCGTAAGCTCAAACACACACACACACACACACACACACACACACACACACACACACACACATACACACACACACACACACACACACAACACACACACACACACACACACACACACAAACAAACACACACACACACACACATACACACACACACCACACACACACACACACACACACACACACACACACACACTATCTCATCTCTCTCTCCTCTCCTCTCTCTCTCTCTCTCTTTCTGTCTCTCTCTCACACACACAATTCAGTTTTGTCATCCTCCTCCTCTCTCTCTCTCTCTCTCTCTCTCCTCTCTCTCTCTCTCTCTCTCTCTCTCTCTCTCTCTCTCTCGATCATTCACTCGCTCTTTATCGCTTGAAATGTCCATGCCCCATCAATGGCAGATGCTGTGAACAGAAAGTTCATGTCCAGGAGTTCTCTCACACCTTCGTAGCAGTGACCTTTTGTTTGTGTCTTGTTGCTCTTTCCACTTACGAGTCTTTTATTTCCTCGTAGATGGCTCTCAGAAGATCAAGTCATGTGTTCATGACTCTACAAAGGGAGTGGTACAGGGGAAGAGCAGGTTTGATCTTCTCTTTCCAATACATCCTGATATGTAAATGGGAGCACACAGTCTTACGACATTCTCCATTCAGTGCGTGACGATAGGTGCCATTTCCTTTCTTACCTTTCCTTATTTTCTGTCTTTTCGTAATCCAACATTCTGTCAAAAGGAGAGAAAGAGAGGCAGACGTCATCCACAGAGAGGCTGTGTGAGGGAAAAGTACCATTGTCTATAAAAGTCAACTGTTCATGAAATTTCTTCGTTAGGAAGACTAGAACTAGAACAGAGAATCGTGTTTATTTCCTTTTGTGGCGACACTCTTGCCAGTCCTCATGCCCTGGCTATGTACCGTCTCTGTCCTGCCATATGAGTCTTTCTCTTCAGGGAATCTCGTAATGTGTGTTCACAATTCCAGGGCTAAACATGGGAGAGAAGTTAACAGGGCAGAGAGCATGAACGATCGATCTTCATTCCTTTGGCGTTAACAGCCCGGTGCTTTCCTGGTTTAGGTCTTAGTTGACTGTTTGCATCAACTGCAGGTACTCAGAGCCTTCTGCTGTCGCACATGGTCTTTCCTGCGTTCCGTGCTGGGACCTCCTGTTTTCCTGAATGATTCTCCTTATCCCATATCATCAGCATGCATGCATCGTCGCGATATAGCTGACCTCACGATAATAGTTTCGTTTCTCGGTATTATTTTGAAGTAACGCTGGCCTCTCCAATACGATTGCTTAGTTGTCCTTTTCCTTCAGAGTCATACATTAACAACACAATTGCATTTCCTTTAGAGCCATCAATTAACAACACATCCGCATGCTTCTCCTCTTCTCTCTGCAATCATTTCTGCACTCTTGACCAGCGCCTTTCTTTCCAGCAACATGACTATAACATCTGTAGACCTGTCTATATTGAGTTAAGCAACATGCGTTGTGTTCGTTAGTTCGTGCACGATCGACATGTAACAGTATGATGACTGTTTTACTTGTAGTCTGTTGCATATTTGTCTTTGTTGTCTGTGATGACTAGATGTTCTGTCAAATGTCACATGTGTGTCTGTATCATCTGAGATATTATGAATCATCTGTTTGGTATTCTACGTGCGTCTGTGTTATCTGTGATAATTGTGTATCATTTCTCACATGTGCATCTATGTTGTATGTGATGACTGTATTGATTTGTTGTAAGCAACAATTTATCTTAAACAGTTCAACCAATTTCATTCAGCGTGGACCTGGTAGTTGCTTTGAATGTCAACTGAAAATGACTTTTGGTTTGTCAATCATCAGAAAAAATACTTTGATTGTTTATTTTATCATCATTTACTTCTTCCACAAAATGTGACGCCTTGGACACTTGACCACGAAAAAAGATCGCTGACGGTTCTCCAACATTCAAAACGTTCAAAATGCGGAATGACTGCAGACGACGGTTACAGTGGAAAACTGTAACTTGCATTCTGTATTATTTTTCTTTTTCATTCTTTTCCATTTTTGCGCTTCTTGCGGCAATTTTTGCATCTGTCCTTAATGGGTAAAGGACAGTAGCCTTTTATTTGATATAACGAATTTTCTTCCAGGGCAGTTTGGTGAAATAATCATTACGAATGTTTAGGCGCTGTGGCAGGCATGCATTAATGGGAGGGAAAATGGGGGTGGAGTGGGGAAAGGGGGGGGGGCGGAGATGCGAGAGGTTTTAACAGTTCTACACCTTTCACACACCTCCTTCCTCCCTCCCTTGGTACAATGCTGAGAAATAACAAATGTGAAAACGAATTATAGACTGCACTTTCATTCCAGACAAAAGGAAAACCTGTCATTGACAAATGTTTTTGATAATGTGCCCTCTGCTTCATCCCCTTTCAAATGAGTAACATTTGAGTGATTCTGCTTCACTCAACGAACAGAATTACATTTTGCCGATAGCACCTTTCGCCCTCCTGTTTCTATCAGCTCAACAACTTGCTGGCTATTGTAAACCCTTCAAAAGAAATAAGAAACTGGAACATCCCCCTATATCTTCCTGTACGAAGTGATTCACCTCTGTGAGGAGCAGACTTTTATTTGTGTTTCTGTGATACTTTAATCATTTGTGTTAGTTTGTTTATGAATGAATCTTTAATCACGGTTCATAGGGCTGCTTTTTAAGTCAACATACCCAAGTGATCACACTCCAGGATCTTCAACCCCAGAACTGGGAGAAAAAAAGGCTAATGGAAGAACCGTTCACAAAATTAGTGTGTAGTTTCTGAAACAAACGGGAAGGCAACCTCCAAACTGCACAGGGAATGGCTTAAGTACACAGGGGTTGGATCCCTCCATAAAATGCTATTTTCTTCCCCATTGATATTTTTGCCTTATGTTATGATGACTTCAATTTTTCTTGTTTTTGTGTACGTGGCCTCCTTATATAACCCACTGGGTTAGACAAAACAAATTGTAGCATGACGTCATACTGGATTTTGTGTAACAAGATTTTAGACCCTCCCTTAGCAGCATTACTTACTCAGAGAAGCAAATAATGCTGGCTGCTATCTCTAGCGCCCAGCCTGTGACGTAAATTGCTTCCTGTATGGTAATCGTGGATCACGCCAGCCCATGAACTTCCCACCGCCATTTTCTTTGTGGAATATAATATGTGCTTCGGTTGTGTTGATGTTTTTCAATCTTTATTAATCGTTGTTAAATCTCAATGTTTTCAAATCTGTACTAACAGGTTAAAACATTTCAGGCGTGTCTCAATCATCCACTGTAATTATATCACCAGCGGCGCATCACATTGCAAAGGTAAACACTTTAACATTATGATATGTTTTACTCATGATTTGGGTAATTATTTTCAATGGCTCAAAATTGATTTTATCTTCATATATTCATTAGTAATTTCAGGAAAGATTATGACCCTAGATTAGAATAGACAAATTTTAGACCTCCTCAACTGGACGCACGGTGGAAGATATGCAAACAGACCAATGCATGATGTTATTAAATTATGAATAATAGTAAATTATTTCATAGACAGATCGTAGTGTTTATATTTTGTATTTTAAAAAAAGTATATGCTGTAAAGTGCGTCCACCGTGTTGTCTTTTCCCCCTTTTTGTGAACATAACAGACATCAGCAGCATTCGCTGTCTGAACACATTCTTTAATGAAAGGATAACATAACGGATGGCAACAGTAACCGAAAATGGGGGCTTTAGGTATGAACTAAGATTTTGACTTTTTGATTTGTAAATGTTGTCACCGAGTCACGAGACAGGTAATTGTTTAGATGTCAAGGGGGAAAGCTACTGTAATTCCCTTGTATAGAACACTCCCTCGAAGCCAGAACAGGGAAATTTACTACTCAGTTAGATAACCATATACCAGTGTCATTTCTGCTACATCTCCCATGTCTTTCAAGGTTTTCATACGGTACTGCCTGAATGAATGTCTGTGTTCTCCGTCTCTGCCTCTGTCTATCTCTGTCTCTTTCTCTCCATCTCTTCCTCTTCCTTCTCCTCCTCCTCATCTTCCTCCTCCTCTTTCTCCTCTTCCTCCTCCTCCTTCTTCTTCTCTCCTTCATCCCTTTCTTCACCCTCACTTCCTGTCTCTCCTCCACCTCTGTCTCCTCCCTGTCTGTGTGCCTATAAATCGATCTATTATCACTCTCTCGTCCTGTTTCTGGTCGCTTTCCCGTTCTTTATTAGTCATCTGATTGACTGCCAAATGACTTCACCTCTTACTGTATCATTTGATAGCATCCTCCAGCCCTACCTTCATAACTTCCAGTCCCGCTCCACATCGTCTCCTCTGTCTGTCCCTCTATCTGTCTACCCGTCTGTCTGTGTTTCTGTCTCTTTCTCTCTCTCTCTCTCTCTCTCTCTCTCTCTCTCTCTCTCTTTTGCCTGTTTGTGTCTTTTCTGTCTTTCTCTCTCTCTGTCTTCCTCCTTGTGTGTGTGTGTGTGTGTGTGTGTGTGTGTGTGTGTGTGTGTGTGTGTGTGTGTGTGTTGTGTGTGTGCGCGCGTGCGCGTGCGTGCATGCGTGCACGCCTCTGTGTGTATGTGTGTGTGCGCGCATGCGCGTGCATACGTGCATGCGTGCGTGCGGGCCTCTATGTGTGTGTGTGTGTGTGTGTGTGTGTGTGTGTGTGTGTGTGTGTGTGTGCTGTGTTGTGGTGTGTGTGTGTCCTTATATATTATTGTGTGTGTGTGTGTGTGTGTGTGTGTGTGTGTGTGTGTGTGTGTGTGTGTGTTTCTGTCTGTTTGTCCACCTGTCTGTCTTCTCTGCCTCTGTCTCTCTCTTGCTCTCACTCACTCTCGCTCTATCTGTCTGTCTGTCTGTTTGTCTATCTGTCTGTCTGCCTGCCTGTCTGTCTGTCTGTCTGTCTGTCTGTCTGTCTCTCTCTCTCTCTCTCTCTCTCTCTCTCTCTCTCTCGTTTAAGTCTTCTTGACTGTGACTTTTCCAAACTTCCTACCTCATTTACCAAAGTCTGATTGTGTGTAATTATCGGTTCTGTCGACATGACGCTGGCCCCTCCAACAGTTGTTGAATGTTCTACTGGCTTAGATTGGAAACCACATAGTACACTTTTATCGACTGAATGGCTTCGTCTCCACAGGCTTTTCCAAATATTCTGACGACACTGCAATGTTTGATGTTAGGACATATTATTATGAAAGGCAGCATAACATACAGCCCTGTCATATACACAACTACAAGACCGCAGCGGAACACCCACACCACCATCATTCATCAAACACATTCATTATCGTTAAAAAAAAAAGAAGAAACACCTCATTTCTGTGGTCCTCCAAGGCATGTTCTTGTGTTGCCCATGTCCATGGTGAGTTTGTCTCCATGTCTTTGATGTAGTTAAATTCAGTGGAATTGTTTTTGTTTTGGGGTGGATGTGACGTCCTTCAGAGAGGGCGCTTCCAAGCTTTGGCTCCAGCTCTAAGCAGTTGTTGTCATCATTAGGGGAATTAGTAGATGGTATTCAGCGTTTGGAGCACGGGCAGCGTTAAACACCACCAACATGACTCAAGGCAACTTGATCTCTCTCCTAAAGGGTTGTCTCATGACGAAAATGCTATTGACCATTCTCTGTGAATTGCCAGTTCAGGGTTGGTGGCAGGACATTGTC
>CM065716.1:47480626-47485626 GCA_033310375.1 Conus canariensis | reverse complement strand
TTTGGCATTGACAAGATAAGCCAAGCGTGGGAGTTAACAGTTCTTTACCAGTTTGCATTATGTGGACATTGTAGCGGACACAGGAAAAAAGGGAAACGTGGCAATGTCAGATTGCAGATGGATCAAGGATACACACAAATATCACACTCACACACACGCGCGCGCGCGTGCACACATACACACACACACACACACGCACACACACACAGCACGCACACACCACACACATACACACACACACACACACACACACACACACACACACCAACGTGTGAGAGAGAGAGAGAGAGAGAGAGAGAGAGAGAGAGAGAGAGAGAGAGAGAGAGAGAGAGAGAGAGAGAGCTATGGTTGTACTTTGGTCTCCATTTTGCGTAAAACATTAACTCATTTCGCAAATTGTGTTCAAATCTGTAGTGGAACGAGTGCAAGTATTTTTTTTATCACCTACACTGGCATTTTAAAAGACTGACGGGCGCGCTGGGTAATGCATAAGTCAGCGATATATCCACTGAGTCTCGGCCATGAAACCCTCTTCTCAAATCGGTTCATTTAGTTTGTTTATTTCTTTAGTCATTTAACTTGAAACCTGCGCACTATTGCATCAAAGCTTGGCACATGGTAAAGTGCGTGGTCTACTCCGCACGCAGTGAGACTTTGATGAGGTTAAATCTGAACCTGACGGTCACATATTTTGCATTCTGTATGCTTGTGTTGTTTATACAGGTGATTTTGTTCAATGAATTCTGTTGGTGTGTTAGTTATAATGTTCATATGCATGATTGTGTCAAAAGTGGATAGCCAATTTAAGGGTTCGTGACAAGTGGATCCTTATCGCGTATTTGTTTAATATATAGTGTGTACATTCTTAATGAAAGCACCCTTAGCTCTCTGTCTCTTTGTCTCTGTCTGTCTGTCTGTCTCTCTTTCTCTCTCTCTGTCTCTCTCTGTCTCTCTGTCTCTGTCTCTGTCTGTCTCTCTCTCTGTCTTCCTTCTCTCTCTCTCTCTCTCTCTCTCTCTCTCTCCTTCTCTCGGGACAGTCTCATATTCTCTTTCTGTCGACTTCAGGACGTTTTACGACTGTAAACGCTTACAACCTCAGAGTCTCATCTTTCCGTCTTGTCGGCAACTGAGTGTGTCTCGGGGAATTTCAGGCAACTCAATACGTTGCTGCCATCCACACGTGTGTCTGTATAATCTGTGATGACTATTAGCTGAATATGTCACTTGTGTATCTATATTGTCTGTGATAACTATGCGATAGTTTGCTGTATGCGGAAATTTGTCGGAGAAAGCTGGGCTGATTTAATTCCACCTTCTGGGTTTGGCGTTTAGTTCAAAATCACAGTGGAAAAAAACTGCTTCAGAATGTGTGCGTATTTATCTAATTGTTCCACAAAATGTGACGGCCTGTGAAACGTGATTAACAAAATTAATGAATCGTTGACAGCTCTCAAACAATTAAAAACATTCTAAGTGCCAATTGACTGCAGACACAGGTTATAGCGAAAACGTGTGACTTGCATTTCTGATTTATGATTTTTTGTTGTTGTTGCAACTTTTTGTGCATGCTTTTAGTAAGACTTAGTAAAGGATATGTTTCTGTTATATTATGTAGTAAAGCAGTTTTTTTTCCCAACACAACAGCTGGATGGAATGAGTGAAACTTAGGACATCTTAATGTGTCTTTACGCTAGAAAAAATGTTTCCACTCACTGCACAGCTGAAGTACAGCTCCAGGCGTGAATGAGAGGGAAGGGAGGTGGGGGAGGGGATGGAAAAGAGGGGAAGGAGGTGCGGGAGGTTCTAATAGTTCCCGCACCCCTCCGCCTTCCCCTCCCTTGTCGCAATTCTGAAAATAACAAATCTGAAAACGAATTATAAAGCGCAGTTTCGTAACCGTAAAAAAATTGCCAGGAGCAAATTCTGTAGAAAATGTGGCCTCTCCTCCCCCCCCCCCCCCATTCAAATGAGCAACACGTTTTAGTGATTGTGCAGATTGTATTGTATTATTTATATTTTCGTTTACCAGATTCATATTGGAAAGTGAGTCCACCATGTTCCTCCTCTTTGTTAACATGACAGATGCCTTCAGCATATGGCATGTGTAACGTAATCTGTAATAAAAGGATAACAGAAAGGCTGGCGGCAGACACCAAGACGGAAAGCAATCAGTAACTCTCTCTCTTTCTCTCTCTCTCTCTCTCTCTCTTCGTTTCTTCCACCTTACTTTTTGTCTCTCCTCCACAGTTCTCTCTTCCCCGTCTGTCTGTCTGTCTATTTATCAATCAATCTTAACCGCTCTCTCTCTCTCTCTCTCTCTCTCTCTCTCTCTCTCTCTCTTCTCTCTCTCTCTCTCTCTCTCTCTCGTCCTTTTTCTGATCGCTCTGCCTTCCTTTATTAGTCATCTTACTGTGTGCCAGATGGGTTGACCTCTTACTATGTCATGTGATAGCATCCTCCCGCTCCACCTTCATCACTTCTCTCTCTCTCTCTCTCTCTCTCTCTCTCTCTCTCTCTCTCTCTTTCTCTGTCTCTGTCTGTCTGTCTGTCTGTCTCTCTCTGTCTCTGTCTCTGCCTCTCTCTCTCTTGTTTAAGTCGGCTTTACTGTGACTTTTCCAGCTTCCTACCCCATTACCCAAGTCTGACTGTGTGCAATCATCGGTTCTGTCAACATGACAGTGGCTCCTTCCAATAGTTGTTGAATGTTCTACCGGCTGGGCTGGGAAGATTGGAACCAGAGAGTCGAGTTTCTTCGACTTAATGGCGTCTTGAGACGCTTTGCCAAGTATCCTGACCGATGCTGCAATTTTTGAAAAATTCCGGTTGACCTTAACATAGGTTATGAACTGAAGCATAGAATACAGCTGTGTCATTTAGACTGAGACCACAACGGAACATGCTGTCATCATCTGTCATCATCCTCATTGAGCAGCATTGGACATAATAAAAGAATACTCGATTTTCTGTAGTTACTCATGGCGTGTTCTTATGTTGACCTCATTTCCATTTCCTCTGAAGTTCCATGTCCATGGGGAGCACGTCTCCATGCCTTTGATGTGGGTACATTCACTGGAATTGTTTCTGGATGGATGTGGCATTCTTCAGAGTGGGCCGCTCGCACACTTTCACGACTATAGCAGTTATTGTCGTCAACAGGGGAATTAGTCGGTGGATTTGCGTTTGGAACACAGACATCAATGAAGGCGACCAAAATGACTCAGCGCGACTTGATGTCTCCCTTCTTGGTTTGTCTCCTAGCAACATGATGTCAAATTGTTCTCAGTGAATTGCTGGTTATGGGTTTGCAGCAGGGCAAGCCAGGGTGCGGCTGTGCATGGTGGAGCAAGCACGAGCTGCATAGGGATAATGTTATTGAAAAAGGCGTGGTATTTGAGAGTACGAGAAAGGATTAAAAAGCCCAGACCAGGAGAAATGAAGTCATGGAATGCATCCTCTGAGATCCCCCCAGGAAAGAAAGGGAAGGTGCTGTTTCCTCTGTGACGGATTCTCTCTCTCTCTCTCTCTCTCTCTCTCTCTCTCTCTCTCTCTCTGGCAGACTGACAAACAGACAGAAAGACATACAGACACACAGACCGTTAAAGAGACAGAGAGAGAGAGACACACACACACACACTCACGGACACGCGCACACACACACCACACACACACACACACACACACACACACACACAACACTCACACACGCACACACACACACACACACACACACACTCACGGACACACCACACACACAAAACACACACACACACACACACACACACACACACACACACACACACACACCCCCACACACACACGACAAAGTCCACCCACCTTTTTTTTTTAGCCCCCATCGTTTCCATCGTTTATCCACGTCTGTCCTATCAGATACAGTGGAGAACTTGATCATAAACCTCTGCCAGTCAAAGTCCTAGGGCCCAGAGGTGGCAAACGATCCTGAACAATTTTCTCTGTGTGTCGTGGCATTGTTGTATGATCATCCTCGCAACCAAGCCTTTGTTGTCCCTAATATATCTGAGCATTCTTCTGTTTGCCACTGCATCTTCCGTTCTCTTTCTAGTTTCCGTTTGTCTCCTTCCCTCTCTGTCGACGTGGTTTTGGGTTTCAGCCATACTTTCTAATTTGTAGGCACACATCGTTCTGATTTCAACACGAACTTACCTGATAAATTACTATGCAAACAGATGAAAGAAAGAAAAAGTTACAGACAAACACGACGCGTTTCGACTTCTTTGGTCTTCTTCAGGCAAGACAAAACTGATTTACACATGATTTCAGCCCAAATATGACCCCTGTCGTTGGCCGAGCCGTAAACATCACAATCTGTCCTCGTTCTCATGTCATTCTCCTGTGTTCCTTTGTTGTTTGTTTATCTGCCCTTCTCTCCTCTCCTCTTTAACCTCCTCCGCCCCTCTTTGTCTACCGCGAAAGGAATAAATGAAATGGCAAACGTCATCTCCAAGTTTGTCTTGCTGAAAGTGTTGTCCCGTAATGGACACAACCCCCCCCCCCCCACCGGCCCATCTCCCTTCCCCCCCCCCCAACCCCCTCCCGATCCCCGCCCTGCATTTACCTCTGCGTCTGTCCAGAGGTTTGATTTTCCTCCATCGTTTTCTCTGTGTTGTGGTTTTAGTCTTCCCGTTGTCCTCGATAATCATGGTCTCAGGCTTCCCATGCTAACTGCTACTTTTGAATATTGTTTTTACGCATTTTGATGACTGTTGTTCGTAAGGCCTGGAGAAGACATATTTGTCCAAAATTCACTGATGCATTTCGTATTGTGTAATAAAGGGTTGCATGTAAAAGTGACCGTAAGCATTGTTTTGCTTGTTGACGTGCATTTTGTTTTGTTTTCAGTTATGCTGCGATTTGTTTTGCTTACCAACCAAAAACGTTCTCATGTTTCTAAGTGGGTTTTACATATTACGTGGTCTTGTTCTCTCTCTCCTCTCTCTCTCTCTCTCTCTCTCTCTCTCTCT
>CM065716.1:47458126-47470626 GCA_033310375.1 Conus canariensis | reverse complement strand
TCTCTCCTTTCTCTCTCTCTCTCTCCTTTTCTATCTCTCTCTCTCCTTCTCTCTGCCCCCCCTCTCTCTCTCTTTCTCTCTCTCTCTCAAACACACACTCACACGCGTTCACACACACACACACACACACACACACACACACACACACACACACACACACACACACACACACAACTCACAGCTTTCTCTCTCCCTCTCTCTTCTTCTTCTTCTTCTTCTTGTCTCTGCATCTCTCTGTCTTACACACTTACAAGCACGCGCTCGCGCACGCACACACACAGACACAGACACAGACACAGACACACAACACACACACACACACACACACACACACACACACACACACACACACACAACATACACGCGGCTCTGTGTCTCCTCTCTCTCTCTCTCTCTCTCTCTCTATCTCTCTCGTATCTTTCTATCTCTCTCTCCTTCTCTCTACCTATCACTCTCTCTCCTTCTCTCTGCCCCCCTCTCTTTCTCTCTCTCTCTCAAACACCACACTCACACCGCGCTCACACACACACACACACACACACACACACACACACACACACACACACACACACACACACACACACACGCACCTCACAACTTTCTCTCTCCTTCTCTCTTCTTCTTCTTCTTGTCTCTGTATCTCTCTGTCTTACACACTTACAAGCACGCGCTCGCGCAGCACGCACGCCACCACACACACACACACACACACACACACACACACACACACACACACACACACACACACACACACACACACACGCAGCTCTGTACCTCTCTCTCTCTCTCTCTGCTTCTCTCTCTCCGTTTCTCTTGTATCTTTCTATCTCTCTCTCTCCTTCTCTCTACCTCTCTCTCCTTTTCTATCTCTCTCTCCTTCTCTCTGCCCCCCCCCTCTCTTTCTCTCTCTCTCAAACACACACTCACACGCGCGCGCTCGCACCACACCCACCCACCCACACCACACACACACACCCACCACCACACACCACACACACCACACACACACCACACACACACAAACACACATGCACACACTTCACAGCTTTCTCTCTCCCTCTCTCTTCTTCTTCTCCTTGTCTCTGCATCTCTCTGTCTTACAGACTTTCAAGCACGCGCTCGCGCACGCACACACTCACACACACACACACACACACACACACACACACACACACACACACACACACACACACACACACACACGCGCGCGCGCGCGCGCGCGCGCGCGCGCGCACGCACACAGTCAGCTTTACCATGCTCTCTCTCTCTGTCCTCTCTCTCTCTCTCTCCGGTCTGCTCATATTCTGTTATTAAAAATTCATTTTAAACGCAAAGCCCCCAGCCTTGAGTTCCCTAAACAGTCCACGACCAGAGTGATAGTAATTTCCTTGAAACAGTGACTATTTGTGTGTGTCTAGATTCTCCATCCCAGGCCAAGTTGAACCTTTACTGTATGAGTGCTTACCCCACAGGCAACTCTCAGAAGATCAAGCCATGTACTGGACACTAAATGTAGGGAGCAGAGGTGGGGAGAACAGAGGAGATAGATCTCTTCTCTCCATTACAACCTAACGGATGAGTTGGAGTCACACAGTCTTCACACGGTGTTTGCCAGTTAGTGAGCTCGACTTTCCTTTACTTTTCATCTTTTCACGTTTTCTCTCTTTTCCCAATCCAAACATTCTGTCCACAGGCAAGACTGGATGATGAACCTATCCCTTTTAAGGCTTGCAAAAAAAAAAGTATTATCAAACATCGTCTAAGTGGTGGCAGATCATATGTTACATAAAAAAAAACTGTACAAAAAGCATCGACACCTGGGTGGCTTGCACCAGAAATAAGAGTCCTATTGATTTAGCTTCTGGTGACATATCTGCCAGTCCCCGCTGTTTTGCCTTGCTGCAGTCTTCAGCCTTCCTGACAAATCTTTTTTCTCCAGGGCCAATTCACATAATGCTATCTGTTTACATTTCCAAGGCTAAACATGGGAGAGGTGTAAACATGGCGAAGAACAAGAACTATCGATCTTCGTTCCTTAGGCATCCATGACTTTGCTCTTTCCCGACGTAACATAATTATTGTTCAGTAAGTGAGAAAGGGCACCTTCTCAAATTCAACCCAGTCCACCCAACATTCTTGTTGTCATACCCACCGGAGGGAGAAAATTCAGACTGACCTCCACATCCTTTTTTCCCCACATCATATCCTTCTCCAGATTCTCAAAACGTCCCAGACAATAAGACATATCAATCAAAGCAAACTGCACCTGAATTTGAGAGAGAATGGGGGTGGGGAGTATTCTGGGCCCTCCCTCTCCGAAAATACCCCCCAGGGGAGGTGGCCCAGAAACACCCCATTGCAGGATATGAGGACGTAGCCCCTTTCACCTCTCTGGCACATAAGGGGGTGAGTTTGGGCGTATGCCCCTGTTCACTGTTTGGGACATTTCTGGACTATGCCCCAAACCATTTGCTGAGAAGTGGTTTTGGAACAGGTGGGGGCATTTCTGGCTCAGGTCCAAAATCACCCTCCCCTCCTTCAAATCATGTGCCATGTGCTTCGGTTGATATGTTTTATCATTTGAGTCTGGCTACGCGCTTTTCTCACGGGCCAAAAAGATTTTTCGGGGATCGTATAATCACGAAACTATACACGGGTTCAGGTCATACTTGATTAGCAGCAATGGCAGGAACACAGAACCTTTTGGTTATTAGTATTTTGCTGTTGTTGTTTTTGTTCTTCTTCTTCTTACGTTTTGTTTATTCCTTTACTTACTTATTTGTTTAATTGTTCATAAGTTCATGTATTTATCTATTTACTTACTCATTTACAGATTTATTTGTTTTGTGTATTGTTTTACTTGTCTCGTGTTATCAGAATGCATGCATCGCCGCATTGTAGTTTAGCTGATAATAACACAGTGTCTTCGTCAGATTTTCTTACAGGCAGGTATCACAGACACAGGAGTGCAATGCAGGCCTTAAACTCTAGATGACTCATAACAAATTGTGATTAAACGTACTGGAATAATGCTTGCCTGTCCAAAAAGACTGCTCAGTTGTTCTTTTCCTCTAGACGCATTCACACATTAACTACACATCTGCATTTTTCTCTTCTTCTGTCTGCAGTTTTGGATTCAGTCTTGACAAGACACATCATGATTACCTGTCTTGAGCTCGAAAGATACGTTCTGTTTGTTAGTATCTTTCAGTTATGCGGTTTGGGTGTATGCCTTTGTCCCTTCTGAAATATACTATTGTAGTTTCCCTTTATCTGCAACTCCATTTCTGGACTCTGATATTGTTGCCGATCTCTATCTGGGTGGAATATACACTCTTCATCCTCTCCTGTGCTGTCATCTCGGGTTCGAGACCTGATTTTCTTCTGCGTTACTGTTCATCTACACATCTTCAAGTCAGTTTGTTCTTCCTCTGGCAGTCGTCACCCGTGACAGCCCACACTTACAAACAAAGACCAACTGTGAAAGGTTTTTCCCTTCCAGATCCCTGATACATGGAATAAATTGCTTCTGTCTCTCAGAAACTCAGATTTTCTCTCACCACATTCAAGACAGGTATAAAAACAAGTTTTCAAAATGCATAACGCTTGCATAATAATGTTTCTTTTGAAAATGTATGGGTCGTGTTGGGGTTAATTGTGTATTGTGTTCATGCCGCTGTACGTGTGAGGTAAATGCAATAGAATGGTGATATGCTTTCAGCGATAGTGATGTTTAGGTCACTAAAATATTTGTCTAGCAAAAATCCATCATCTTCGTCTTCATTTGCGCTTCTTACTGATTTTAATCCTCATTGTTATTTTTTGTTGTTGCTGTCGTCGTCTTCATAATAATAATAATAATTATTATTATTATTATTATCATTGTTATCATCATTATTATTATTATTGTTATTGTTATTATCATTATTATCATCATCATTAGTATCATCATTATTGTTGTTGTTTCTGTTGGTATTGTTGACGATGTCGTCGTCGTCATTGTTATCATTATTATCATTATCATTATCGTCATTATTATCATGATTGTTGTCATCATTATTGTTGTTGTTGTTACTTTATTTAGACTGCCCCCCCCCTCCATCTACCAACGTCCCTTCCCTGAGAAAATGGAAGTTTGACACAGTTGTCTCCCTTCACACTATCTCTTTCCCCATTTCTTTCCTTTACTCTTGTACCCCCTCATCCCTCATCCGCAGCAAGGGCTCCACCAGAAGCAGTTTGGCCAGTGGCATATTGTTCCATTCCCTTTCAGCTTTGCGTCCGGAGCTGTCTGCTGCCTGTCACATGATAAAACTGTGTGGGGTTGTGAATGTTCTCCACATGGCCTGATTTGTTGACTTCTGCATAGTGAAACTTGTTTGAAGGAATGACTTTCTCCTCTCACACAGTTGCAGAATAAAGTTGGGAATTCAAGAAAAAATAATTCCTCTGTTCATAGACATTTCAGGAGAGAGGGAAAGTCTTAAAATTGGTTGCATTGCTGATTCAAGATGCTTTTTAGGGCTTCAACATTTGTTGATTAGATCATTAATCAAGTTATCAGTCAATTCATCAGCATGCTAAAGATGTTGTCTGCCAAATCGTAGTGTTTTTTGGTCTGCTTGGAGACACGGCATTAGTTTTCATCTTGAACTATCAATGAAATTAATTAAGACTAACATTTATTCTGTCTGTGTACTTTTATGCATTTGGTCTTAATTCTGTTTGCCTGGGCGTTCATATTTGTTTATACGTTTGTGCCATGTAGGTACATTATTTATCTCAGGTAATGCATGATTGGGGCGGTTGGGGATTGGAACGTAAACATAGTAATGCCAGTATTTTAGAGGGTTTATGCATACACGCAAACACTTCTGACATATATCAACACGCAAACGTATGTGTGCGCTTGCATACACACACACACGCACGCGCACGCGCACACACACACACACACGCACACACGCACGCACGCCCACACACACACACGCACGCACGCACGCACGCACTCACGCACGCACTCACGCACGCACGCACGCACGCACGCACACACACACACACACACACACACACACACACACACACACACACACACACACACACACACAACATTAACAGAATTAACACATCATAATTAATTAACCAAAATACTGAACGTCATTTTTTTTTAGTTCACACATAAAAGGTTCCCCCCCCCCCCCCCCCCCCCCCCCGCACTCTGGTCGCCTTGTTCCGTATTGGTTCTTTCCATCAAACAACAGGATCGATTACTCCCAACAATGACCAAAGTCGGTACCATATTTGAGACATAAAAACGGTTTAAAAAGAAAATAAAGCAGGAAGAAAAAAAAAGCAGGTATATACAGCAGAAACCAGAAATAAAGAGAAAAATAACAAACGGCAGAGTCTAACAGACTGACAGGAAAAGGGGAAGTCACCAGCACAGAACTTCCTGAAGGCGGGACAGCTACTCATCAGAGGCTGTTCAGTTCTATGTTCACAGTCGATTTACATGAATCTTGGCCTTGACCTAGGCCTTGTGTCACCTTTCACTTTATGCGTTGTCCCATCTTGGAGAGTTCACGATCCCTGGCGGCTGGTTGGTTAAGCAGATGTATGGAGGAGGGGGGGGGGTGAGGGGGGAGGAAAGAAACATGAGAGCGTTGATGGGAAGAAGGTAAGTAATCGTGACGTGTGACCTGTTCCGCACATCAGCACCCCATAGATATATATTAATAATTTGATGTCCTTCAGAGGACTTGAGGATGGCTCTCTGTATGTAACGAAAATTGTAATTAAATAGACAGAACATAACTTTTTATTCATTCTCTTGCCCTGTCTGTCTGTCTGTCTGTCTGTTTGTCTGTCTCGCTCTCTCTCTCTCTCTCTCTCTCTCTCTCTCTCTCTCTCTCTCTCTCTTCGTTTGTTTCCAATTATCTCACTCTCTTTATCACGTTTACCCTCTTACTCAGATTATCAGACGTGTGAGTATGGAGATCAGGATAAGCAAACCACGTCTACAAACATTACTCACACATTTCCCACACAAGAATCTTCACAAATTTCTACTGCAAATACTCGTTCAAAAACGTTATCCTCTGGCCTTACACCTTCAACCTGACCAATTTCACTCCGTAGAGAAACGGCAAAGTCACGTAACGTCCCTGGGGCTAAGTGGATGAGAGGTGTAACGTAATGAAGAGAGGGAGAAATTGTTCTATCCCCTATAATTTAAAGTAGTAAATAGACATTTCCCCCTTTTTCTGCTGTTCTCTGTGCCTACCATTTCTCAGTCCTGAATTATTTGCGTTTTGTTTTTTTTCCTCCCCACTTCCATTTCTGTTCCTCCATTTTGTCCGAAATAAAGTACTAACCTCAGCATGGCTTCACTAAATCCTTATTATCCTAAAGACTTGACTCTCTTTGTTTTAGCCTGTAGGTTGACAAAGTTTTTTGACGATGTGACGCTTTTTCCCCACACGGCTTAACATTGTTGCATTATGCGCGATAAAACTGTCACATGATCTAAATAATTTTTTGGTAGATTTTGTTTTCAAAATCTTGCTTTTTTCCCCATGTGACAAGCTACCCAGGGCAACGACAGCTACGAGCAGTGATCATTTTTACAGAGTATCTCTCTCTCTCTCTCTCTCTCTCTCTCTGTCTCTGTCTCTGTCTCTGTCTGTCTCCCTCCTCTCTCTCTCTCTCTCTCTCTCTCTCTCTCTCTCTCTCTCTCTCTCTCTCTCTCTCTCTCACGGGATAGAGAGGAAAGGGGAATTGCGTGCGTATCTGGAAGGCGGAAAAATGTGTGTTGTACGCCCCCTTCCGGAACAGATTCTAGGTTTTAATATTGATTTACTATCATGTTGATTTATATTTGTGATTATTATGTGTTCTGTATTTCTATCTTTCTCAGATCATGCTATTCGATAGATGTAATGTTTGACAATGCATATGTATATATGTGCGCATGGTGTTATATTTGAATTGTAATGTTATCGTTTTTAATCATGATCATTCATTACTATTGTTATTGCTATTAGTATTGCTTGGAAAGGACTGTGCGACAGGTGGATGTTTGGTTAATGGTTGGGGTGTGGAGGGTGGCTTTTGTGTTTGAAATGTTTCTTTTTCATTTTTGAGGGCAAGATGCAAACAAGCCTGCCATGTGCTTATTCTTTTCCCTCATTAAACAAATTTCGTTCGTTCGTTCGTTCTCAAAACGATCCAAGTAAATGCAGACCTGCTTCCCAAGAATTCCACCCTTAAAATAGATTCATAACAGTTTCCTTTGAGGTGATCTCTTTCATCACAAGTTCTTATTTCCAGGCGCTGTCCCACCTTGGTCTGACCACTGTTCCTCACCACGTATGGCTTGTAGGTGACAGATCCAGGGATATACAGAGAAAAGGAGTGACAGGGTGAACCGAGGGGGAGATCGATATTTCTTTCTTTTCATGAAGACCCGACCCAACAGAGTAAACGGGGTCTCCTTTTTCATCACACTTTCTCTCTTCATCTCTTTTGTCACACTGAGTTGGTCGCTATTTCTCTTCCCTTATAACTTTTCCCTCTATATCTTTTTTTTTTGACACGTTCAGCGTGTTCAGTCAGAAGGAAAGATGTGATGATGGACGTCACCCCTAGAAACTGTCATTCTTTTTGTAGCGGAACTAACCATGTTCAAAGAGACTTCTGTCATCCAGAATAACCTCGTCTTTTGGAAAGCACACTCCATAACAATTTCGTTTGTGGCAACGTGCGTGCCACTTCTCATTCCCTGGCCTTGCTGCACTTTCCACCTGATCTGATGAGTCCTTCCGTCCAGGGACATCCCATAATATCTGATGACATTTTCGGGGCTAAACAGGGAAGAGAAGTGAAAGGGCGACAAGCATGAATGATCAATCTTGGCAGCATATTAGCACCCCCACCATCCCGCCTCACGTGAGAAAATGGATGAGAGCAGTTTCCTCTATATCTTCTGACATTATCTCTCACTCTCTTTGGCATATTATTGATCAGCTCTTTCCACGTTCTTTCCCTCTTCTATGTTTTTGTGTTCATTTGTCGAATCTTATGATCTTGTCAGGAGATGATCCTGGGTCCTTAAAGTCATCCATGATATGGGCAACACAAGAGACAACAATTATTGTCTGTGACTTGGTCCTCGTTCACTGCTGTCTTAACCTTACGTCATGATCTCTTTGTGTTCTGTCACCTGATGAGCTGCCTGATATCTTGTGACTTTTCTAATCCAGATGGCCTGCCCTTGTTGCTTTCTGCCTGATAAAACCTTTTGGAATCATTGTCTTCCCTCACTCAAAAAAGACGACATTAGTATTTGTGGAATGGTATCTTTCATTTGCTGATGGACTGACCGATTGCTTGATTGATCAAGAGATTGTGAAGCCTTAAAGGCACCTAGGATCATTTGTGCAACAGTCACGAGGCTTTTGCGATCTCATGAAACGTTAATGGGAAGAGAACATTTTTTTTTCTTCGAATTCCCGTTTTCATTCTGCCACTGAGGAAAAGGAGAAAACTATCATTCAAAAGGGTTTTTGTTATGCAGAGGACGAGAGAGCCAGGCCACTTGGATAGAAAAACTGGCAATACCAGACAACTTTATCACGTGAAAGGCAACAGACACCTTCGAACATGAAGTTGTAAGGGGACTGAACAATACGTCGCTAGCGAAACTATTTGTGGTGGAGCCCTTTCAGTGGATGACAATAAAGATGCAATATATCCGTCTGACAAGACCATAGTATTGGAAAACAGAGTTTCGTACAGAGACGGACATGAAGTCTGTGTGATTTTGGGTGCTTGGAAAGGTGTGTGTGTGTGTGGGGGGGGGGGGGGGGGGGGAGGGTCCAGGCTAAGTGAAAGGCAGAAATAGTGTAAAGAAAAAAAAAGACTGCCTAATTTCCATGTTTTCACAGAAGGGGGCAGGAGGGGAGGGGGGGGGGGGTGCGGCCAAGATCAATCATGCTGCTGCTGCTGCTGCTGCTCCTGCCATCGTGATGGTATTGGGTTTTTGTTAGGTGTACGTTCTAGTAACTTAGAGACTCGCGTCGCTTTTCATAAAACGCCGTAACTGGCGCACATCTAGACATTCATTTGCGCATACTTTAAATGTAAAGTGGCAACAGACTAGTGACCTAGATGCTCATGGCACTTCACATAGCTACACTACGACTAGCTCACATCTAGACGTTTATTTTGCACATGTTGTACATGTAAAGTGGCTTACAAATAACATACAAATAGTTCCGACCCTCTCCATTTCACTGAAACACAACCGTTCAAACATTATGCAATACTTTTTATTTAAAAAAACAAACAAACTTATTTACAGGCCTATCTTGAAATTAGTATGAAAATCTGATTTTCTTTGAGACAGAGGCACTTTGTTCCACGCAACACAGGTGTGACAAAGAAAAACATTTCATTGTTAGTCTTTGTTTTCTGTGTGGGCTGTTGCAGGAAACAAGTGTATAGGGAAAGTGGAGCTGGCCAGAAGACGTGTAGATGATAAGTAATGCAATGACACACTCAGGAGCAAAACCAGAGATGACAGCAAAGACGAGTGTATAAAATCCATCTTCCAACCTGAAACAGACTGGCAGTTAGGTCGGAGAGTCCAGAAGTGCAGTGGCATACTCGCACATGGAGTATCTGAGAACCAATCGATGATCATGGTCTTTTTATTCTTTGGAGTCTACTGGGAAGGTACTCAGAATGGCTAAAAAAAGAGGGAGCTACTATGATGTAGTTTAAGAAAGATAGAGGCACACACTAAAACAACATAATTTTAATAGAAAAAACGCTGACGAGAAGAACATGCGTTGCTGACCTCAAACAGATGTACAGACTTTATAGACATGCTGTTGGAAAGAAAGGCTGTGATCTAGTGTAAAGCAAAAGACTGCTTACAGAGGAGAAAAAGAATGCAGACGTGATATTGTTGATATAGTATTGATAATAAGTCTGAAGAAACAGGACAGCTGAGCGATTGTTAAGGGCAGGCCAGCATTACTTCAATGATAACAGTGTTTAGTTGCCGTTTGTTACTGATTACTTGGATTTTAGGGCCTGTATTGAATACCTAATGCAACTGTTATGATAAGGTCAGCAATAACACAACAATGGATGCATGCTGATAACATAAGATGAGGAGAAGCATATAGAAACAAAGGATATTCCAGCACGGAACCCGGCAAAGACCATATGAGACAGCAGTAGGCTCTGAGTATCTGCCATTGATGCGAACAGTCTGAGTGCAGTCAGTCAGCTAAAAAATAAAGCAGGAAAGAGCTGGGCTGTTAATGCCAAAGGAATGGAGATCGATCATTCATGCACTTTGCCCTATTTACTTCTCTCCCCTGTTTGCCCTGGAAAAGTGAACAGCTATTATGAGATTCCCTGAAGAGAAAGACTCGTCGTGAAGGGTAAAGGATGCAGCAAAACCAGAGAATAAAGACCGGCAAAAGAGTCACTGCAAACGGAAATTAATACGTATTTCCAGTGAGAGTCTTCCGGGCGACGACTCGCAGCGTCTCTTTGTGGATAACCTTTGTCTGCTAGTCTCTCCTTCTGACAGAACTCATTGCTGCAAAAGAAATTGTTATATTCTGGTTCGGGTGTGTGAGAGGAATATCTGGACATGAGCTTTCTGTTTACAGTAATTCTTTTCAAACGACAGAGAACGAGTGAGAAAGTATCAGAGAGAGAGAGAGAGAGAGAGAGAGAGAGAGAGAGAGAGGAGAGAGAGAGAGAGAGCTGTGTATGTGTAGGTATGTGTGTGTGTGTGTGTGTGTGTGTGTGTGTGTGTGTGTGTTGTGTGTGTGTGTGTGTTTGTTTGTGCGTGCATGCAGGCATATGTGATTGTTTTCATGTGTGCGTATATGTGTGAGTCATGTGTATTTGTGTGCGTGCGATGTGCGCACGTATACATGCGTGCATGTCTATGTGTATTTGTGCGTATGGTTGTCTGTATATGACAGAGAGAGAGAGGGAGAGAGAGAGAGAGAGAGAGAGAGAGAGAGAGAGAGAGAGAGGGGATAGAGACAGACAGACAGACAGACAGAAAGACAGACACGCGGAGAGAAGTGGGATTTGATCACACATACAAAACACATGTAAAAGGGCTCTCTTTCTTATGCCATCTTTCAGCTCTGTGTCAGCCAGCGCAAGTGGTAAACAAACGCGAGCCAGAGTTTGAGGATTAGAAGCAAGGATGTAATTTTATTTTCTCATGCCGAAGGCTAAATCCCACAAATTTAAGTTACAGTGTCAGACAGCTTTAGCCGGTGACAGACTAAACAAAGGGGGCGGGCTTTGGAATTCGGGAAGAAGTGCGAGTCCATCTCAGCAGAAATTGTTACATTTATTTTCGTGGGGCCTTGCTGGAATTAACAGCCTAAACTTTCTTTCTAACAAAACGTACCATCAGAAACAAAGAGAGAAACTGTAGAGCACACAATTGAAGCAATAGTAAGAATAAAAGACCCTGAGAATTGATGAAGTTGGGCACAGAGGATAATGTACAAGAACTAGACTATTTTCTAATGAAACTTG
The DNA here is from genome assembly GCA_033310375.1 of Conus canariensis. Lineage (NCBI taxonomy): Eukaryota > Metazoa > Mollusca > Gastropoda > Neogastropoda > Conidae > Conus > Conus canariensis. Next base: position 47,459,043 of record CM065716.1, on the reverse strand, counting down.
TGAAAATTGGATGACACCAAGCCCCCTCCCCTTCATCTTAACCTCTCTATCGCCTTTCCACCTTTCCTCTTTTTTTTTTTCACGAGGTCACCCATCTCACCTCATTGGCCCTTGAAACGTGACCAGAACATGTCAGCTATCTGTGACTCTTATTTCGGAATTTGATGGGAATTTGCGTAGACGTAGTGTGTCGCTTCTTTCCTCTCGCAGGTTTAGAAATCTGAGAGACGTATAGTATGATGTAGTGGTGAAAGGGAAAACTGTACGAAGAAAGAGAATGAGACAACACGGACACAGATTACATATATATATATATATATATATATATATAGAGAGAGAGAGAGAGAGAGAGAGAGAGGCAGACAGACAGACAGACAGAGAACAAACAGAGAGAGAGACTGAGATAAAGACATACAGACAGATGGACAGACGAAGAGAGAGAGAGAGAGAGAGAGAGAGAGAGAGAGAGTGAGAGAGAGAGAGAGAGACAGACAGACAGACAGACAGACAGACACACACAGACACACACAGACACACACACACACAGACAGAGACAAAGTAAAATGGAGACAAACAGAGAACCCGATGGAACCACAGAGAGAGAGAGAGAGAGAGAGAGAGAGAGGGGGGGGGGGCAGAGAGAGAGAGAGAGAGGAGAGAGAGAGAGAGAGAGACAGACAGACAGACAGACAGACAGACAGACAGAGACAGAGAGACAAAGAGATGCCAACAAAAAGTCACAGAGCCACACATTTCTTTCTACAAACTCTACTAAGATTAGGATCAAACCAATAAAACAACGTTGTTTTTCTTTTGCCGGGGCAGTATGAAATTCGCTTTGATATCAAGAGGTTTCCCCACAAAACTGTGAATCAATCAATCAGTAACTCTCTGTCTGTCTGTCTGTCTGTCTGTCT
>CM065716.1:47435626-47453126 GCA_033310375.1 Conus canariensis | reverse complement strand
TTGGAAGTGTGTGTGTGTGCGTGCGTGCGCGCGCGAGCGTGCGTGCGTGCGTGCGTGCATGCGTGTGTGTGTGTGTGTGTGTGTGTGTGTGTGTGTGTGTGTGTGTGTGTGTGTGTGTGTGTGTGCGTGTGTGCGTGCGTGTGTGCGTGCTGATTACTGATTGATCGATTGAATTTTCAGCTGATCAAGAAATGTGGACTCAATCAAAAGAACACGTCTCTATTTTCTTTAGAGCAAGCAAGCACAAGCTTGTTCGTTGTCTCATGAAATTTAGATGAGCAGAGGAGATGACATACCCTCTCCCACGTAATTCCCACCTTCATTCCTCAACTGAGGGAGGGAAGAAAATGATTCCAAACAGTGTTACCAGGCGGAGGGCAACAAGACCAGATCCTCAGGATAAGAATGCCAGTGCCGGGCAGCTTCATTAGGTGACAGACAACAAAATAGCCAGGGCATGAGGTTAAGACACCAGGGAACCAGGGATTCAATCACAGACAAGATTGTCTCAAGTGCCGCCCGTACTGTGGATGACATTCTTGACCCTTCTCTCCTGACAAGATCTAGGATTGACCACAAGGAAAAGAGAAACGTAGAAGGCGAAAAGAATGTGAAAAGAGATGTCTGAAAGAGAGTTGAGACAGTGTGAGAGGATATTTAGGAAACTGCCTGCCTGCATTTTCTCACGGGGGAGAGGAGAGGGAAAGGGGGAGGTTGATGTGCAGCTAAGATTGATCGTTCATGCTCTTCGTCATTTCACTTCTCTTCCCTGCCCAGCCCCCGAAAATGTCTTCAAATATTATGGAACGTCCCTGGGGAGACGGGACTCGTCTTAATATCACCATTGTTGTGAACAGACGTTAAATCAAATCAATCAAATCAAAATCAACGGACTCGTCAGGTGAGGTGTAGGATGCATCAAGGCCAGGGAATGAGAATTGTCATGGAGACTCTTTAATTTTGGAGTGCGGGAGGGGGCGGGGGAGGGGGGTCCAGAAGATGAGGTTGCTTGGAATGATAGATGTCTTTCTAACATGCATTTTACCACAAGAAGAATGGCAATGACGCTTGTGTCTGGTGGAACGTTGGTAAATGTAACGTCCATCACCACATCTCTCCTTTTGATTGAGTATTGCATTTGAAGAAAAAGAAACAATAGAGAAAAATGATAAAAAGGGGAAATAACTGCCTAACAGCTGTCGAAAGATGAAGATAAGAAATAGTGCGATGTAAAAGGAGACCTCGCCTACTCCAATGGAGAGGCGTCAAGACCTGGAAAGAAGAACTTGAATGAAGTAGAAAGAAACTCGTGGAGAGCGTGGCAGCAGAGAGTCCTCAGAAGAGAAGCCCCCTTCAAGCAAGTGTTTCGGCCCTTATCTCCTGACACTCTAGGGGGGTTGGGCCACACCCGGTTCATGACTCCGGATGTCCCTCTGCTGCCCCTTTTTTTTTTCCCATCTTGGGACGAGCCATGGCTGGGATTCGAACCCATGACCCTCTGGACATGCTCATTTTCCACTTAATGACTCGCGCTTTAACCACTGAGCCACAGGGACACCTGATATTTGTAGGGAAATTAAGCCTTATGAAGTTCACTTTTGTTCCTCCTTGACCAGATCCAGCTTGAACACCTCTCTGCCGCTTCTGCCATTGCTTTCAGGGCTCTGGTTTTTTCCTTCCCTGCAACTGAGAGCTGTTTCATGAGGCTGTATGCAGACGTTCCTACAAACCCCCTAGCTCCAATTTCTGCAGTGAGGACTTTGACCTGATAGCCTTCTCTCCTCAGGCTGTTTGCCAGATCAGCATACTTTTCAGTCTTGTAGATTTGAGCTGCCTCCATTCTGTTCTCATATGGCACCGTGAGCTCGATCATGATCAGCTGCTTGGTTGACTTAGAGTGGACTACTATGTCTGGTCTGATGCCACTCTTGCTGATGATCTCTGGGTGACTCTTCCATTCTGGGAGGTCTGCAGTGCACTCCCAGTCATCTGCCCCGTCCAGCAGACTCTGCCTGCATGTTTCGAGTGGCACTGTTGTTCTTGGCCATGATTTGCTGCCTCCTGCCGTGAAGAATGTTGCGGGTGCTTTTGGAGTCCTGATTTTCCCTTTTGTGGTGTTGGTACTAGCCCAGACTACTTGTACAATTTCTTTGAGCACTTGGTTGTGCCTCCATGTGTACCTTCCTTGAGCCAGGGCTACTTTACATGAGCTTAGGACATGCTCCACTGTTTGTTTTTCATGGCAGAGGGGGCATGCAGGATCGTCTGTTTTCCCCCACTTCACCAGGTTTGCATTTGAGGGCAGAAGGTCATATGCAGATCTGAGAATGAAGCTGATCCTGAGAGGGGCCATGTGCCAAATGTCATTCCAAGTGAGACTTCTTTGGAGTGCATTCTCCCACGTTGTCCATTGCCCTTGCTGGCTCTGCTGGACTGCTTTTTGGAGTCTTTTTTGGTCTTCTTCTTTTCTCATCTCCTGAATCATCATGTCTCTTTTGGCTTTTCCTTTGGCCTTTGACCACCATTCAGTTTTGGTCACCCCCAGTCCCTGTCTGTTGGTCTGTGTGTGTCCTGTTATTTCTCTGATCTTGAGACTTTCTTTTGCAGAATCCATCGCCTCTTGAACTTTCCATTTTCTGCCTGTCTTCAGCTGGGGCTTAATTGCTTCTACCACCTTGTCTCCTGAGTCCTCCAGCATGCTTTGAAGTCTGATCTTCCCTGCTTTGTATTCCTCCAGGATGGATTTCAGGGGTAGTTTCAGCTTTGCTTGGCGACAGTACAGCGCTATGTCAGTCAGACAGGGTGGGACACCAAGCCATTTCCTTGTGAACTTGTTGATTTTGGCTTCCATTGCCTCCACTATGCTGGTGCAGATGTCGTATATCATCAGAGGCCATAGCAGCTTTGGTATCAGCATGAACTGCAGACACCAGACCTTGTATTTGCCAGGGAGCCCACACTGGTCAATGGTCTCCAAGCCTTCCTCCGCCATCTGCTTGGTTTCTTTTGCTCTTTGTGTGTCTTTCAGCGTATCATCATACCATCTTCCAAGGCTCTTGACTGGTTCTTCTGTGACTGTTGGAATGGCCTGGTTGGCAACACTGAAGACCACAGATCCGGCCACTTTTCCTTTCCTCAGTGAGAGACTCCGTGATTTCTTTGGCTTGAACTTCATTCTGGATGAGGCAACTATGTCGTCCAGCCTCTCCAGCACATGACGTGTCTCGTCTTCTCTGGATGAAATCACTGTAGTGTCATCCATGAAGGCCTTGAGAGGAGGCATCTTGTATCCATCGCCAAGGTCTGTTTGTCTCGCGTTGTTTGTTGCTGCTTTCAAGATGAGTTCCATTGCCAGCACGAACAGTATTGGGGAAATTGCACAGCCCATTGCAATACCCACTTCCAAGTTGATCCAGTCTGTTGTGTACTCCTTGGTAGAGAACCGCATTGAGAAGCCATTGAAGTACTTCTTGAGCATGTCGCGGATGTTCTTTGGCACATGGTACATCTCAAGAGCCAACTGTATCATCTCATGGGGCACAGATCCATATGCGTTTGCCAGATCAAGCCACACTACGTCCAGGTCTCTCTTTTCTGTTTTTGCTTTTTGGATTGCGTCCCAGATCATTGTGGCGTGTTCTACACAGCCCGCCACGCCTGGGATGCCACCTTTCTGGACTGACACATCCAAGTACTTGTTTTCCATCAGGTACTTGGTCAGCCTTGCTGCCATGACAGAGAAGAAGATTTTCCCTTCGACGTTCAGTAGTGATATTGGCCTGAACTGGCTAATGTCACTTGAGTTTTGCTCTTTGGGGATGTACACACCATCTGCCGTCATCCACTGGCCGCTGATCTTCTGGTTTCTCCAAGCCGATCGCAGCAGCCTGTGGAGCCACTCCAGCACCTTGGGACATTTCTTGTAAAGCTGGTAAGGTATTCCGTTTGGCCCTGGTGATGATTTGGCTCTGGCTTTGTCGACCACCTTCTTGATTTCCGCCAACGTTGGAGGCTTGCCATTGAACTGTTCCTCAGGGTTGGTTGGCCACACCAGACCTTGAATGTCGAGTGGTGCTTTGCTCTGTGGGTCAGAGTATGTTTTCCTCAGATGCTGCTCAAGAACTCCTTTGTCCACACTTAGGGTCCCAGATTTTGGCTGCTCAAACAGTGTTCTGGCAAACTGGAAGGGGTCTCTGAAGAAGCGCTCTTGTGTCTTCTTCTTTTTGCTCTTCCTCTTCCTCGCAGATTCCGCTTTGCTGAGGGCACTGTGTTTTTCTTTCAGGTCTTTCCACAGTTTTTCCAAGCCTTGTTTTTCAGCTGGCAGTGCGGTCTTCATTTGCATCTTGAGGTTTTTCTTTTGGACCCTGATCTTGTCCATCTTTTCTTGGCGTCTGGATTTCTTTGGAGGTGTTTTCTCTTTGGGTAGTTTTGCTCCATAGGCGTCTCTACATGTGGCATACACAATGTCCCCATATGTGGCTAGTTTGTGTTCCAGGGTGCTTTTCCCTATCAGTGCATCGAGTCTTTGGACGATTTTTGCATCCAGTTTCTCCCAATCTTCAGTTTCGTTTGCTCGTGGCAGGTTGAGTTTCAGGCGCCTGGCATCGAGGGCCTGTGCAAATTCCTCATCCGAACCAACAGCGTGGATGTCCTTGTCACTGTGGTTTAAATCCTGGCCTTGGTCTTCCGACGTCTTATCTGCTGATGCAGTGCGCTGCTGCTCATTCAGATGAGTCTTCACACATCCCATCTTTGTTCTGTGGATCTTCATGCCACGGGTGGTAGCGAAACGCTTTCCACAGACACATGGATATTCCATTTGGTCCATGTTCATAGTCCGTTTGGGATTTGCAGTCATGATTGGTTGAGCACCGATGGATTCATCATTCTCTCCCCCTTTCGGTGAATCCTGGGAGCATCTTTTCCTTTTATTTTTAGTAGCCACATGTTTAAGGCAAAGTGGGGAGCCAGCCCACAGAGCCCTTGGTTCTGGTCTTTCCCAGTGTCCTCCGGTCTTTCCCGGACGTCCTCCGGCCTATTCCCGGAAGTCAATGGTTTACCCATGCATCAGTAGAAAGAAACTCGTGGAGAGCGTGGCAGCAGAGAGTCCTCAGAAGAGAAGCCCCCTTCAAGCAAGTGTTTCGGCCCTTATCTCCTGACACTCTAGGGGGGTTGGGCCACACCCGGTTCATGACTCCGGATGTCCCTCTGCTGCCCCTTTTTTTTTCCCATCTTGGGACGAGCCATGGCTGGGATTCGAACCCATGACCCTCTGGACATGCTCATTTTCCACTTAATGACTCGCGCTTTAACCACTGAGCCACAGGGACACCTGATATTTGTAGGGAAATTAAGCCTTATGAAGTTCACTTTTGTTCCTCCTTGACCAGATCCAGCTTGAACACCTCTCTGCCGCTTCTGCCATTGCTTTCAGGGCTCTGGTTTTTTCCTTCCCTGCAACTGAGAGCTGTTTCATGAGGCTGTATGCAGACGTTCCTACAAACCCCCTAGCTCCAATTTCTGCAGTGAGGACTTTGACCTGATAGCCTTCTCTCCTCAGGCTGTTTGCCAGATCAGCATACTTTTCAGTCTTGTAGATTTGAGCTGCCTCCATTCTGTTCTCATATGGCACCGTGAGCTCGATCATGATCAGCTGCTTGGTTGACTTAGAGTGGACTACTGTGTCTGGTCTCATGCCACTCTTGCTGATGATCTCTGGGTGACTCTTCCATTCTGGGAGGTCTGCAGTGCACTCCCAGTCATCTGCCCCGTCCAGCAGACTCTGCCTGCATGTTTCGAGTGGCACTGTTGTTCTTGGCCATGATTTGCTGCCTCCTGCCGTGAAGAATGTTGCGGGTGCTTTTGGAGTCCTGATTTTCCCTTTTGTGGTGTTGGTACTAGCCCAGACTACTTGTACAATTTCTTTGAGCACTTGGTTGTGCCTCCATGTGTACCTTCCTTGAGCCAGGGCTACTTTACATGAGCTTAGGACATGCTCCACTGTTTGTTTTTCATGGCAGAGGGGGCATGCAGGATCGTCTGTTTTCCCCCACTTCACCAGGTTTGCATTTGAGGGCAGAAGGTCATATGCAGATCTGAGAATGAAGCTGATCCTGAGAGGGGCCATGTGCCAAATGTCATTCCAAGTTCACCTCAAAGGAAACTGTCATGAATATGGTTTGGTTGAGGGTTTGTGAGGAATTCACAGGAAAGAGGTTGTATTTTACTTTGATCTTTTTGACACACACGCACGCACGCACGCACGCACGCACGCACGCACGCACGCACGCAGACACACACACACACACACACACACACACACACACACACACACACACACAACACACACACACACAGAGTTACCCTGTAAAAGTAATTGCTGGTTGTGGTTGTCATCGCCCTGTAAAACTTGGGAAACAAAACCAATCCAGATTTTGAAAACAATAACAAAATTATTCAGGTCATGAGACGGTTTTATCACGTAGAAGATAACAATGCCAGGCCTCGTGGATAAAACAGGTTGCAGCGTCAGAAAGCTTTATGGATTTGCAGGCTTAAAGAAATGAAGCCAGGACTTCAGGGTAAAGAGGAAGAGGTAAAACCAAGGGAAACTGTGACCACATTCATTTTAGGTGTAGTTGTAATAAGGTTGATACTCTAAACTATATTTCATACAGAACGTTTGATTAAATTAATAACAAAAAAAAAAAATATGGGGAGTGAAAAGCAAACGACGAATATTCCTGGATTGTTAAGATGGAGCAGAGAGGATGATAGAACAAAAGGTGGACACTATTTTCTCGTTTGATTTGATGAGGACAGAAAATCAATTTCTCCCCTCTTCATCACGCTACACCTCTCATTCTACACAGGGACGAGACCTGGCCTTGTCATTAATCTCCTGGGGGAAAAAGTGCTTGGGTTGAAGCTACAAGGTCAGAAGACAGCGTTGATGAAAGGGTCGTTGTGGTGTAATAGGAAAGCGTGGGCAAGCTCTGCAGACGTGGTTAGTTTATTCTGATCTATACACTCGCCCATCTAATCATATGAGTTAGAGAGAAAACGAGGGAAAGAAAGTGAGGTAATTAGAAACAAGGAGAGAGAGAGAGAGAGAGAGAGAGAGAGAGAGAGAGAGAGAGAGAGAGAGAGGTATACTTTGTTTGTTTGATTCTATTTTTATATATGTACAGAGCCATCCTCAAGTCTCCTTGAGGACACACAATGATCATTACATACTTGTGGGATGCTGATTAACGGAACAGTCACTCGCCTCAATTACATACCTTCCTCTTGTCGACTCCTTACTCATTCTCTCCTCCCACCTTCTCCATATCTCTGTTCTACCAACCGACCACCGGGGGTCGTGTGAGCTCTCTGGACTGAGAAAACCTGTATAGTGCAAGGTGACACGAGGTCATGGCCAAGATTCATGTAAGCTTAACACCCTCTCATGAACAGCCCTCAGAACATCTGTGCTAGCTGTCCATTTTACTCTATCCGTCTGCCCATATGGTATGTCTATTTGCATTTTTTGTTAATTCATTTATTATATTATTTTTCTTCAAATCTTGGACCAAGTATTAAGTGGAATGGCTAGTGCTCCCGCTATGGCCCAGTCTGATCCAGCTCAAGAATGTCAACACATCACACCAAGAATTGCTTTTGTTGCTGTCTTCATGAATAGCTTTTTTTCAGATTATGATTTACCTTTTATGAGTTTGACAGCCCTGGAAAGCCCTGTTTGGTTGGCTGGGATACAAGAAAAAGATCTTTGCACTGACATAGGTGTGTTCACTGTCTGCTGATGTGAAGGTGTCAGGCTTCAAGTGTATATTTACAATCAACACGAACACAGCCTAGGTCTGGAGAAAAAGGAAGAAACCCAGTCGTAGTGGAGGACATCTACACCAGGAGCAGTTTGAGACAGGACAGGCCAAGGATGCAGTTTGAGACAGGACAGGCCAAGGATGCAGTTTGAGACAGGACAGGCCAAGGATGCAGTTTGAGACAGGCCAGGCCAAGGATGCAGTTTGAGACAGGCCAGGCCAAGGATGCAGTTTGAGACAGGCCAGGCCAAGGATGCAGTTTGAGAGAGGACAGGCCAAGGATGGAGTTTGAGACAGGACAGGCCAAGGATACAGTTTGAGACAGGACAGGCCAAGGATGCAGTTTGAGACAGGACAGGCCAAGGATGCAGTTTGAGAGAGAACAGGCCAAGGATACAGTTTGAGACAGGACAGGCCAAGGATGCAGTTTGAGACAGGCCAGGCCAAGGATGCAGTTTGAGACAGGACAGACCAAGGATGCAGTTTGAGACAGGCCAGGCCAAGGATGCAGTTTGAGACAGGACAGGCCAAGGATGCAGTTTGAGACAGGACAGGCCACGGATGCAGCATTAACTTTTTCATGGAGGAACTTCTTGCCATGCTGACCAGGAACGTTCAATTGCTGGTGGAGATATTTTTAAAGAATTCCTGTCGTAATGAGATGGGAGAAAAAAATGACAGAAATGTGAAATGTGTTGGAGAGGAAAGAGGAAACTGACAGAGTCTGTATCCGTTTTTACTTCTGTCTGTGTCTGATGTATCTAATTTGTCTGAAATAGCAAGAAGAAAATGGTAACATACTGTTAAAAAGAACATGGGAACTAAAGACAATTGGATGTACTCACTGCTCTCTCTCTCTTTGTCTCTGTCTCTGTCTCTCTCTCTTCTCTCTCTCTCTCTCTCTCTCTCTCTCTCTCACACACACACACACACACACACACACACACACACACACACACACACACACACACACACATACGCGCGCGCGCACACACACACACACACACATCCTCACGCACGCATGCCAGAACAGAAGAGATAGAGTTTGTGTGTCTGAAAGAAGTGTTCATTTGATTAAACACAGTCTTTTACCTTTTAAGACAGGAAAGTTTTGCCGAAGCGAAGCTTTCGGCCTCCATCCAGAGGCCTTCGTCGGCGCCGAATGTCTGGCTGAGTGAGTTGTGTTCGGTGCCCGTGATCTCGAGATGAACTCGAGTCACGCGACCGAATAAGGGAAGTGTAGGCTGCTGGTAGGTTATGTCGCCCCCGGTCTCGGTTGAGGGAAGGAGACGTGGCAGCGATGTAGGTGGCCTCCTTTACTCCTCTTTGGAACCATTTAGGTTCCTGGTCCAGGACGCTGACATTGTCCTGGGAGAACTCGTGTCCGCTGATGTTCAAGTGTTCTCCGACTGGTGATGATTCTCTCTTGTGTTCTTTGATGCGGAGTTTCAATTTCCATTCTGTTTCTCCGACGTATGTCTGGTCACAATCTCCACACTGGATCTCGTAGATTGCCCCTGATCGTTCTAGTTTGTCCACGTTGTCCTTTGGGGCCACTAGTCTGCTTCTGATGGTGTTGTAGGGCTTAGAGTGGACCACCACGCCATTCTTCCTGATCTTGCGGGCGAGGGCTTCTGTCACACCCTTGGCATAGGGGATGGTGACATGTCAAAGGGTGGGGCTCGTTTTCTTGGTGGAGGGGTGGGGAGCGGTCTTCTTGCTTCCTGGTAAGTCCCAGGCCCATTTGGGGTAGTCTGAGATGCTCCGCACTTCCCGGAGGTGGCGGAGTTCCTCTTCACGGTTAGATTGAGTGGAGCAGATGGTATTTGCTCGGTGACGTATGGTTCGGATCACTCCCAGCTTGTGTTCTAGGGGCTGGTGGCTGTCGAACTGGAGGTACTGGTCAGCATGGGTTGGTTTCCTGTACACCTGGAATGCTAAGGAGTTCCCCTCTCTGGTGATCTTGGTGTTCAGCATGTTCATTTGTTTTGGGTTTCATAATTTCCAGCAATTTTGTTTCATATCTCTGTGTACAATGACAAGTTTTGACTCTTTGGATACACCATAGATTGTTTCAAGTGTGGTAGTAATTTTGGTCATTGTAGTGAGTAACTGGTCCTGTTATTTCATGGCAAGAATCAATGCGGCTAAAAGGAAAGGGAAAGGGGAGGATGAGGGGAAGCTTTTAGGTGTGAAGTTAACAAATTATTACTGTTCAGTATTTTGGTTAAGTAATATATAATCTGTTGGAACGCTATTGCCTTTTTGTGTGGTGTGGTGTGGTGTGGTGTGTGTGTGTGTGTGTGTGTGTGTGTGTGTGTGTGTGTGTGTGTGTGTGTGTGTGTGTGTGTGTGTGCGCGCGCGGCGTGAGTGTGTGTGTGTGTTTGTGTGTGTGTGTGTGTGTGTGTGTGTGTGCGCGCGCATGCGTGCGCGCAAGTGTGTGTGTGCGCGTGCAAGCGTACGCATACCTTTGCATTAATATGTGTCACACATAAACCCTCTGAAAAAATGACGTTACTATGTTCCTCTTCCCTTCCGTATCCGCCTCCCCCCTCCTACAAATACATAGAGAAATACATGCACCTGCATGACACAAACTGCCAAACAAATGTAAACACCCAGACTGACAGAATCGATACCGAATGCATGTTATATGCAGACAGGATGAATGTCAATCTTAGATCATGGAGAGTTCTAGACAAACATGCACCTTGTGTTTCCATGCAGACCTGAAACACTATAATTTGGGATAAGATAATGTTGCTTATAGCCCAGCCGACCGCAAAGGGCCACATCAGGGCTGCATATAATTTGGGAGACAGCATCTTTAGCATGCTGATGAATTGACTGACTGGTTGATTAACTGATGGATAAAGAAATGCTGAAGCCCTATGTAGCACCTTGAAATCATTAACACAACAAAACTCTCAAGAATTCTACTGTCTCGTGACATGCTAATACGCAGAGGATTATTTATCTTTTTACTGGGATTCCCTTCTTTTATTATGTCACCATGGAAGAGGAGAAAGTCGTTCATTCAAGCAAGCTTCATTGCGCAGATGGCAACAAGGCCAGACCATATTGAGGAGAAAACTAACAACACCAAACAGTTTGATCATGTGACAGGAAGCAGACAGCTCGGCACGTGGCGCTGGAAGGGACGGGAACAATGTATCACCCGCCAAACTGCTGCTGGTGGAGCCCTTGCTGTAGAAGACGTCAAGGACGCAGTCTCTCCTGACAAGAACATTGGATTGAAAAGCAGAACAAAGTTTGGATATGAAAATGAATGTGTGTGTGTGTGTGTGTTGTGTGTGTGTGTGTGTGTGTGTGTGTGTGTGTGTGTGTGTGTGTGAGAGAGAGAGAGAGAGACGGATGAGGTGTGGAGGTGAGGGGGTACCGGAGTAGAGGAAAGAGAGAGAGAGAAACAAATAGTGTAAAGGGAACAAAGTCCTTTTTTTCAGGGAAGTGATGTTGGCGTTTGGGGCGAGCAGTATAGATACTGCTACTACTACTACAACTACTGCTACTACTACTACTACTACTACTACTGCTACTAATGATGATGATGATTATGATACTGATAATAATAACAATAATGATAATGAAAATGATGATAATAATATTTCTTTGAAATGAAAATAATAAGAAATAATGATAGTGATAATGAGTTTTTGCTAGACAGAGTTCTCGCGACTTGTATACATGTAGCTCGTCACAAAACTACATTATAACTAGCTGGCTTCCAATCTTTTATTTGCACATTCTTCTTATGTGCATAAGCTTAGACATAGTATACATATAATCCCAGCCCTACCCTTATGTATTTTAACGACACATAATCATGCATGTTCTCTCACGCCTGTTTTTGCGGGTGACGACTATCAGGAAGAACGGAACTTAATTTGGGACGTTTTAAGGGGGAGAGAGAGAGAGAGAGAGAGAGAGAGAGAGAGAGAGAGAGAGAGAGAGAGAGAGAGAGAGACAGAAGACAGACAGACAGACAGACAGACAGACAGACAGACAGACAGAGACACAGAGACACAGAGTGAGAGACAGACAGACAGACAATAGGGAAGAGTTAGAGAAGTAGGATTTGATTACACTTCAATAAAGAACGTATGCAGATGACTCCCTTTCTTATACCATCTCTACGCACTTAATAGCCTCGTGCGAGTGACAAACAACACCAAGCCAAAGTTTGAGAATAAGAAGGAAAAACGTTATTTCAATTTTCTCACACTGAAGACAACGAAGTAAACAATCGGACAACATAAAGAAAATTACAATGTCAGTCAGCTTTAGCAAGTGACAGACTGAACAAAAAGGGGCCAGGGCTTCAGAATTCAGGAAACGGTGCAACTCCATCTCAAAGGAAATTGTGACATTTGTTTTGGGGGTGACCTTGCTTTGGTTAATTGCGTATAGTTTTCTTTTACGAGCAGAATATGTCATCAGACTTAGATTTTAAAAATCACAGAGGAGACAATGGAAACAAACAAATTTTGAAAGAAAATGAGAAGTGCAGAAGTGAGACAGAGAGGACAATGTAAAAGAAATGGCGAAAATTGCCTGACTGTTTTCTTATGGATATTTGAAGAACATTGAAAGCTACCCTCCCCCTCATCTATACCCTTACCCCCCCCCTTTGCCCTCCTTCTCACCAGGTCAAACATCTTCCCTCACTGACCCTGGAAACATGACCAGATTATGTCAGCCATCTATGATTCTTCTATCGGGATCTGATGGAACTTTGTCTAGATGGGCTTTGTGGATTTTGTTCTCTTACAGGTTTAAAATGTGAGAGATGTAAGGAGGGAGGACGTGTGAAAGAGAACATTGTATGAACAAAAGGAGTGAGTCAACATGGGCATATATCAGTACAAGAGAGAGAGAGAGAGACGGGGGGTGGGGGCGGAGAGAGAGAGAGAGAGAGAGAGAGAGAGAGAGAGAGAGAGAGAGAGAGGGGAAGAGAGAGAGAGAGGATGCCAATAAAAAGCAACAAGTTCATGTATTTCTTTCTTCCACCTTCAGATCTGGATCACACGAATGAAACAGATTTGCTTCTCTCTTGCTGGGGCAAAATCAATTTTGCTTTGATTTCAAGAGCAAGTTTCCAATAGCTAGTGATGCACAATGCTTGCATAATCAATTGTGTGTAGGTTGAATGTATATGGGTAGGCTTGGGATTATTTGCATTCTATATTTATGCCGCTGTATATGTTAAGTATTGTGTATATGAAGCACTGCATACATGAATTACGTGCAAGTGAAAGATTGGAAGTGAACTAGCCATAGTGCAACTTTGTGAGGCGCCATAAATGCTTAGGTCACTAAAATGTCTGTGTAGCAAAAATCGATCTACATTATTATAATCATTATCATCATTACACTACTACGACCACTACCACCACCACTACTACGATTATTAGTGCTACTGCAACTACTCCTATTGCTGCTACTATTGCTGTCATTCTTGTTGTTGTTGTTGTTCTTCTTCTTATTGCTGTTACTACTACTACTACTACTACTGCTGCTGCTGCTGCTACACACTACTACTACTACTACTACTACTACTACTACTACTACTACTACTACTACTACTACTACTACTTTCATTCTTCGTCATATTCTTCTACTTGTTCTTCCTCTTTTGTTGCCGTCATCTTTAGACTGCTCCCCCAACCACTAACGTCCCTTCCCTGGGAAAATGGAAGTTAGCAGAGTTCTCTCCCCCAACCACTAACGTCCCTTCCCTGGGAAAATGGAAGTTAGCAGAATTCTGTCCCCCAACCACTAACGTCCCTTCCCTGGGAAAATGGAAGTTAGCAGAGTTCTCTCCCCAATCACTAACGTCCCTTCCCTGGGAAATGGAAGTAGCAGAGTCTCTCCTCAATTCCATTATTTCTCTCTCTTTCATTTGCTCTGGTACCCCCTCACCCCCTCTTCCGCATCCCTCATCCACAATGAGGACTCCACCAGATCGACTAGTGATATATTATTCCTCTCCCTTTCAGCTTCACGTCCTGAGTTGTCTGCTGTCTGTCACATGATAAAACTGTGTGGTATTATGAGTGTTCTTCACCACATGACCTGGCCTTCTTGTCTTCTTTGTAAGAAACTTGTTTGAATGAACGACTTTTTCCTCTCCCACACTGCCAGAATAAAGATGGGAATCAGGGAAGAATAACTCCTCTTACTCATTAACCTTTCAGGAGATAGTCAAAGCCTTGAGATCGTTGCTTTCATGATTCTATGTGCTTTTCAGGTTTTAAGCTGTTCGTAGCTAATGAATTTATTAAGTAATCAAACAGTTCATGAGCATGCTAAAGATGCTGTCTCCCACATTACAGTGTTTGGATGTGGATGGGAAGGAAACATAGTAATGTCAGGGTTTGATATTTTTCTTGAGAGTTTATGCATACACACAAAGACATGTGACGCATAGCATCGTAAACATACGCATACGCTTGCACACACATATGCACACACACAACACACACACACACACACACACACCACACACACACACACACACACACACACACACACACACACACACACACAATTATACAATATTAATTAAATAAATACACAATGACATAGATACCCACTTATTACAAATTAATTAATCAAAATATTGAATATGTGATACTCTTTTTAACTTCACCATAATAATCCCCCCCCCTTTCCCTTTGACCAGATTGTTCTTCCATCAATTACAGGATTGATTACTAGAACAATGACCCAACTCAGTACTACGGCTGAGACATGAAAATATTTTTAAAATGTAAATAGTTTAAAAACATAAGCAAGGTAAAAGATGACGCTAGCACATAACTTTCAGAAGGTAGGACAGCTATTTATGAGAGGTGGTTAAGCTGTTTGTCCACTATTGGGTCACTTGAATCTTGGCCCTGGCCTTGTGTCACCTTCCACTTTCTACATTGTCTCTTGAAGAGCTCACGACACTTGGTGGTCGGTTGGGGAAGCAGAGGTACGGAGGAGGAGGGAAGAAAAAAGAGAGATGAGAGGGTCGACAGGAGGAAGATGAAAATAACGTTGAGTGACCTGTTCCTCTCATCAGCACGCCACAAGTATATGCTAGTCATATGATAACCTCAAGAAGACTTGAGGGTGGTTCTGTAAACATAACAAAAATCGTAATTAAATAGACAAAATGTACCTATTTTCTTTGCTCTCTCTCATGTACCTGTTCTCTCTCTCTCTCTCTCTCTCTCTCTCTCTCTCTCTCTCTCTCTCTCTCTCTCTCTCTCTCTCTCTCTCTCTCTTCTCTTCCAATCACCTCACTTTCTTTATCTCGTTTACTCTCTTCTCTCTCTCAGATTATCAGATGTGCTAGTATGGAGATCAGAATTAACAAACACGTCTGCAAAGCTTACCCACACATCCCCAAGCAAAAGTCTTTACAAATTTCTGCTATAACGACTTCTTTATAAACGTTATCTCCTCGCCTTCCGCCTTCTACATGATGAATCTTTCACTCCATGGATAAATGACAACGTTAGCTCACGTCCTTGAGGCTAAATGGAGAAAAGGTGTAAATTAATGCAGAGAGGGAGAAATTGGTTTTCTTCCCCCATCAAATGAAACGAGAAAATTGTTACCCCCTTTTTTTTCTTTCTATTGCCCTCTATCCTCCGTTTCTCAATTTCGGATTCCCTCCCCCCCCCCCCCGCCTCCCTCCCAATTTCCTTTACTGTTTATTGTTATACATTTTATGGAAATAAAACTTAGAGTAGTAACCTAAGCACAGCTACACAAAAATGAATGCGGTCACAGTTGCTTTGGATTTGCCTTTTCTTCCAAATACCAAAGTCCTTCTTCTCCTTTTTTTAGCCTATAGGTCGTGAAACTTGCTGATACTACGACTCGTTTTGTCCACATGATCTGACATTGTTTTATACGTGATAAAACTGTCTCATGACCTAAATGATTTTGATGTTTTTTTTTTCTATTTTCACAGTACGGCTTTGTTTTGTTTCTGATTTAACAAGCTTCCAGGGACAATGACGGCCACAAGCAGTGAAAACTTTTACAGGGTAACTCTGTCTGTCTGTCTGTCTGTCTGTCTGTCTGTCTCTCTCTCTCTCTGTCTCTGTCTGTCTCCCTCTCTCTCGTCTGTCTCTCTCTGTCTCTCTCTCTCTCTCCTTCTCTCTCTGAAAGATCAAAGTAAATGTAAACGTCTTTCTTACGTTTTCACCAGAGATCCCCAAACTAGATCAAGAATTTTCTTTGAGGTGTAACAATTTTCGTTGAGGTGATCTCTTTCCTTATATGATCGTATTTCCAGGAGTCTTTCTCACCACGCATAACTCGTAGGCGACAGATTCAGGGCTAGGAAGAAAAACGAGTGACAGTGTAATAAGCTATGGGAAAAATGGATTTTTTCTTCAACAAACACACACACACACACACACACACACACACACACACACACACACACACACACACACACACACACCACACCACACACACACACACACAGAGAAAAAATAAATGAGGTTTTCTTTTCTATCACAACCTTTCAGTCCTCTCTTTCATCAGTCATTGGTTGCTATTTACCTTCCATTTTCCCAATTTTCCTTCTTTTTTTTTTCAAATGCAGAGTACAGTCAAAAGGAGGGATGTGGTGACGGACGTCACCCTCAGAAAGTCCCACCAGGAACAGGTGTCATCACCATTCTTTTTGTGGCCGA
The DNA here is from genome assembly GCA_033310375.1 of Conus canariensis. Taxonomy (NCBI): domain Eukaryota; kingdom Metazoa; phylum Mollusca; class Gastropoda; order Neogastropoda; family Conidae; genus Conus; species Conus canariensis. The sequence goes on along the minus strand of CM065716.1, from coordinate 47,436,580 downwards.
ATACAACATGTTACGAAAGACATCTATCAATTTGAGAACCTCATCTTCTGGAACCCCATTTCAGAATGAATGCGACTCCATAACAATTCGTTTGTGGCAACGTGCCTGCCCATTGTCATTCCCCTGGCCTTTTGGCATTCTCTACCGGACCTGGTGAGTCCTTCTCTCCATGGACTTCTCAATGTTCGAAGACATTTCTAGGTCTAAACAGGGAAGAGTGGTGAAAAGACGAAGAGCATCAACGATCAATCTGTGCTGCATACCAGCTCGTCCCCCGTACGCCCCCTCCCCACCTGGTGAGAAAATGGAGGTTGGCAGGTTCCTCAATATCCTCTTACACGATCTACTCCCCGCTTCCACAAATCATTGGTCAGCTCTTTTCACATTTATTTCCCCTTCCATGCTTTTGTTTCCTTTTATCTAGGTCCTATGATCAGGTCAGGAGAGACGGGGTCACTAACGTTACCGAAAGTACAGGCAACACTGAAGACAATTTTTGTCTGTGACTGAGTCCCTGGTTCCCGCCATTTTAATCTCACGTGCTGATGGTTTGTTGCCTGTCCACCCAATGCAGCTGCCTAGCATTGTGACTTTTCTAATCCAGATGGCCTGGCCTTGTTGCTCTCTGCCTGATACAGCTACTTGGAATCATTGTCTTCCCTTCCTCAGCTGCAGAATGAAGGGCCGAGGTAAATTGATCTTCTCTGCTCATCAAATTTTCATGAGATAATGAACAAGTTGTGCTCGCTTGCTCTGAAGAAAATCGATATGAGTTTTTCCCACAGAAATTCATTTCTTGATCAATAAATCATCCAATCAATTAATCAGTAATCACCATGTAAAAAAATGCTCTTCTTCTTCGCATGGAAATGTTAGATTATTTTTTGCCTTATTAAAAATCGAACACTCCCTCACTCATCACACACACACACACACACACACACACACACACAC
>CM065716.1:47425626-47430626 GCA_033310375.1 Conus canariensis | reverse complement strand
TTCATCATACTATTCTCTTTGGCATGCTTTATCCGTAAGATGATTATCACACTTCGCCCTCACCTTAAGTTTTGTTGTTGTTGGTTTTTTTTTATTGTGACGCGTGCACGTGGTGTGTGTGTGTGTGTGTGTGTGTGTTGTGTGTGTGTGTGTGTGTGTGTGTGTGTGTGTGTGTGTGCGTGCGTGCGTGCATGCGTGCGTGCGTGCGTGTGTGCGTGCGTGCGTGCGTGTGTGTGTGGGTGTGTGTGTGTGAAACCAGAAGGCATGGTAAACAAAGACCTGTACTGCGTCTGTTCTTCGCGGTTTTTTTCCTGATGTGAGAAGCACGCTCCTCTGAACTGCCTGACTCTGTGAAACGATCTCCTGCCTTTCTTGGCAGATCAAGAGCTGGATTATATAGGGTGCGTAGTACTTATGTAGAACTGAGATGAGTTACGAAAAGGAAGTTAGTACCATATTAGTATCAGTCCTCCGAATGAGACTGTAAACCGAGGTTCTGTATGTGAACGCACGCATAACATCTTGCATACACGTAAAATCCCATCACCAACTTTCGGGAGAGAAGGCCAGTTTAGCCGTTGGTATGGATGACACATTACACACAGCATGCACCCTGCGTGAGAAATGGAAAGAATGAAGGAAGGAAATTGAGAGAACGCTATTGAACGATATTGACTGGATGACATGGGAAACGACTGAATGAAGCGCCAGCTGGCAGCGCTTCAGTCGGCACTACCCAGGTAGGCAGCCCGTTGTGTAAACGAATGTGGATTGTAAAGCGCTTTGAGCTTGGTCTCTAGCCGAGGATAGGCGCTATATAACTTTCATAATAATGATAAAATAATGTTCATGGTGTGCGTGTGTGACCTGTTATATGACACACACAATCCTCATCAACATGTCATGCTTCACTTCCAACTCTTGTGGTACGGACCACGCCTTTAGCACCACACTGATCGATGCCATCACATAGAGTATAGTTTTGTTTTATATTCGACTGCAAAGGGAATGCACTGATATGTAAGACACACCTTAGATGCCATGGATGCTACGTAAATGTAACTTCTGTCCAGGAGCTGTCCCATGTAGTTAAAATCTTCATGTTCATGATGGCTGGTGTAAAACGGGGGGTGGGGAGAGAGGTGCTCTAATAGGTTCATCCTAAACATGAACTTTGACCTCTTTTCAAATAAACGTTGACCAATCGTATAACTCCATAGTCAATATTGATGAAATATGGCTTATCCAAAATGACAGAACGACATGTGTCTGAATTAGACAAAATTGCTGCAGTGGAAATACTCCCCCTCCCGGTCCCCCTTCTTGTATATGCTAATTTCAAACACACACACACACACACACACACACACACACACACACACACACACACACACACACACACACACGCCACACACACACACACTCACATACCCCATCCTTCTAGCATACATACATGCTCTCTGTCTCTGTCTCCCTATCAGTTTATGTCTGTCCGTCTGTTTGTCTGGCTCTCTCTCTCTCTCTCTCTCTCTCTCTCTCTCTCTCTCTCTCTCTCTTCTCGCACGTGCACGCACACAACTAAAAGAATCCACAGAAAGATACCATATTACCACACACAACTGTCTTGCAGATTCTGTGATCAAGAAGACGGATAGATTGCAGTCTTTACACATCGTTAATTCCCTATTAAATCCAGCACGTCTAGGCGTGGCATCCGCAGCCCACTGTATTACATTATGTATTCGTTAATTGTACGTTGTATTTATTGACATCTTTATCACTTCATTACATTGTATTTATTTACATCTTTATCTAACTACATCCTTAGTTTCTCTGCTTGAAACTCTCTTCTCCTTCCTTTTTTGTTATTACCATAATAACTGTAATTATACCTATGAGTAAAGGAGTGGAATGGGGACTGACAGGAACTGGAGGTTGTAGAACCGACGAGGCATTAGACAGACCAAAAGGTGATCCGATTGGTGGTCCCCTATCAGAAACAAGAGATCTAGACCTCAATGATCTCCATCAGTCTGGCTGGTCTCCCTTGTCGTGCGCTGGCCTTATTGACGGAAATGTGTACTAGTTGAGAGTGACCTAGACAGTCAAAGGGCGGCCACTCTCGGCGCACTCGTCTCGCAACCGGCTAGATACGCGGGTTTCATTAATCATTGTCGATCTGGGAAAGGAAGGATAGAGGAAATGTTCATCTCTCGCGTCACTTTCAGTTTCAGTTTCGTTATAGGCCAGTCGACTATACAGGAGCCCTTTTCTACTCTCCAGTGTGCCAAGTCTTTGTCTATTCAGCGTTGTGTATTCTGTTGTGTTGTACTCGTATTGTATTGCATGTTGTACCTTGATCGTTACGACAAATTTGTGGTAAACTCGTGTTGCTGTGCCCTACAGAACACACCGCCATCATATAACACTGCACACACACACACACACACACACACACACACACACACACACACACACACACACACACACACACACACATACACGCACGCACGCACGCACCCCCCCCCCCCCACACACACACACACGCACATTTTTTCTCAGTCTGCTGCACACTTAAATTGGATTTATCTTTTCATTTGAAAGAGCATCGCTCAAACCTCTACTGTAAGTACAGCAGAAACACCACTCAAACCTCTACTGTAAGTACAGCAGAAACACCACTCAAACCTCTACTGTAAGTACAGCAGAAACACCACTCAAACCTCTACTGTAAGTACAGCAGAAACACCACTCAAACCTCTACTGTAAGTACAGCAGAAACACCACTCAAACCTCTACTGTAAGTACAGCAGAAACACCACTCAAACCTCTACTGTAAGTACAGCAGAAACAGTTGGTGGCGGTAAATGATTCGTTCTCACTCAAACCTCTACTGTAAGTACAGCAGAAACACCACTCAAACCTCTACTGTAAGTACAGCAGAAACAGTTGGTGGCGGTAAATGATTCGTTCTCACTCAAACCTCTACTGCCAGTACAGCAGAAACACCACTCAAACCTCTACTGTAAGTACAGCAGAAACACCACTCAAACCTCTACTGTAAGTACAGCAGAAACACCACTCAAACCTCTACTGTAAGTACAGCAGAAACAGTTGGCGGCGGTAAATGATTCGTTCTCCTACAACGTTCATACCATGGTCTAGGAATTCTCCCGAGACCCAGGCGAGTGTATTCTCCACGTGGCACGCTTTTCTTGTAAGATTTTCTTTTCCATAATTGATGTGAGAGACCAGTATTAGAGAGAGAGAGAGAGAGAGAGAGAGAGAGAGAGAGAGAGAGAGAGAGAGAGAGAGAGAGAGGGTCGTTGTTTTAATGTAGCCCATTTGGAAGAAAGTCTTTTTTACATCTGTTGCAAAGGTCCAACGATTTAAGTTCAGACTGCCCGAAGCGCTTGTTACAAAACTCTTCTCACACTTAGCTATTGTAATATACAACAACCTCTTAGTGGATACAATGCAACTCTCTCTCTCTCTCTCTCTCTCTCTCTCTCTCTCTCTCTCTGTCTCTCTGTCTCTGTATCTCTCCCTGTCTCTGTCTCTGTACTTCTCTCTCTCTGTGTCTATCTCTGTCTGTCTTCTGTCTGTCTGTCTGTCTGTCTGTCTGATTGCACTCCCACCAATTCATTCTCTCGAACTTTCTCTCTGCCCACTCTCTATCCCCTACTGTCTCTCATCCATTTTTCTCTTCCCTCTTTCCCCTCACTTTATCCATCTCTGTCTTTCTCAATGTGTCTCTGACCTCAAATACTGCTTTTTCCTGTCCCTTTGCCCTCACTCACTCCCTGGTTGTCTACACAGTGAATTTTGAATTTCTTTAGAAAAACCATTGTGGCTTTTCCAGAGAAAGGGTTCAGAAAAGAAGACAACTGAAACAGAAAGGTCACTGCACCTTATGATTGGTTCACTTCTTGTGCTTGATTCCCATGCTGATTAATACTTTGTTCTTTGTGTCTTATTTTTCAGTTTCTGTTTTGTCCTGTTTTGAGTGTTTAGTTCCGTTTTGCTGGCTCGCTGTTGATTCATTCATTCTTATAAATACTCTCCATGTCTTTCCCCACTTACAATGAGCTACCCATTTCATTTCCTTCTCACATGTCCTCTTTTTGTTTTGTGGATAGTGTTTTGTTACAGAGATAGCTGGGGATGTACACCTCATCCCAGCAAAGTTCCACCAGAAATCTTCATCACCATTCTCTTTGGTGAGGCAATTGTGTCTTATGAAAAAACACACAAACAAACAAATAAACAAAAAAGAAGAAAAAAAAAGGAAAGAAAGAAACAAAAGAAAAGACATATCTCATTCCATGCGAAGGTCGTCTCTCAAACATCACCTCTGGAATTCATAAGACTTGGTAACAATTTCATTTGGTGATAATTTAATTCGGTAATGATTTAATTTGGTAACAATTTATTTTTGTAACAATTTCATTTATAGGAACACACTTGGTATTTTTTTTTATCCCCTGGCACCGCCTGAACTGACAACCTCCACCTGTCCTGACAAATCCTCTTCTCCAGGGATATCCCATAATACCTGAGGACGTTTTCAGAGCTGAAGAATGAAGTGGAGCGACAGGACGAAGACGTTTAACGATCGATCTGTGCTGCATATCACACCGCCCCCTCCCGCACTTTCTTCTGAGGAAATGGAGACAGGCATTTTTTTTTCTTTTGATTTGATTCTTTCTTTCTTTGCTTGTTTTTCAGTTTTCTATCACACAACCTTCCTCTCTTATTCAAATATCATAGGTTAACTTTTTTCACATTTGTTCCCCTTCCACGTTTTTGCCCAGTCCTATGAGTTTGTCAGTAAGAGAAATTTGGTCATTGATGTCATTCACTCTAAGGTCATGACATGAGACGAGGTCGTGTTTGATTTCCAGGTTCCCTGCCATCGTAAGCTCACGTTCTGACCTTTTTATGCCTGTCATCTAATAAAGTTGTCTGGTGTTGAGACCGCATCTTGTGGTTTTGCTTGT
>CM065716.1:47398126-47420626 GCA_033310375.1 Conus canariensis | reverse complement strand
GTGTGTGAGGGAGAAACAGCATCCAGTTGTTCTTGGTTGCCATGTTCTTTATAACATTATGTATTCATTTAGTTCTTGTTTACTTCAGACACATTGGATACATCGGATATAGACACAAAAGCAGAAACAGATACACATACTGTCTGTCTTCTCTTTTCCATCTACCACATTTTACATTTCTGTCCATTTTTCTTTTTCTGCCAGGAATATGAAATTCCTTCACCAGCAATGAAACGTTCCTGATCAAGGTGGCGATCATTTCCTCTAAGCAGAACTTAATCCTTTATCCTTAGCCTGGCCTGTCCCACATCGCACCTGATGATGTCTTGGACTACGACAGTCTTTTTCTCCTTATTCTCAGACCTCGACAGAGGTTGATGTTGACCCGATAGTAGATATAAACCTAGAGCCTGAGAAATTCACACTCGCAGACAGTGAATATTTTCGTGTCTACTTTTGTATTTTTCTTCTTTTTTTTTCTTTTTTTTTGTTGGTTATTGTTTCCTAACACACGGCTTTTTAGGGCTTTCGAACTGCTAACGGGAAAAAATCACCAGTTGAAAACAAAGCTATTTTCTGATATAAAAAAGCAACAAAGGCAATTCATGGCGTGGTAGCTAAACTGATGACATTCTTTAAGCAAATAAAAGTGGGCTAGGTTGACAGCACCAGCCATTCTGCTGAATTTCTCCGTCCCAGCTTAAAAGAAAATGATAAATGTAACACAATATACATAAAAATGCCGTGTGGGCAAATAGATGGAGTAAAATGGATAGCTAGTGCCCACCTTGGACTGTATGTTCAATTTTCATTTCTCATCACCAGATTGCAATATAGAAACTGATATGTCGTAAACTGACCAACAAATTTAAAAGGCTTTCCGAAAGAGAGACGTGAGGATAGGCTCTTATAAACAGGAAAACAGTAGGCGACAGTAGAACAAAGACAAAAACAGAACAAAAAGCAGAGTCAAACAGACTCTCAGAAAAGGGGAAGTCACTAACACAGAACTTCCAGAGGGGGGGCAACTATTCGAGAAAGGTTGTTATGCTGTAGGTGGAGTATTGGCGTACATGCATTTTGGCTTTCTGTCACATTTTACTTTACACGTTGTCTCTTGGAGAGGTACGAACCCTGGCGGTCTGTTGGGGGAGAGATGTTTGGAATAGGGCGGAGAGGAAAATGACGAGAGGGTCGGCAGACAGAAGAGAGAAAATCGCAGTGACTGACCTATTCCGCTCATCAGCACCGCACAAGTATCTGTCATTTGATATCCTCAAGGAAACGTGAGACATGCTCTGTATATATGTATAAATGTGACGTAGCATGATATTCAATCAAATAAGCAAAATGTACCTGTTTTCTTCGCATTCTCCCTCCCTCCCTCTGCTTGTTTCCAGTTACTTCACTTTTCCCCCTTTTTTTCTTTCTCACTCAGATCATCATATCTTCCAGTGTGGTGATCGGAATAAACAAAACGCGTCTGCTAAGCTTACCCACACATTCCCACGTGAAACCCGTCACAAATCTCCACAATAACGGCTGTTTCATAAAGGTTATCTCCTGGCCTTACACCTTCAGCCTGACGAATCTTTCACTCTGTAGATATAGTGGCAACGTCATTTCACGTCTCTGGGAGGAGAGGTGTAGTGTAATGGAGAGAGAGAGAAATGGATTTTCTGTCCCCATCAAATCAAACGAGAAAAGACTTTCTTCCATTTTCGTCTTCCTTTAGTTCTCTGTGCCCTGGTTTCTCTGTCCTGAATTGTTTGCTTTTTTTTGCTTTTTTCCCTCCCCATTTTCTTTCTTCTATTTTTTTGTTTCTGTTCATATTTTTTGCCTATAAAGCGTAGGGTATTAATTTCAGCACGGTCACGCCAGACGTAAATGTGGTCACCGTTTCCTTTGGATTTGTCTCATCTCCCTTTTCCTAAAGTCATGTCACAATTTTTGAGCTGGTAAGTCGATAAAACTTTCTGAAGCCGCGACTCGCTTGATCCACTGGGCCTGATATGGTTGTCTTCTACGTGATAAAGCTGTCTCATGACCTGAATCTTTTCGTTGTTGTTTTCAAAATCTGGCTTTGTTTCTTTTTTCTTCCCAAGTGACAAGTTTCCCGGAGCAACGACAGCCACAGGTATGATCATTTTTACAGGGTAACTGACTCTCTTTCTGTCAATCTCTGTCTGTCTGTCTGTCTGTCTATCTGTCTCCCTCTCTCTCTCACTCTCTCTCTCTCTCTCTCTCTCTCTCTCTCTCTTCTGTCTATCTCTCTATGCCTCTCTCCCTCCCTGTCTCTTTCTTTCTATTTCTCTCTCTTTCTTTCTATTTCTCTCTCTCTCTCTCTCTCTCTCTCTCTCTCTCTCCTCTCTCTCTCTCTCTCTGCCGCTCTCCGCCTCTCTCTTTGTCTCTGTCTGTCTGACTGTCTGTCTGTCTGTCTCCATCTCTCTCTCTCTCTCTCTCTCTCTCTCTCTCTCTCTCTCTCTCTCTCTCTCTCTCTCTCTCCTCTCCTCCTCTCTCTCTCTCAGTAGATCAAAGTAAATACGAACCTCTTTCCCAGGAATTCGCCACATAGCCGCAAATTAGATTCCTATGAATTTCATTGGAGGTGACCTCTTTCCTTACATGTTCTTCTCTCCGGGCCCTGTCGTACCTTGGTCTGACGAGTGTTCCTCATCACGCATCGCTTTTAAGTGGCAGATCCAGGGCTAGGCAGAGAAAAGGGCTGACAGGGTGAACAGCGGGGGAGATTTTTTTTTTCTTATCATGAAAATCCAGGGAGTAAATGGTATGTCTCCTTTCCCATCCCATACTCTCTCATCATCTCTTTCATCACTCAGTGGGCTGCTATTTGTCTTACTTAAAAAAAAATTCTGTGTCGTTGTGTCGTTGCTGTTACTGATTTTTTTCTTTAGATTATTTTCAAACGCAGTTTTCAGGCAAAAGAAGAGATGTGAGATTGGTCGTCATCCATAGCAATGTGCCACTACTGAGAAATAAGTGTCATCACCATTCTTTTTTTGTGGTGGAACACAGTATGTTAAAAAAAAGATATCTATCATTCCGAGCAAACTCATCTTCTGGAACCTTCCTCCAGAATGAATAAATCTCTATGACAGTTTGTTTTGTCTTCACGTGCCTGCCGATTGATTCTCATTCCCTAGCCTTGCTGCACCTCCACCTGACTAACAAGTCCTTCCCAGGGACATCCAATTAATATTTGAAAACATTTTTCGGGGCTAAACAGGAAAGAAAAGCGAAAGGACGAAGAGCATGAATGATCAATCTGGGTGGCGTGTCAACCCCCCCCCCCCCCACCCACACACACACCACCACCACCCCTTTTCTCCCATGAGAAAATGGAGATGGGCAGTTTCCTCAATATCCTCTCACGCTAGCTCCTCCTCTCTCTCGCATATCATTGGTTGGCTCTTTTCACGTCCTTCCATGTGTTTGTTTTCTTTTGTCCATCATGTGAAGTTCTCAGGAGATATTGCGTCAGTAACGTTCTCCACATATGGGCAACGCTTAATTACAATTTTGTCTATAACCGATTCACTACCTTCTTGACCTTACTCCTGATATTTTTGTTGCCCATCACCCAGTGAAGCTCTTTGGTATAGTGACTTTTCTTGTCCAGATGACCTGATCTTGTTGCCTTTTGCCTGAAAACACTGTTGGAATAATTTTCTTTCCGCCCTCAGTTGTAGAATGAAGATGGCAACTGAGGGGCGGGGGTGGGGGAGGGGGGTAGGGGGGATGAAATTGATCTCCTCTGCTCATCACAATTTCATTAGATAACGAATGAGCTTGTTCCAGCCTGCTCTGAAGAAAACACCATACGATGATCTCTTTTTTTTTCCAGCTATTCATTTCTTTATCAATTAATCATTAAATCGATTAATCAGAAATGAAATATCATGTTCGTCTCCTCACTGCATGGTAACGTCACATCACATCACTCACACGCGCACACCACCACTCACACACACACACACCCACACACACACCACCACAACCACACACACACAACACACACACACACACACACACACACACACCCACACAAAACACACACAACACACACACACACACACCACACACACACGGAGTGACAAACAGACAGACAGACAGACAGACACACACACACACATCACAGAGAGAGAGAGAGAGAGAGAGAGAGAGAGAGAGAGAGAGAGAGAGAGAGAGCGAGCGAGAGAGAGAGGCACAGGCACACGCACCCACACACTCCCAAAATAAATCACAGAAAGATACCGTGTTACCACACACAACTGCCTGCAGTTCTTGTGATCTGGTGAAAAGATGCATCGCAGTCTGCAGACATTGTTACCACCCCCCACCCCCACGCTCTCCAACTAAATCCGGCGCGTCTAGGCCTGGCGTTTGCAGCTAGCTTTATACATTATGTGTACATACAGCTTTCATAACTCTGTCTGTTTACATCCTTATTTTACCCCCTTGAAACTCTCTACTCCTTCCTGTTTTTTTTTTTTTCAATTTTAATTATACCAATGAATAACAGAATGTGCTAGGGACTAGCAAGCGACTGTAGAATCAACGAGGCATCAGAAAGACCCAGAGGTGATCCAAGCGGTGGTCCTCTATCAGAAACAACAGATGTAGAACTCGATAATCTCGGTCAGTCTGGCTGGTCTTCCTTGTCGTGCCCTGGCCGTATTGACGGAAATGACGGAAACCAGTTGAGAGTGACATAGACAAAGGTTGGAAACTCCCAGCGGCCCTGTCTCACAACTGGGTGGAAAGTGGTTTTCACTAGTCATCGTCGATTTGGGGAAGGAAGAATAGAGGATATGTTCGCCTCTCGCGTCAGTTCCAGTTTGAGGGCATTATTCGCTCGTTCGACCACACAGGGGCCATTGTCTGCCCTCTGGCGTGCCAAGTCTTCACTCTTCGGTTTGTGTTGAAATTGTATTGTATTCCTGTACCTAGACTGCCATGGTAAATTTGTGTTAAGCTCAAGTCGCTGTCCCCCCATAGAACACATCACTATAAGAACACTGCACATTACTTTCCTCCCCTTTTTTCAGTCAGTATATACCTATTTTTCACCTGTTCTTGTATTCGTCTTTAATTTTCCTGATACAATTTTACCAGGAAAACGGGACAGGGGAAGGGGGTGGTGGTGGCGGACGAAAACGTACCGTACTACCTTCAAACTACGGTCTTGGAATTTAGCCGATTCCTTGGTGGACTGTGTTGTCCAGGTTGGCACGCGTTTCTCCATGTATGGTTTCTTTTTTATGCTCGACGTGAGAGGCCAGTGTTCTGGAGATAGTAAGAGAGAAAGACGTAGAAAGGGAGGAGGAAGAAAGGAATGGAAAGATGTCATTATATTCATATAGTTCATACGGAAACAAGTCTTTTCGACGTCTGTCACAAAGATGTAACCAAATGGGTCAGTGATGTTATCCACAGTCTGGGCAACACTTGAGACATTTTTGCCTGTGATTGAATCCTGGTTCACTGCCTTATCAACCTCACGTCCTGATCGTTTTGTTGCGTGCCACCCAGTGAAACTGCCTGGTATTGTGACTTTTCTAGTCCAGATGGCCTGCCCTTGTTGCCTTTCGCCTGATAATGCTGTTTGGAATCATTTTCCTCCCTCCTTAAGTTGTGAAACGAAGAGGGCAATTAAAAGGGTTGTTATGAAATTGATTTCTCTGCTCATCAGCCTCTTACGAGACACCGAATGAGCTAGTGCTAGCCTGCCCTAGAGAAAATGAATATGGTGATCTTTTCAGTGAGCTATTTGTTGATCGATTAATGATTCAATCGATGAGTTAGAAATTAACACGTGAAAGAGGAAGTGCCTCTCTGAACAACAATGTCACATTGCGCACACAAACGCACACACACTCAACACACACAGACACACAGACACACAGACAGACAGACAGACAGACACACACACAGACAGACAGACACACACACACACGCGCGCGCGTGCACACGCGCTCTTACACACCCACCCTCACACATACACACACTCACACACACACACACACACACACACACACACACACACCACACACACCACACACACACCACACAAACACCACATCACACACAAACGCACACCACACACACACACACACCACACACACACACACGCACCGCGCACGCAACCACACACGCACCAAACACACACACACACACACACACACAACACACACACACACACACACGATTTCTGATCTTCTGTCTGTCTGTCTTTCTGTCTGTCTGTCCCTCTGTCCCTCTGTCTGTCTGTCTGTCTGTCTGTCTGTCTGTCTGTCCCCTCTCTCTCTCTCTCTCTCTCTCTCTCTCTCTGACACGCATACACGCTCTCACACACATATACACACACAGTCATGCACCAAGTCCCCCTCCTCTACCCACAGATTCTCTCTCTCTCTCTCTCTATCTCTCTCTCTCTCTCTCTCCCTCTTTTCCTCTCTCCCCTTCCCCTCTCTCTCATTCTCGGGGGCACACACAGAGACACACAGACACACACACACACACACACACACACACACACACACACACACACACACACACCACACACACACACACACACACACACACACACACACACACACACACACACACACACACACACACACACACAAAACCTTAAAAGAAATCACATTAATAAGTGTCATATTACCACACATAGCTGCCTGCAGTTTCTGCGATATTGAGAAAGGGTACATTTTGGTCTTCAGGCGTTGCTACCCCCCCCCCTCCCCACCCCCTTAACTAAATGTGGTGCGTCTAGGCCTGGCATTTGCAGCCAGCTTTGTACGTTATGCGTACATCCAGCTTTCTTACATTCTGTCTGTTTACATCGCAATTCTACCCACTTGAAACTCCCCATTTCTCCCTTTTTTCCTTTTATTTTTGTAATTATTGTAATTATACCTATGAATAACAGAATGGGTTAGGGACGGGCAAGAACTGGAGGTCAGAACCGACGAGGCATCAGACAGACCAAAAGGTGATCCGATTGGTGGCCCCCTATCAGAAACAGGAGATCTAGACCTCAATGATCTCCATCAGTCTGGCTAGTCTCCCTTGTCGTGCCCTGGCCTTATTGACGGAAATGACAGAAACCAGTTGAGAGTGACATAGACAAAGGCCGGCACCTCTCAGCTGCCCCGTCTCACAACTAGGTGGATAATGGATTTCACCAGTCATCGTCGATTTGCGGAAGGGAGGATAGAGGAAGGGAGGATAGAGGAAGGGAAGATAGAGGAAGGGAGGATAGAGGAAAATGTTCGTCTCTCGCGTCAGTTCCAGTTTCAGATTCATTATATAGGTCTTTTGACCACACACGGACCTTCTTCTGCTTTCTGGCGTGCCAGGTCTTTGTCTGTTTAGCTTTGTTTATTCTGTTGTGTTGAAATCTTATTGTATTTTCCGTCTAAATCGTCACACCAGTTTTGTATGAAGCTCGAGTTGCTGTTCCCCACAGTAGAAAGAAACTCGTGGAGAGCGTGGCAGCAGAGAGTCCTCAGAAGAGAAGCCCCCTTCAAGCAAGTGTTTCGGCCCTTATCTCCTGACACTCTAGGGGGGTTGGGCCACACCCGGTTCATGACTCCGGATGTCCCTCTGCTGCCCCTTTTTTTCCCATCTTGGGACGAGCCATGGCTGGGATTCGAACCCATGACCCTCTGGACATGCTCATTTTCCACTCAATGACTCGCGCTTTAACCACTGAGCCACAGGGACACCTGATATTTGTAGGGAAATTAAGCCTTATGAAGTTCACTTTTGTTCCTCCTTGACCAGATCCAGCTTGAACACCTCTCTGCCGCTTCTGTCATTGCTTTCAGGGCTCTGGTTTTTTCCTTCCCTGCAACTGAGAGCTGTTTCATGAGGCTGTATGCAGACGTTCCTACAAACCCCCTAGCTCCAATTTCTGCAGTGAGGACTTTGACCTGATAGCCTTCTCTCCTCAGGCTGTTTGCCAGATCAGCATACTTTTCAGTCTTGTAGATTTGAGCTGCCTCCATTCTGTTCTCATATGGCACCGTGAGCTCGATCATGATCAGCTGCTTGGTTGACTTAGAGTGGACTACTATGTCTGGTCTCATGCCACTCTTGCTGATGATCTCTGGGTGACTCTTCCATTCTGGGAGGTCTGCAGTGCACTCCCAGTCATCTGCCCCGTCCAGCAGACTCTGCCTGCATGTTTCGAGTGGCACTGTTGTTCTTGGCCATGATTTGCTGCCTCCTGCCGTGAAGAATGTTGCGGGTGCTTTTGGAGTCCTGATTTTCCCTTTTGTGGTGTTGGTACTAGCCCAGACTACTTGTACAATTTCTTTGAGCACTTGGTTGTGCCTCCATGTGTACCTTCCTTGAGCCAGGGCTACTTTACATGAGCTTAGGACATGCTCCACTGTTTGTTTTTCATGGCAGAGGGGGCATGCAGGATCGTCTGTTTTCCCCCACTTCACCAGGTTTGCATTTGAGGGCAGAAGGTCATATGCAGATCTGAGAATGAAGCTGATCCTGAGAGGGGCCATGTGCCAAATGTCATTCCAAGTGAGACGTCTTTGGAGTGCATTCTCCCACGTTGTCCATTGCCCTTGCTGGCTCTGCTGGACTGCTTTTTGGAGTCTTTTTTGGTCTTCTTCTTTTCTCATCTCCTGAATCATCATGTCTCTTTTGGCTTTTCCTTTGGCCTTTGACCACCATTCAGTTTTGGTCACCCCCAGTCCCTGTCTGTTGGTCTGTGTGTGTCCTGTTATTTCTCTGATCTTGAGACTTTCTTTTGCAGAATCCATCGCCTCTTGAACTTTCCATTTTCTGCCTGTCTTCAGCTGGGGCTTAATTGCTTCTACCACCTTGTCTCCTGAGTCCTCCAGCATGCTTTGAAGTCTGATCTTCCCTGCTTTGTATTCCTCCAGGATGGATTTCAGGGTAGTTTCAGCTTTGCTTGGCGACAGTACAGCGCTATGTCAGTCAGACAGGGTGGGACACCAAGCCATTTCCTTGTGAACTTGTTGATTTTGGCTTCCATTGCCTCCACTATGCTGGTGCAGATGTCGTATATCATCAGAGGCCATAGCAGCTTTGGTATCAGCATGAACTGCAGACACCAGACCTTGTATTTGCCAGGGAGCCCACACTGGTCAATGGTCTCCAAGCCTTCCTCCGCCATCTGCTTGGTTTCTTTTGCTCTTTGTGTGTCTTTCAGCGTATCATCATACCATCTTCCAAGGCTCTTGACTGGTTCTTCTGTAACTGTTGGAATGGCCTGGTTGGCAACACTGAAGACCACAGATCCGGCCACTTTTCCTTTCCTCAGTGAGAGACTCCGTGATTTCTTTGGCTTGAACTTCATTCTGGATGAGGCAACTATGTCGTCCAGCCTCTCCAGCACATGACGTGTCTCGTCTTCTCTGGATGAAACCACTGTAGTGTCATCCATGAAGGCCTTGAGAGGAGGCATCTTGTATCCATCGCCAAGGTCTGTTTGTCTCGCGTTGTTTGTTGCTGCTTTCAAGATGAGTTCCATTGCCAGCACGAACAGTATTGGGGAAATTGCACAGCCCATTGCAATACCCACTTCCAAGTTGATCCAGTCTGTTGTGTACTCCTTGGTAGAGAACCGCATTGAGAAGCCATTGAAGTACTTCTTGAGCATGTCGCGGATGTTCTTTGGCACATGGTACATCTCAAGAGCCAACTGTATCATCTCATGGGGCACAGATCCATATGCGTTTGCCAGATCAAGCCACACTACGTCCAGGTCTCTCTTTTCTGTTTTTGCTTTTTGGATTGCGTCCCAGATCATTGTGGCGTGTTCTACACAGCCCGCCACGCCTGGGATGCCACCTTTCTGGACTGACACATCCAAGTACTTGTTTTCCATCAGGTACTTGGTCAGCCTTGCTGCCATGACAGAGAAGAAGATTTTCCCTTCGACGTTCAGTAGTGATATTGGCCTGAACTGGCTAATGTCAGTTGAGTTTTGCTCTTTGGGGATGTACACACCATCTGCCGTCATCCACTGGCCGCTGATCTTCTGGTTTCTCCAAGCCGATCGCAGCAGCCTGTGGAGCCACTCCAGCACCTTGGGACATTTCTTGTAAAGCTGGTAAGGTATTCCGTTTGGCCCTGGTGATGATTTGGCTCTGGCTTTGTCGACCACCTTCTTGATTTCCGCCAACGTTGGAGGCTTGCCATTGAACTGTTCCTCAGGGTTGGTTGGCCACACCAGACCTTGAATGTCGAGTGGTGCTTTGCTCTGTGGGTCAGAGTATGTTTTCCTCAGATGCTGCTCAAGAACTCCTTTGTCCACACTTAGGGTCCCAGATTTTGGCTGCTCAAACAGTGTTCTGGCAAACTGGAAGGGGTCTCTGAAGAAGCGCTCTTGTGTCTTCTTCTTTTTGCTCTTCCTCTTCCTCGCAGATTCCGCTTTGCTGAGGGCACTGTGTTTTTCTTTCAGGTCTTTCCACAGTTTTTCCAAGCCTTGTTTTTCAGCTGGCAGTGCGGTCTTCATTTGCATCTTGAGGTTTTTCTTTTGGACCCTGATCTTGTCCATCTTTTCTTGGCGTCTGGATTTCTTTGGAGGTGTTTTCTCTTTGGGTAGTTTTGCTCCATAGGCGTCTCTACATGTGGCATACACAATGTCCCCATATGTGGCTAGTTTGTGTTCCAGGGTGCTTTTCCCTATCAGTGCATCGAGTCTTTGGACGATTTTTGCATCCAGTTTCTCCCAATCTTCAGTTTCGTTTGCTCGTGGCAGGTTGAGTTTCAGGCGCCTGGCATCGAGGGCCTGTGCAAATTCCTCATCCGAACCAACAGCGTGGATGTCCTTGGCACTGTGGTTTAAATCCTGGCCTTGGTCTTCCGACGTCTTATCTGCTGATGCAGTGCGCTGCTGCTCATTCAGAGAGTCTTCACACATCCCATCTTTGTTCTGTGGATCTTCATGCCACGGGTGGTAGCGAAACGCTTTCCACAGACACATGGATATTCCATTTGGTCCATGTTCATAGTCCGTTTGGGATTTGCAGTCATGATTGGTTGAGCACCGATGGATTCATCATTCTCTCCCCCTTTCGGTGAATCCTGGGAGCATCTTTTCCTTTTATTTTTAGTAGCCACATGTTTAAGGCAAAGTGGGGAGCCAGCCCACAAAGCCCTTGGTTCTGGTCTTTCCCAGTGTCCTCCGGTCTTTCCCGGACGTCCTCCGGCCTATTCCCGGAAGTCAATGGTTTACCCATGCATCAGTAGAAAGAAACTCGTGGAGAGCGTGGCAGCAGAGAGTCCTCAGAAGAGAAGCCCCCTTCAAGCAAGTGTTTCGGCCCTTATCTCCTGACACTCTAGGGGGGTTGGGCCACACCCGGTTCATGACTCCGGATGTCCCTCTGCTGCCCCTTTTTTTCCCATCTTGGGACGAGCCATGGCCACAGAACACATCGCCATGAGACCACTACACATTATTTTCCACCTTTTCTTTCTTTTAAGTATACACCTTTGTTTATTTGTTCTTGTATTTTTTTCTACACAGTTTCACTAGGGAAATGGGTGGAGACAGGGGTGGAGGTGATGGCGGAGACATGTGCTACATTCAAATCAGTCTTGGAAGTCTCCCGATTCCTCAGCGGAGTGTTGTCCAGTTGTCAAGCGTTGCTCCTTGTATGGTTTCCTTTTTCATAATGGATGTGAGAGGCCAGAGTTCTGGAGAGAGAGAGAGAGAGAGAGAGAGAGGAGAGAGAGAGAGAGAGAGAGAGAGAGAGAGAGAGAGAGAGAGATACGTCGTTGTGTTTCAAGTAGTCTATTCGGGAAAAAAAAATTTTCCCCGTCTGTTGCAAAGGTGTAATAATTTAACTTAAGATTGTCTGTCTGAAGTACATCGTAAAATAAAATATAACAAACAAACAAAAATACGCTTCCCTCATACGTGCAACTCTCTCTCTCTCCTCTCTCTCTCTCTCTCTCTCTCTCTCTCCTCTCTCTCTCTCTCTCTCTCTCTTCTCTCTCTCTCTCTCTCTCTCTCCTCTCTCTCTCTCTCTCTCTCTCTCTCTCTCTCTCTCTCAAGAGACCTAAGAAAGATGTCCTTCTTCTGTGGATTCCAAATCAATCTTTTAATGTAACTGTCATTTTCATTTGATATCTCATTATCAAATCATTTCCATTTGTTACCCCACACAGCGAGAATTCAACAGGCATATGACTTGATTCAATTCTGTCAGCAACAAAAAGTGTACATGTTGGCAAGAGTGTATGATATAATTCTTCTGATAAAATCAAATAGTCAATAACACTACACCCAAAATCGGATACATATGTATAGCGACCCTGGAGGTCGCCGTTACAAGCGCCATTAAGGATGCAGAGTCCTAAGGTAGAACACATGGTTAATAACATTTTACCAAACATATTCTCTTGTTTGTCTGCTGACTTCCTTGTCATAATATTGACATCATTTTTTGAATCGATGTAAAAAGGCAGTCAGCAACTATTAATTTCATAAGACGTGTCAGAAGTCCGTGCATTCAAATCCCCACATACGATAAAATGCATATTCTTATCTATCATTATGTCCGTCAAACATTCTTCCACCAGACTTATACCACTATCAATATCATTAATTTGATAGAACGGACTTCCACTTGGTGGCACATAAGTACACATATATACCAGTTTTTTGTTTAGTCCGAGACATTTTTTGTCAATAATAAAACACAACATATTATCATACTTACATTTTACTTGACGAACAAACGGAATTAGTGTAGTTTTAATTAATACAAGAACACCACCTGATCGTCGACCTTGTTTTGAAAACTTTTGGACAGGACTGCAAAATGCTGTGTGATTTGGAAATTTAAATGCATGGAAGTTATCTACAAAGGTTTCTACTAAAGTTACAAAGTGAAAATTAGAAATATAATGAATAAAGTCTGTTTCATCCAGTTTTGACACAAGACCGTCTACATTCCACGTGACGAAAGTGAAATTATTAATCTGTGTTAAACATACCTCTTTTCCATAATCCAAGTGATGCACAGAATCAACACCAACACATGTTCCGTCACACTGTGTGCGCACAGAATCAACACCAACACATGTTCTGTCACATTGTGTGCACGCAGAATCAACACCAACACATGTTCTGTCAGATTGTGTGCGCACTGAACCAACACCAACGCATGTTCTGTCACATTGTGTGCGCACAGAATCAAACCCCTCCAGCCCAGACCCCACGGGATCTCGGTCCTCCCCCAATTGACACAATCCCACACACGCTGCTTCACCACAGCATACCCGTTCACTGAATCCATCCAAGAAAGAATAACGTTCGTCACAGCTTTCTCCTGGGGAGGTAGTAGACTTGTGTTTTTCATAATTATGTAAAGTTTTTTTGTCGGAAGTTTATCAGCCTTCTGCTGGCCGACACATCACTTTGAGTCTCTTAGGGTGTCGTTCATTTGATCGTAGTTCCATCGCTTGCCATCGATCAGGAGATGGTCGAAAACCATGCTGGCCTTCTTCGGTTTGTCTTCCCTGGCCCTCTTGAGGAACGGCACCAGCTTCTTCCGTACCTCGCGGACTCCTTTAGAGTAGTCTTCGGCGATGAAGATAGTGTTTCCTTCATCCAGTTATCTTGATTGTCTCTTGGCTTTTAGTACACGTTCTTTGTCCTTGCAGTTGGTAAATCTCGCCACAATAGGAGCGTTGTCACTTTTCCCGAGTCGGTGAGCTCTGTCCAAAGAAATGTCATCCGAAATCCTCAACTGGTCTTTGATCACACTTTGTACCAGGCTTTCACCATCGTCCCAGGTTTCCTTCGACTTCTGCTTTTTAAGGCCAGAGAAAATCAGATTGTTTCTCTTTTGACCTTCCTTCTTGATCGTCAAGTTGTTTTTCCACCTGTTCAACTCTGATATTATATTAATATCTGAAACGCAAGTAGGGTTGCAAAATCAATTGAATGATTTATATGAATCATCAACTAAATTGAGATTAAAAGTTAATATGAACAAAAGTAATATAATTGTTTTTCGTAAAGGCGGTTTTCTTGCAGTGCACGAACACTGGCATTTGGGCGGTTCTGAAATGAAAGTAGTCAACACATACAAATATTCAGGACTGTATTTTTCTACAAAATTGAGTCTCTCCTCCTCCTGTGGTGACCTAGCTGCACGGGGTAAAAAGGCGGTTATTGGTATATTGACATTATTATATAATTATAACATCCAGTCTATTGAATTTTTTTGTAAACTCTTTGATGCTAGAGTGCAGCCAGTACTTCTATATGGGTCAGAAATTTGGGGTCTTGATGAAAGTATAAAATACATAGAAAAAGAGTGCGCCCACTCTTTGGAATTCTCTTCCTGACAGCTTACGTGACCTGCCTACATTATCTAAATTCAAGTCAGAGTTAAAAACATACTTTTTTAGGAAAGCCTTCTTCAACCATAATATCTGAATGCTGTGTCTATTATTATGACCTGACTTTTTATGTACTGCATGCATAACTGTATTGTTTACGCTTGAACCGATGAACTTGATAAGTGCGCCTGTGTCGGTAGGGGTGTGTGTGTGTGTGTGTGTGTGTGTGTGTGTGTGTGTGTGTGTGTGTGTGAACACATGTTAGTGGGAGTGTTTGAGTGTGTGCTGAGCGCAATGAGTTGATCCCAAGAATTGCGCTATATAAAATCCATACATTATTATTATTATTATTAAAAGTACACTTGTTTGCATTTAAACGCTTTCTAGGTGTCACAGAAAGGACTGCTAATGCGATGATTTATGGAGATGCTGGTAGATTCCCATTGTATGTGAATGCATACACTAGATCAATTAAATACTGGATCAAACTGACACGGATGAATGAAAATCGCCTCCCCCTACAAAGCTTACCTGATGCTACTTAATTTGGATGAGAAAGGTAAAAAGAACTGGGTAACCAACATTCGATTAGTTTTGTTTCAGTTTGGATTTGGATATGTGTGGGAAAATCAAGGTGTAGAATCAGTTGGCCATTTCATAAATTGTTTTAGACAAAGACTGATAGATTGTTACTGGCAGGATTGGGACAGTCGAATTTGTTCAAGTGAAAGATTTACAATGTACAGATCATTTAAAACGAATCATACCCAAGAACTGTATTTTGTAATTGACACAAACAGACTTGTAAAGCAAGCGCTTGTTAAATTCAGGTTTGGAGTGAGTAATATCAAATCGCACTCACTTCGATACAAAAATTATAGAGATGTAGAATTAATTTGTCCCATGTGTAATAATAACCAAGAAGATGAAACCCATTTTAGTTTGTGTTGCCCGCTCCTCAGTGACCTTCGACGTGATCTCATACCACTCAAATACTATAGAGAGCCAAATGCTTTTAGATATACATTGTTAATGTCTTCAAAGAATCCAAAAATAGTAAAACAGTTTGCGATATTTTTTTTACCTAGCTTTTAAACGTAGGTTGCAACCGTGAACGACTAGATACGCTGGAAAGAACACGACTGACAAAATGATGGTAGGATGCCCGAGGCATAATTTATAACTTTGTATGTCCTTGGTTCTGAGCTAGTTTATGTTGTTTGCCTCTTTTGTAATGTAAGAGTGTACGATTGTTTCTTTTCTATTTTCTTCTTTAAATGTCTTTGACTAATTCATATTACTGTTCAGCCATTTGTTGAGGCCTAGATGCTAAACGAATAAACCATCTCTCTCTCTCTCTCTCTCTCTCTCTCTCTCTCTCTCTCTCTCTCTCTCTCTCTCTCTGCTTTCGACAGTCTCATTCTAATACACCTCCCCCTCCCCCACCCCCTCTCGAACTTTCTCCCTCCCTTTTCTCTATCCCTTACCCGATCTCCCCCATATTGCTCTTCTCCTCCCCCCCCCATCCCATTCATCCCTCTCTTGCTTAATGTTTTTGTCCTTACATACCGCTGTTCCTCCCCCCCCCCCCCCCCCCCCCGCGCCCTCGTTCAGTTCCTGATTTTGCAAACAATAGCCTTTGATTAGTGTGAATAATCTGTTTATTAAGAACCGATTTGATTAGTTCTTTTCGTGGAAAGGACTCAGAAATGAAGATAACTGACACAGAAAGTATTCTATACACATTTCAGCGGGCGAAGGGGCTAGGTGGTCCTGAACCTGTTGGTTAGTTCATGTATTGCGCATAGTTCCCATGCTGAATAATACACATGCTCTTGGTGTCTAATTGTTGACAGGTTTTGTTTTGTCCTGTTTTGTGTGTCATCAGTTGTGCATTCATTCATTTTTATCTTGTGTGTGCCTCTGTGTGTGTGTGTGTGTGTGTGTGTGTGTGTGTGTGTGTGTGTGTGTGTGGTGTTGTGCGTGTGCGAGCGTGCGTGCGTGCGTGCGTGCGAGCGTCCTGTTTTGTGTATCATCAGTTGTTCATTCATTCATTTTTATTTTGTGTGTGCCTGTGTGTGTATGTTGTGTGTGTGTGTGTGTGTGTGTGTGTGTGTGTGTGTGTGTGTGTTCTCTTTTATCTTCTTCTTTTTCCTCCTGTACACCTTTATCCAGAAATCTACACAAGCACCTCAGTCAGCATGACTCAAACGTCCATGCTGAACAGATTATATATATACTCCCAACTTCCGAGCGTACCCTAAACCATCAGAATCCACAGAAAACATAGCACGGAGGGTCTTTCATTTCAAGTGAAAGAGACTGAGTTGTTAAAGCACAAGACAAGACAAAAACAGAGCTGAAAGAACTGCAGAATTCCAGTGACGATGATTATCTCCATTAGTGCCGTTTAACAAACACTTTGGCGACATAAAAGAGGCAGGACCGACGTCTTACGAAATAAAGAGAATTTGTTCGTTTCACAATCGTCGTATGTCTTTTAGCTGTCTGTCTGGAACATTGGCGCCTGGTGTCTTTCAACATGATGAGACCCTTCCCCACTTCCTCTCTAAGCCCTCACCCACCCCTAATCACCTTTCTCTCCCACCAAGCCACCTGCCTCCACTTGTTCAAGACGTGATGGTGACTGGAATAATCTGATCTAGTTTTGGTTGGACAAGCGTTGTTCGTTGGATTCATTAGGACCAAGCGTGTGTTTTGCTGTAGAAGTTCAGTAAATATACACTATGTGAGTTGTGTTCGTCTGGGGACGCACTTAGAGAAATGGGAAAGCATCCAATAGTTTTAGAGGTTCCAGAAATTGGTTTTTTTTTTTGTTTGTAATCTTTTTTCCTAATCATTTGCTTACATTTCTGACATCAAAATTCAGAAATGGACAATGCTTTCGTTGTTGTGTTAACAGAGTGATCGGTCGAAGGTATTGCGATTAAAAGAAAGTCATGTCACCATATTAGGATAGTGAAAACTTAAAATATATATTTTCAGTAGGAGTGGGCTTGTTACCAGCATGAACCTTTCTTCTGCATATGATTCAATGACCGAATAGAATCGGCTCTTTTCAATCGTTTCAGTCAGCATTCTACGTCCACTAGTGTGTCTTCAAAGAAGGGCAGTTTTTGTCACTGCAAAAATGAATTTGTGACAGTCAGCATAGTCCCTGTCAGAATATGAGCTGTGTATGCCAATCTACGGTGACTTTGATGCACGCTTGAGATGTTACTGGTAAAGGAGCTATACAAAACGACCTCAGCTTATTTCATTGCCGGCCAAGGAAGTTGCTACTGCTAAGTCGGTTGTGTTTAGCAGCCCAGGGAAACATTGTTGCAGTTAGCTGACTCACTTCTGCTAAACAGAGCGTGTATAGCAGCCCAGGGCGACTTTCTCGCAGCAAGGAGAGTCTCTACCGATAAACAGGCGGTGTAAAGCAACCTAGAGTAGATTTGTTGCAGAAACTGGGGTCACTATTGCCAAATCGGCTGTGTATTGTTGAAGTTAGCAGAATCATTATTGACAAACGGGCTGGGTATAGCAGCCTAAGGTGACTTCGCTGTAGGTAGCGGATTCGATACTGATAAACGGGTCGTTAATAGCAGGCCAGGGTGAATCTTTTTAACAAAATAAATGAGCTGTTCATAGCAGCTTAGATTAGCTTTCTTTCTTCTGATAAATGGGCTTTGCACGACAGTCTAGGGGCGACTTTGTTAGTGATAAACGAGCTTTGCATACCCGCCCAGTGGTAACTGTTACTGATGAATGGGCCCTGCCTACCAGCCTTGGCGGTGACTTTGTTCTTGATGAATGGACTATACCTTGCAGACTTGGAGTGACTTTGTTACCCATGAACAGCTGCACAAAGCAGCCTTGGGCTGCGTTTGTCACATATAAATGGACTGTGCATTGTGGCCATAGGGTGACTTGATATTGATGAACGGGATGTGCACAACAGTCCGTGGGCGACTTTTATACAAACGCGTCGATTGTCCATCCCACTTGGAGACAGCCAATGCAAGCACTATAATTCTGTGTTTTGTGAAGAGAGAGAGAGAGAGAGAGAGAGAGAGAGAGAGAGAGAGAGAGAGAGAGAGAGAGAGTGGTAGGGTCGAGGATGTTGGGGTATGGGCTGTAGGGGGGAGGGGGTCATTTATGCTATGATTCAGACGTCACGAGAAGTGTTCCTCTCAAGGCTAATGGCGTAAAATGTAAAATCTGGAAAACCAGCAGGACCAGACTTGGAACCGTATATGCCCTGCGGTGCAGACAAGGTACTCAATAAGACAAGTGGTGGTGGCCGAGAGGATATCTCTCATCCTCTTAGAAGACAGAAGGTGGACAATCCATGATTCGAACTTCACACAGGAAATGTTGAATGTTCTCCTCCCACCCGTCTCCCCTGCCTCTCCTTTACAGCCCCTTTCCTTCCCTGTCCCCGCCAGACTTCATCAGAAACATCTACAACAAACAGAGATACACATGTAGTCAGCACTTTCGTTGTTTATCTGTGTCCCATTTTCTTCCTCACTCTCGCTCAGGTCATCACATCTGCAGAGCTTATCTGCTTACCTAAAACAGGAATCCACTCAATTTCCTTTGCAGTGACTATGTAATAAACTTAATCTCCTGGCCTTATACCGTCCACCTGACGGAATGCTACACTCCTTTGATAGATAACAAGGTCAGGTCAAACCCTAGGGGCTATAGGGAGGAGAGGTGTGATGTAATAAAAAAAAGAGGGAGAAATGCATTTCTTATCTGTATCAAGTGAATCAGACTAGAAAATAGTAAAGCAGTTTCCCCTCACTTTTTCTTAACGTTGTCCTCTCTGCCCAAGATTTTCAATCCGATATTGTTTGCTTTTTTATCTTTCTCACTTTTCTCCTCTGTTTCTAATTATGTTCGGTCAGGGAGAAAGCTTAGAACATGAACCCGAGCGAAGTCCACCAAACATGAATGATTTTCCCCGTTTCTTTGTGATGGATTCGCCTCTTCTGCTCTGATCCTGAAGCCCTGGCTCTCTCTTCCTCACTCTGCCACTTGCAAGAAGTTCTCGTATACTGGGACTCTTCTTCTCCCATGGCCTGACCCTGTTGAAGTCTGCATAATAGAACTGTCTAATAACCAGATTGACGCTTTTTTCGTCATATTCTCAGAATCTGGACTTCTTTTGTTATCTACGTAACAAGACTCCCTGGACATTGACAACCACAAGGAGTGATCACTTTTGCAGGGTAAATATTGCAAAGAGCTGACATTTTTTCAATGCATAAACCAAACTTCTCTCTCTCTCTCTCTCTCTCTCTCTCTCTCTCTCTCTCTCTCTCTCTCTCTGTCAGTGTGCGCGCTTGTGTGTGTTGTGTGTGTGTGTGTGTGTGTGTGTGTGTGTGTGTGTGTATGTGTGTGTGTGTGTGTGTGTGTGTGTGTGTGTTTTGTGTGGTGTGGGGTGGTGTGTGTGTGTGTGTGTGTGTTTCTGTCGGTCTGTCTGTCTGTCTGTCTGTCTGTCTGTCTGTCTCTCTCTCTCTCTCTCTCTCTCACACACACACACACACACACACACACACACACACACACACACACACACGCACACACAAACAATAATACAGCAAGGGCTAAATACCAATACATTTCCAGAAATTCCCACATTCTTTAAACCTAGATTCGCACCAATTTCCTTTCCGGTGACTTCTTTTATAATACATTCAGATTATAGGCCTTCCCATACTTTTTCATGACGAGTGTTTTCCCTACACATTGCTCATAGGATTAGTCAGAGACCCTGCACAAAACAAATAACAGGACGGACAGGGCGAAGAGCTGGGTACAGACTCTCTCTCTCTCTCTCTCTCTCCTCTCTCTCTCTCGTCTCTCTCTCTCTCTCTCTCTCATCGTTTATTATAAAGGCCCAAACGAATGAACCGTCGTCTTCTCTCCACCTCGTTCGTCACTCCATGGGCAGCTAATGTTCTTTCCTTCTCGCTTTTTCTCTTTTTGTTTCTTTTGCATGCTCAGTTTTTCTGTCAAATTGAAAGATGGACCTCATCCTCAGGAAAATCCCACCGGAAATCTTCATCACTATTCTTTTTTGCGGCGCATAACACCCTCTAAAAAGAGACATCTTCCATACCACGCATGAGTGGTTTCTCAGAACCCCCATCCTAGATTAATGAGACTCAATAGAGTTTGTTTTTTGTGGTAACACTTGCCAAATGTTATTCCCCTCCCCACCTGCCCTGACAAGTCTTCTTCTGCAGGGATATCCCATACTATTTGAAGACATTCTCGGGGCTGAAGAGGGAAGTGTAGTGACAGGACGAAGACATTGATTGATTTGTGTGTGGCACATTCACCCCCCTACTCCCTCCCCTCCCCCCCCCTTCCCCGTCCCCTCGCGAAAATAAAGGCAGACACTTAGTTTCCTCAATATTCAATGACGCTATCTACCCCTCTGTTTTTCATATCATGGGCTAACTTTTTCACTTTCTTTTTTTTTTCTTTCTACGTTTACTTTGTCTAACCCTATGATCTTGTCAGAAAGAATGACTGGGTCATGAACGTCATCCACAGAAAAGTTACTCCTTGAGACGATGTTGTCTGTGATGGATTCCCTTTTGCTTTCCATTGTAACCTAACGTCCTGACCTTTTATAGGCCTGTCGTCTAATAAAGCTGTCTGGTGTTGTGACGCTTTTAATGCACACCGTTAAACTTTGTTGTCCTCTGCCCGATAACACTGTGTGAGACGATGATCTCGTCCACGAGTGGCACAATGAAGATGAGAATTTGCGCGTAAATTGATCCCCCTTTCTCATCAAAATGTCCTGAGTTAACGAAGAATGGAATAATGAAAAGGATTGTGCTCGCTTGCCCGGACGATGAAACAAACAACATTGTCGGAGCTTCAACATTTCTTGATCAATTTATCATTCCATTGCTCGATCAAATACTTGCACGTAAGAGACTCTGCCCCCCCCCCCCCCCTCCCCACCCAAAGTAATGTTTTCCTGTCTGCATAGAAACGACAGTTTATTTTTTTTTGTCGATCTTGCAATATTATGAATAGGGATTATAAAGTCGTTTATATGTATACTAACATGTATTATAATTTAAAATAAACTCTACTACCTGTACTCTAGCATGTCTTAGAATCCATTATGTAATGCTCTGATAATCAACAAACAAGCTTTTGCCAATTTGCTGGCCTCCACTATAGAACTAAACTCATCCTCTATTACTACATTTTTTTGTGTTATCAAGCAACTGAAAGAACAATCACCCTGTAACTTCTTCTGATAACACTGAAGTCTACAATCAGCTATTTTCATTGATAAACTGAAATCATATCTGGAAACCTGTAGCAATTCTGCACCTGGCCTTGATCATCTCCATTACCAACTTCTGAAACATATACATACATATACACATATATCTTAACACACATATACACACACGCGTGCGCGCTCGCTCGCATGTGTGTGTGTGTGTGTGTGTGTGTGTGTGTGTGTGTGTGTGTGTGTGTGTGTGTGTGTGTGTGTGCAGAAGGGAAGAGTAGAGTCAGAATTTCTTTTTTCCAGAATATTATGCCAATGGTCAGTTATGTTTGTTCTGCTCCATGGTAATTGGGGTCATGTTGCTTTGGACTTTAGGAAATGTCAGGCTCTCCGATTTTGTTGGATACTCTTCCTCCATAGATGATGCAGGCAGCTTGTTGTAAGGTTCCGCGTATTTACGTAAGCGTCCTTTCCCCCCTCTCTCTCCTCCTCCCTCCCTCCCCCTCTCTCTCTTTCTCTCTCTCCGCCCCATTCCCATTGTCTCTCTTTCCCCCACCATCCACTCCTGTTTCTTTCTCTCTTTTGCGCGCGCGCGCGCGCGCGCGCACCACACACACACACACACACACACACACACACACACACACACACACACACACTCACAGAGAGAGAGAGATAGAGACACACACACACACACACACACACACACACACACACACACACACACACACACACACACACACACACTTCTTACGAAAACAAATGGAGACAAAGATACTATTTTCCCACAATCAGCTGAACCGCAAATTCTGTCGATTGGTAGTACGATGGAGTACTGCCTTCAG
>CM065716.1:47380626-47393126 GCA_033310375.1 Conus canariensis | reverse complement strand
GTGTGTGTGTGTGTGTGTGTGTGTGTGTGTGTGTGTGTGTGTGTGTGTGATCTGAAGGAGCATTCATTTGTCTTTGGTTCTTTTGTTCATGTAGTTTTCTAAGTCAGTTCCTAATAACTTTTGACGTATGAGATGAACCATATATAGAAAGAAACAGACACTGATGCAGACACCTGTCCATCTCTTTCTTTTAATCCATCCTACTTCTATTATATCTGTCTTTCGTTTTCAGAAAGGCAAGAACTAACATAAGTCTCGTCCTCAGCCGATTCTGATAAGCTGAAATCAATGTCATGAACAATTTTCTCTACAAAGAAGTTAATCCTCGACCCATGGCCTGGCCTACTTCTCCCTGAGACTACTAAAGACATCATGCATTACGACGGGGTTTTTTCCTTGTCCTCCGGAGTTCGAGTTGAGACCACCAATGAGACCACCCACATTGTTCCTGTCTGTTCACAGGAGGTTGTTAAAGCTCTAAGTCCGCCATCGGCTCGATATGTATCTTGGCCCCAGCCTTCTGCTATAGATGACCATTAACGTTGTCTCGTCTCGGAGAGCTCATAAGCCTTGATTATGTGAAATGTGCAGGGGGGGGGGGGGAGGGGTAAGAGGAGAAGAGAGGTAAGAACGTGGAAGGGATTGACAGAAGGAAGGTAAGTAACTGGGGTGAGTAACTTGTTCCACTGATCTGAACCCTTAAAGGACATAATCATCAGCCATTGATGTCTTGAAGGAGGTTTGAGGATAGCTCTCTGTAAAACATCAAATGAGATAGACAAGAAAATTTACCTTCTTATTCACATCTCTCTCTCTCTCTCTCTCTCTCTCTCTCTCTCTCTCTTTGTCTGTCTGTCTGTCTGTCTCAAAATCCAGTATGTATGCAAACCTATTACACAGAAAATCCCCACAAAGGTATCTTCTTATCTCGTATAATATTAAATTCCACGTCCTGTTGTATCTTTACCCGATGAGTGTTTTTCCAAATCATAGGCCATGGGATCTGTTCGAGTAGGTAGTGCTTAACATGGGAAGTGAGTTCTAAGGTGAAAAGCAGGAGATATGGGTGTTCTCAAGTGAAAAAAACACTGTGAGTGAATAGATTTTGATTTCCTACCACGAATTCCCATCACTACTTTCCTCATTCTGTGAGCTGCTGTTCTTCTTCCCCATTTTATGTTTCCTCTTTTTGTTTCATTTTTTAGATTCAGCATCCTATCAAAAGCGGATGTTAGGTCATGGGCTGCACTCCAAGTAGTCCCACCATACTATGTCAGTGTCATTCGTGTTGTGGTGGTTCATAAATATCTGAAAAAGAAATAAAATCTATCAATGAATGCGCAGTTCATCTTCCAGAAAACTCCTACAGAATGTATAGATTTTGGTAACAATTTCGTCTGTGATATAACGCCTCTCAGTTCTCATTCCCAGGCTTTGCTGCACCCTCCACCTTAATTGACAAGTTCTTCTCTTCAGGGACATTCCATAGTATCTGAACACGTTTTTCGTGGCTAAACAGAGATCGAAGAGCATCAGCCTCCCCCATCCCCCTCCACCTTCCACTCTCCCACCCCCTACCCGGGTGCAAAAATAAAGGCCGGTAGACTTTTCAGTATCCTCTCATAGTATCCCCTCTTCCTTTCGGAATATTATGGGTTGGCTTTTACCACACTCTTTTCCCATTCTACTTTTTTCCCTTTTTACGTCCAATCCTATGATCTTGTTAGAGGGAGAGATTGTACTATTAACGTTATCCTCCACTGGAGGCAGTTTCGTTTGAGATCAAATGTAATGCTCTCTGCCACCTTACCCTCACTTCCTGATCTTTATATGGAATTACAATTCTGCTGTTCCACCGTTGCAGGAGGAAGAAGCAAATTAGGGGGAAATTGATCTCCTGTGCTCATCAAAATTTCACGAGGAAACGAACAAGTTTGTGCTGGCTTGTTCTGAAGAAAATAGACATTATATTTTCATTTCTGTTCTTCAATTGTCTCGTTTTTATTGATCAACGATTCAATCAATCAATTAGAAATCAGTACGTGAAAGATGCTGTTCCCAAAAGTATAGTATTTTCTTGTCTGCTTGGAAATGTCAGACGACTTTTCGCCCGTTGTAAAGAATCTATGATTCATCTCTCTCTTTTGGTTTTCCATGTGCTGACATTTGTTAGAATGTATCTTTTCTGGTCTATGAATTTTTGGTTTTGTATTAATATTTGTTTTAAGACATTCACATTTATTTCTGTGATCCAACCTGAGGAAGGGTAGGAAGAAATGAAAGAATGATGGGATGGAGCATGGGGAAAGAGGTGTGTGTGTGTGGTTTCTCTTTCTCTGTCTCTTTGTCTCGTCTCTCTCTCTCTCTCCTCTCTTCTCTCTCTCTCTCTCTCTCTCTCTCTCTACTCTGTGTGTGTGTGGTGTGTGTGTGTGTGTGTGTGTGTGTGTGTGTGTGTGTGTGCGTGCTTAAACTCTAAAGAGAAATCTCATATTATTCTACTCTCTTCTCTCTCTCTCTCTCTCTCTCTCTCTCTCTCTCTCTCTCACACACACACACACACACACACACATCACACACTCTGTCTCTCTCTCTTTCGTTCTCTCTCTCTCTCTCTCTCTCTCTCTCTCTCTCTCTCTCTTAAACACTCAGACACAGACACACAGACACACAGACACAAACATCTTTTTACTTACCTTTTTACCCTAAAGTCCACAGCGCAGTCAGACAGCCTGTCTGCCTTTACTGCCTCTGTGGCTGCTTTTCTTTCTGATGAGATAGATGTGTGCTTTTGATCTGCTTGACTTGGTTTCTGAGTTTCTTGTCTTTATGACAGATCAAGAACATGAGAGAAGAGAGAGAGAGAGAGAGAGAGAGAGAGAGAGAGAGAGAGAGAGAGAGAGAGAGAGACATAACGATCGCGATAACAATAACCATAATGATATTTTAGTGTACAAAATCAATATAAACATGACTGGTGTTTATACACGAATTACAATAGCATCATAGTATAGTGCTCCGCCGTTTAAACGACTTATACGTGTATAATATATATATATATATATATATATATATATATATATAATGAATACTTATATAGCGCCTATTCTCGGCTAGAGACAAGCTCTAAGCGCTTTACAATCCACACTCGTTTACACAACGGGCTGCCTACCTGGGTAGTGCCGACTGAAGAGCTGCCAGCTGGCGCTTCATTCAGTCGTTTCCCGTGTCATACAGTCAGTATCGTCCAATATCGTTCACTCAATACCCTTGCTTCCTCCATTCTTTCAATTTCTCACGCAGGGTGCATGCTATGTGTAACGTGTCATCCATACCAACGGCCAAACCGGCCTTCTCTTCCGAAAGTTGGTGATGGGATTTTACGTGTGTGCAAGATGTTATGCGTGCGTTCACACACGGAACCTCGGTTTATAGTCTCATTCGAGGACTGTATGGGGAATGGAGTCAGAACCAATGTTAACTCCGAGGGAAAAATCCCCCTGTACCAAAATTCGAACCCGTAACCTCAGGATCACGAGTCCGGCGCTCTACCAACTGAGCTATTCCGGCCCCTAATATATTATACACAATAAACTAATAAATTCCAAGGATAAATACCGAGCACCATTCCAGCAACTTACAGAGCAGCTTGGTGTTGCAGTGACTGCAAGAAATATTCAATTATCAACAAAGCTTGCTCTTATGTCTTATCTCCCCCTATTTCTTCAATCTAAGACATAAGAGCAAGCTTTGTTGATAATTGAATATATATATATATATATATAATATATATATATATATATATATATATATATATATATATATATTCAGAAATGAGAGAGAGAAGGAGACAGACAGACAGAGGCAGAGAGAGAGAGCGACCGATCGACCGATCGACCGACTAATCAACAGACAGACAGACAGTACCTGTCTGTCTCAGTTTATGTTCAAGCTCACACTTCTGTCACCAGCCTTTCTAGTGACAGAGATGCAGTCATCAGAACAGCAAAAACAGGACAAGTCAAAACAGATCTATGAGGTCTGCAGGACTCTAGTGACGAAGGTTATCTGGCACTGTTGGTGCCATTTGCCCGTTGGTTTGGGGGAAGTGAGAGACAGCACCCACTTTGAGCAAGATAAGGAAGATCTGTTCTTTTCACAATCGTCGTCCGTCTTTCCGTGTATTTCCATAACATCGGTGTCTGGTGTATTCAATCATGACGTTAACCCCGCTCCCCCTATGTCTTTCTTTCTTTCTGTGTTTGTCCACTCAATCTTGACATGACCCCTCCCCCTATCTCCTCCCTAACCCCATACCCCCATCCTCATCTCCATCCCCCTTCTGTCCCGCCTTCCCACCCCCTCCTCTTGTTAAAGACAAGATGATGAATGTGATAATCAGATCAAGTTTTCGCTGCAAAAGCGTTGTTTGATAGGTTCGTTTGTAGCAAGAGTATGTTTTTCTTTATAGAGTCTGTAAATATGTACTATGACGTTTGTTTAGCTGATGACTTATGGACAGAGTGAAGACGTACCAAGCGGAGCTGGAAGCTGCCAGGAATTTTTAGAATAGCCTGTCTTCCGTTCATGTGGACTAGAGTTTTCGATTGTAGAATCTCTAATGGGCAGTGGTCTTATTGGTGTGTTGACAGAGTTATTGGTGGATTTCATTGGAACTGAAGGAAAATCATGTTGCAATATTAGGATAGTGAGAATTGACAGTATATATTTGCAGCTGGAGGTCGAGATTCTTGGCTTGTTCCTGGAGAAGACTTTTCCTTTAGACGTGATTCGACAAGAGGTTAGAACCAGCCTTGATCAATCGTGTTCAGCATTCTAAATCTGGTGAAAGGTCTTCAAAGAACACATGAGATAAACAACCAGCTTGGATCAATCGTTGCAGCCGGCGTTCAACTTAATTATAGTGAAGTGTCTTCAAGGAATATTCGAGATTAGAACTAGCTTTGAACAATCATTGCAGTCAGCGTTCTAAATACAGTGAAGTGCCTTAAAGGAACGCACGAGATTAGAACCAATTTGATCAATCGTTGCAGTCAACGTTCTACATCCAGTGAAGTATCTTCAAAGAACACAACAACTTTGAACCAGTTTCGCTTGATCGTAGCGGTCAGCTATCTGCCCCCGGCGATGGATCTTCAAAAGAAATTAAAACCAGATTTGATCAATCGTTGCAATCAAATTCCCACTCCAAGTGAAGTGTTTTCAAAGAACAGTAGGGGTTTTAAATTGTATAAATGATTTTTCTGATTTAACAGAGCCATATGCATGTCAAAATAGGGAAGGAAAACAGCGGCCTTGGGGGACCTTGAAGCAGGCCATAGACATTATCTGCTGAACGGACTGTACAAGATGGCTTGGAGGAACTTTGTTGCTGGCAGGAGAATATTTGCAGGCTTAAATGACCTCGTTGCTGGAAGCCAAGTCAACACTGTTAAATGGGCTTTAAATAACAGCTTTGGGTGACCCAGTAGCTATATGAACCGTGTGTCGCAGCCTTGAGCGACGTTCTTGTTGACAGAACAATTATTAATAGGGCTTGTGCAGCAGCCTTGAATGACTCCGTTACCACTGCTAAATGGGCTGTGTGTAGCAGACTTGAGCGGCTTAAAGTGGAAAGCCTGGCTTTGTTTTCTTTTTTCAATCGTACCTCTTCATGAGCCTTTCTGGCATGGTGACATGTCTTATCCGTATGATCTACTTGTGTCTTCCACGTGAGCTTTTTACTCTCACGATCTGTCTCCGTTTTCAGCATGACGTGTCTCCATGAACTGTGACCGCCATTAAGGAGTGATTACAATCGTAGGGTTTGAAAGTGTGAGAAGGGGCTGAGAAAAGGGTTATTTGTCAGGAATATTTTCCCCCCCTCTCTCTCTCTCTCTCTCTCTCTCTCTTCTCTCTCTCTCTGTCCATCCTTCTGTCTGTCCGTCCGTCTGTCCATCCGTCCGTCTTTTTGTCTGTCTTCTGTCTCTCGCTCTCTCTTTCTCACTGTCTGTCTCTCTTGCTGTCTCTGTCTTTGTCTCTCTCTCTCTCTCTGTCTGTCTCTGTCTCTTTGTCTCTCTGTCTCTGTCCCTGTCTGACTGTCTCTCTCGTCTCTCTTGTCTCTGTTCTCTGCTCTCTCTCTCTCTCTCTCTCTCTATTCCAATGTTCAGTCTAAATACAAACTTGTTATCGACGAATTCCCCACAAAGGTGACCTTTTATCTCGTATAATAAATTTTCATTTCTATTCTTAAGAACCTTCACCTAATTAGTTTATCTTC
This sequence comes from Conus canariensis, assembly GCA_033310375.1. Classification (NCBI taxonomy): domain Eukaryota; kingdom Metazoa; phylum Mollusca; class Gastropoda; order Neogastropoda; family Conidae; genus Conus; species Conus canariensis. The sequence continues at coordinate 47,386,849 of CM065716.1, read as the reverse complement.
CATGTCCAGCTCGTGGGATCTTGTTACGTATTTAGGGCTAAACAGAAGAAATGAGTGACAGAGTCAGGAACAGGGAAGATTCATTTTCTCTGTTACAAAAAGATCCCAATTAGTCAACTGGAATTTCATTTTCCACCACGCCCTCTCTCCATAATATTCCTTATTGAATGGGCTGCTTTTTTGTTTCACTTCTCATGTTCTCCTTTTTTGTTTGTTTGCTTGTTGTTTTTAATATTCAGAGTCTTGTCAAAAGCAGAGATTGAGATGTCATTCCCAGCAGTCTAACCAGAAATGTGTCATCGACATTCTTTTTTGTGGTGACACCTAATATCTTAAAAACAACGGCATTTATCATTCCATACAAGCATCATCTCTTGGACCCCCCCCCCCCCCCCCCAACAGAAATCAACGAGATTTAGTAACAATTTCGTTAGTGGTAACACGCCTGTCAGTTCTCATTCCCTTCCTTTCCTTCACTCTCCATGTGAATTGACAAGTCCCTCTCACCAGGGACATCCTAAATGTTTGAAGACGTTTTCGTTGCTAAACAGGGGATGAAGAGTGTCAGTCTCCCTCCCCCGCCCCATCCCCACCCCAATGTAAACATGGAGGCAGGTAATCTTCACAATATCCTTTCACACTGTCTCCCCCCTCTTTCCCTTACCATGGGTTAGCTTTTTCACATTCTTTTCCCATGTCATGTTTTTCTTTCCTGTTTTGTGAAATCCCATCATCTTGTCAGACGGAGAGATTGGATCATTAACGTCACACACAGGAAAGGCACCACTTGAGTCAGTTTCATCCATGATTGAATCCCTTGTTCCCTTCCATCTTGCGCTCAAATTCAGAGAAGAGTGTGCTTGTCCAATTTCATAAATTAAGAAACAAGTTTGTGCTTGCATGTTCTGAAGAAAATAGATGTGTTTTAGTGCTTTAACACTATTTCTTTATTGACCAACGAGCAATTAATTATTCGGTATTAGCACGCAAAATATGCTGTTCTCAGAATAATAGTATTTTGTTTTCATCGAAACAAAAAAGAAATATTGAGCAAGATCATAAAAAGTAATAACACCTCCAAGAACTACAGATTTTTTATACAGTTTTTTTTTTTGTAATTAATGTTTGTCTGTTCATCACATGAACTATTCTCAATGCGTCAGTTCGTTGAGTCTGGCACGGTTGGTTTTGGCGGAAGTGAGAGACAGGACCGACTTTGTACGAAATAAGGAAGAACTGTTCGTTTCACAATCGTCGTCCGTCTTTCTGTGTGTCTACATAACATCGGTGTCTGGTGTATTCAATCATGAGATTAACCCACCCCCACACCCCCTATGACTTTCTTTCTGTATGTGTCCAGTCAACCATGGCATGGCCCCTCCCCCTATCTGCTCCCTAACTCCATACCACCATCCTCATCTCCATCCTCTTTCTGTCTCGCCTCCCTACCCCCCCCTCTTGTTGGAGACAAGATGATGAATGTGATGATCAGATTACGTTTCCGATGGATAAGCGTTGTTTGATGGGCTAGTTTGTACCAAGTGCGTGTTTTCCTTTATAAGATCGGTAAATATATACTCAGACGTTTGTTTAGCCGATGACTCATGTACAGAGTGAAAAAAGTACCAAACAGTGCTGGAAGCTATCAGAAATTGTTTTTAGAACAGTCTGCCTTCCGTTCATTTAAACTAGAGTTTTTGAGTATGAAATCTATAATGGGCAATGCCCTTGTTGGTGTATCGACAGTTACTGGTAGATTTCTTTGGACCTGAAGGAATGGCACATCACAATATTAGGATAGTGAAAACTGAAAGTATGTATCTGCAGTGAGGAGTCGAGATTCTTAGGTTGTTACCGGAGATGACCTTTCCTCTTGACGTGATTCGACAACAGATTAGAACCAGCTTTGATCGATCATTGCAGTCAGTGTACAACATCCAGTGAAGTGTCATCCAGTGAAGTGTCTTCAAAGAACACATGAGATTAGAGCCAGTTTTGATCAATCGTTGCAGTCACTGTTCTAGATCCAGTGTAGTATCTTTAAAGAACACAAGAAATTTGGCGCCAGTTTTGCTTGATCGTAGCAGTAAGCTTTCTGTCCCCGGCGACGGATCTTCAAAGAACACAAGAGATTAGAACCAGCTTTGGTCAATTGTGCAGTCAGCATTCTACACCCGGTGAAGTATCTTCAAAGAAACATAAGAAATTAGACCCAGTTTTGATCCATCGTTGCTGTCAGCATCCCACGCCAAGAGAAGTGTTTTCACAGAACAATAATGGTTTAAATTGTATAAATGAATTTTCTGATGAAACGGAGCCATTAGGCCTGTCAAAATAGGGGAGGAAAACAGCGGCCTTGGGGGACCTTGAAGCAGGCCATAGACATTATCTGCTGAACGGACTGCACAAGGTGGCTTGGGGTAATTTTTGTAGCCGGCATCAGAACATGTGCAGGCTTAAATGTCTTTGTTGCTGGTAGCAGAGTCAATATAGTCAAATGGGCTGTGTATAACATCTTTGGCTGATCTAGTTGCCAATTACTACTGCTATATGAGCTGTGTGTTGTGTCCGTGAACAATTTCTTGCTGGGAGTAAAACTACTACCATTAAAATGACTTGTGCAGCAGCCTTGAATGACTCCGTTACCACTGCTGAATGGGCTGTGTGTAGCAGTCTTGAGCGACTGAACTGGAAACCCTGGCTTTGTTTTTTCATCCTGTCTCTTCATGAGCCTTTCTGGCATGGTGACTTTGTTATTCACATGATCTTGTTTTTTTTTCTTACTCTCAAGATCTGACGTCGTTTTTAGCATATGTTTCCCTGCACCATGACAGCCATAGGAGTGAATACATTCGTTGGGGCTGACAGTGAGAAAAGTGGCTCAGAATAGCGTTATTTGATAGGGACGTGTTCCCGGTCTAAATCTCTCTCTCTCTCTCTCTCTCTCTCTCTCTCTCTCTCTCTCTCTCTCTCTCTCTCTCTCTCTCTCTCTCTCTCTCTCTCTCTCTCTCTCAATGTTCATTGTAATCACAAATCTTCTATCCAGGAATTCCTCACAAAGGGGACCTTTTATCTCGTAAAACAAACGTTAATTTTCATTCCTCTTGCATCTTCACTTAGTGATGTTTTTTTTTCCCATGTACAGCTCGTAGGATCTTGTCACGTATTTAGGGCTAAACAGAGGAAATGAATGACGAGTCAAGAATGGGGAAGATTAAATTTCTCTGTTTATAAAAAAATCCGAATTCGTAAATGGGATCTCATTTTCCACCACGCTCTCTCGCCATAACTTTCCTAATTAAATGAGCTACTTTTCTTATTTCACTTCTTACGTTTCCCGTTTTGTTTGTTTGCTTGTTGTTACTTTTTTCTTATTCAGAGTTCTGTCAAAAGCAGACATTAGCATGTCATTCGCAGAAGTCCCACCAGAAATGGGTCACTGACTTTTTTGTGGTGACACCTGATATCTTAAAAATAATGACATTTATCATTCCACGCAAGCATCATCTCTTGGGCACCCTCCCCCCCCCCCCTCCCCAACAGAAATTAACGAGATTTGGTAACAATTTCGTTAGTGGTAACACGCCTGTCAGTTCTCATTCCCTTCCTTTCCTTCACTTTCCATGTGAATTGACAAGTCCCTCTCACCAGGGACATCCTATAATGTTTGAAGACGTTTTCGTTGCTAAACAGGGGATGAAGAGTGTCAGTCTCCCTCCCCCGCCCCATCCCCACCCCAATGTAAACATGGAGGTAGGTAATCTTCACAATCTTCTTTCACACTATATCCCCCTCTCTTCTCGCATATCATGGGCTAGCTTTTTCGCATTGTTTTCCCATTTCATGTTTTTCTTCCCTGTTTTGTCAAATCCTATCATCTTGTCAGAAAGAGAGACTGGATCATTAAACGTCACACACAGGAAAGGCACCACTTGATGCAGTTTCATCCGTGATTGAATCTCTTGTTCCCGTCCATCTTACGCTCACATCCTGAGTGTTGTTTGGAATTCTTTTCTTCCTTCCCAGAGTTGCAGGATGAAGATGGGAATCAGGAGAAAAGTGTGCTCGTCCAATTTCATGAATTAAGAAACACGTTTGTGCCCCATGTTCTGACAAAAAAGATACAATATTTCAGTGCATCAACACTTTTTTTTCTGAATTGACCAACAGATAACCAATTAATCGGTATTAGCACACAAAATATGCTGTTCGCAGAATTACAGTATTTTCTTTTCTGCATGGAACGTCAAACTATGTTTTTGCCTAATGCAAAGATTCTATGTTTAAAGATTACCATTTGATTTCTCTATTTTTTTTCTGGTCTATCAGTTTCAGGTTTTTTAGAATTACTTTTTCCACACATATTTCTTTCAGCTAAGTTGAGTGGGGGAAATGGAGGGAGGAACGAGTGATAAGAGGGGGCCTGTAGAAAGAGGTGTGTGTGTGTGTGTGTGTGTGTGTGTGTGTGTGTGTGTGTGTGTGTGTGTGTGTGTGTGTGTGTGTCTGTGTGTGTGTGTGTGTGTGTGTGTGTGTGTGTGTGTGTGCGTTTCTGTTTGTGTGTGTGTGTGTGTGTGTGTGTGTGTGTGTGTGTGTGCGCGCGCGCGCGCGTGCGTGCGTGCGTGCGTGTATGTGTGTGTGTGTGTGTGTGTGTGTGTGTGTGTGTGTGTGTGTGTGACTGCTTGTGTGTGTGTGTGTGTGTGTGTGTGTGTGTGTGTGTGTGTGTGTGTGTGTGTGTGTGTGTGTGAGTGAGTGTGCTTATGTGTGTTGCTATCCTCGCGTGTGCTTAGATTTCAAAAAGTAGACTGTCATTATTCCATTGACACACACATGCACGCACGTGCGCGTGCGCGCGGACGTACACTCACGCGCACAAACACACACACACACGCGCGCGCGCACGCACACATGCTTCACATTTATCCTACCTTCTTCCACCATAGTTATCACCCTTATCCTTCCCCTGCCTCTTTACTGGGAGGACAGCTGAAGTCCACAGAACCATCAGCTGTCCGCCTTCACTGCTTTCTGTGTGCTGCTTTTCTTTCTGATTAGGTGAATGTGTACTTTTTGACCGGCTTGGCTCAGTTTCTGAATTTTCTTGTCTTTATGACAGATCAAGAACATGGTTAAATAGATGACAATTAGAGATGTGGAGAGGGACGGGCTGTCTGTCTGTTAGTCTGTCTGTCTGTGTCTCTCTGTCTGTGGCTATCTGTCTGTTTCTCTCTCTCTCTCTCTCTCTCTTCTCTCTCTCTCTCTCTCTCTCTCTCTGTGTCTGTATGTCTGTCTGTTTGTCTAGCCTGTGTGTCTGTCTGTCTGTCTGTCTGTCTGTCTGTCTGTCTGTCTCTCTCTCTCTCTCTCTCTCTCTCTCTCTCTCTCTCTCTTTCTCAATGTCCAGTGTAAATACACACCTCCAACCCAGGAATCGCCCACAAATTTGTCATTTATGATAAGTTTTCATTTCCTCGCCTTGAAGCATCTTTACTTAATGATCGTGTCTTTCCATGTATAACTTATAGGATCTGGGCACGTATCTAGGGCTAAACAAGGGAAATGAATAACAGGGCCAAGAGCAGGCAGATTCATCTTCTCTGTTTATAAAAGTCCGAATGAGTGAATGGGGTCTTATTTTCCGCCACGCTGTTTCGCGATAACTTTCTTTGTTTAATGAGCTGTTTTTTGTGAGCTGTTTTTCTTGTTTCACTTCTCATGCTTTCTCTTTTTGTTTGTTTGTTTGTTTCAGTGTTGTGTCAAAAGCAAAGAGTGGGATGTCATTTCCAGCAATCCCATCACAAATGCCTCATCTACATTCTTTTTACGGTGACACATAATACCTATGGAAATCTCATCTTCCGAACCCCCAACAGAATTCACCAGATCTAATAATGATATCGTTTTGTGGTTGCACGCCTGCCAGTTCTCATTCCTGGACTTTGCTGCATCTTCCACCTGAACTGACAAATCCCTCTCACCAGGGACCTCCAGTAATATTGGAAGACGTTTTCCTGGCTTGACAGGGGATGGAGAGCATCCGTCTGTCCCCCTCCTCTTCCTCCCCTCTGCGAAAGTGGAGTCAGGCAATGTTCTCAACACCCACTGACACTATTCCACCTTCTCTCTTTTGCTTATCGTGGTTTAGCTCTTTCACATTCTTTTCCTATTTCATACTTTTCTTTTCTTTGGCTCTTTTGTCAAATCTTACGATCGTGTCAGGAGAGATTGG
>CM065716.1:47368126-47373126 GCA_033310375.1 Conus canariensis | reverse complement strand
GATTTGGAGATGGCTAGTGTGTCTGAGGAGAGTAATCAGCTAATATTTCTAGATGGCTTTAACCGTGCTTTTTCCTGCTCACGATGACGAGAAAGACTGGTGTATGGAGCAAGCATTTCAATCAGCATCTGAGGGTTTGCCTCTCTCTCTCTCTCTCTCTCTTTCTCTCTCTCCCTCTCCCTCCCCCCCTCTCTCTCTCTCTCTCTCTCCCTTCCTCCCCCCTCTCTCTCCCTCTCTTTAAGTGCAACAAAACAAACTAGTCCGGAAGTGAATTTCAAATAGATGTGAAAATATTCATGCTAAGGTGACAACTTTTTTTTCCTCGAAAATTGCAACAATCGAAGTTGACAAGGTTCTTGCCTCATGCAAAGTTATTTCACATCTAGCCTACACATATAACTACACATGAGTTCGTGTAAGTATGGATCCATCAAACCACAAAGATCAGAAGCTGCAATTTGTATGAGTAAAGTGCCATTTGGTCACATTTCCTTCCACCTCGTTATTTGTCCACGTAAAAGAAAAAAAAAATAGAAAGAAAGACACAGCAAAAAGAAAAGCGCGGTGGGAAAATACTATACAGTTGTGAAAAGTGTCAAGAAAATTCTGCCTCTGTTTGTTTGCCCCCCACCCCCACTCCCATCCCCACCCCCTCTGCCACCAATTTTTGACCTGGAAATCGGCTATTCGTAATGTTTTTCTTCTGCTTCTGATATAACGTTCTGTTACCACTTGGCCACAATGTCCTGTATTACAAAGTTGACAGGACAGACAGCTCTCTGATTGTGTGTCCAGTTCTCAGCTGTCATTTAGCTATTTTCAGTTTCATTCCCGTTAGGGGAAATCCAATATCGGCAGGAGGCCCAGACAGATTGGGCTAATTTGGAGGACGAAAGAGCAGAAGAGAACAATCAGTTCTGTTAGTACATCGCTGTAGTCTACGGGCTGATCGCTGGCAGACACTGGGTCATTGATTTCGGATCAGGGTAACACACAATGACCAAACTTAGAGAGGCAGAGGCAAGCTTCTCTCTCTCTCTCTCTCTCTCTCTCTCTCTCTCTCTCTCTCTCTCTCTCTCTCTCTCTCTTCTCTCGTGTTTTCCACATTTCATAATTGTCTTTCTCTCCTCTCTGTCTCTCTGTCTCTGTCCCTGTCTGTCTCTCTCTCTCTCTGTTTCTCTCTCTCTCTCAAACTCGGGGTTACGTGGTTTGACAATAAGCGACAGGGCGCCATTTCTTTCAGCTGCGGCAATTGTTTACTATTTTCCTGTGACGATGCTAGTTATTGGACTTCCAACGACTGCGGAGACAACCCTAAACGCCCTGCTGACTGAAAACTGTGTATCAAGCTGGAAAATTACTGGAGAAGGCAGCAACACAGTTGTCGTTTTGCGACTGAAGCCAGTCAGCCCAGTGTCAACAACAATGGCGGATCCTGTGCTGAACCGGAAAACGCAAGTTCAATACAGGAAGAACCCCCCCCCCCCCCCCCCCCCCCCAAGCCAGATGCGACGAGATCAAGAAAGATCGAAGCAGCAGAGTAGACGACTAGAACAGGTTGGTGCTGGTCTCGGTACCACTAGTAACGCGAATGAACTGGCCGTGCCTAACACCGAATTGGATGAATACAGTACACAGCACAGTGCGGAAGAACTCATCAAGCCGACTCGCGATGAAGATGACACGTCGCATATCCAGGATACGCTTCTGTCTTTGCATTCCGATTTGTCGGAGTGTAACATCAGGGACCCCCAAAAAAAACACCTGTCGGACATCGACACAAGTCTGGAACAAGCTATAGACAAAATTGTCGCCAGTTTTGACATGGGAGTGGTTAAGGGTTATGTCGCTACTCTGACAGAGCGACAGGTGCAGAGACGATTGCGAGATTCACACAGAAATAACGCGTTTCGGAAGGGCGTGTTTCATCAAACGGATGATGTGGGTGTGCTGTTGAGTGAGTCAGATGACGTCGTTCTAGAATATCCCTGCGATCCGTGTTCGGAGGACTATTGTTTGTTCTGGTTTGTGAAGCAGGAAGAAAGAGACATGTCAACAGAGGAATGTGTTAGACTGGTCAGCCTTCGGGAAGAAAGACGCATCGGCAACGCGTAGGATGCAGAGACCCAAGCACGTGCTCTACGGCGGCTGCACGCTCTCCACGGACTGATCCAGTTCTACCTGGGGTGACCGTCGTCTACAGAACTGACCGTAAACACATACCAGTGACATTTTCACGTTCTCGATTTTGTCATCTGAAGTGAAAGAAAAGGACATCGCTATGGTTTCCATGTCAATGAAATCGAAATCGAGTCGCGTTTTGTCGTTGTACATCGCGCCGATTTGCTTAATGGGCTTTACAGCCTAATAGCATTAAATTTCGTTCGTTCGTTCTCTCTCAGTCTCCTTCCCCTTTTCTCTCTCTCTCTGTTTCTTCTCTCTCTCCTCTGTCTGTCTCTTTCTCTTCTCTCTCTCTCTCTCTCTCTGTCTCTTTCTCTTTCTCTCTCTCTCTCTCTCTCTCTCTCTCTCTCTCTCTCTCTCTCTCCTCTCTCTCTGTGCTATTTTGCCTTTTCAAAATGTTTGCAAAGCATATTCATATTATCACTAGATTTTTTTCAGAATATTGTTTTCATCTTATCTGTTGTCTACTCACCCTCTTTTCAGCTCAGCAGCATTACTCCCAAGACCCAAGTTCTGCTGCTCACCTACAGCCACATCTAGATTTGTCCCATCAAAGCCCTGGCATTGACAGCCCGGTGGGAACACTCTTTGTCCCATCAAAGCCCCGGCATTGGCAGCCCAGTGGGAACACTCTTTGTCCCATCAAAGCCCCGGCATTGGTAGCCCAGTGGCAACACTCCTTTCTCATCAAAGCCCAGGGCATTGGCAGCCCAGTGGGAACACTCTTTGTCCCATCAAAGCCCTGGCATTGGCAGCCCAGTGGGAACACTCCTTGTCTCATCAAAGCCCAGGGCATTGGCAGCCCAGTGGGAACACTCTTTGTCCCATCGAAGCCCAGGGCATTTGCAGCCCAGTGGGAACACTCTTTGTCCCATCAAAGCCCCGGCATTGGCAGCCCAGTGGGAACATTCTTTGTCCCATCAAAGCCCCGGCATTGGCAGCCCAGTGGGAATACTCTTTGTCCCATCAAAGCCCCGGCATTGGCAGCCCAGTGGGAACACTCTTTGTCCCATCAAAGCCCCGGCATTGGCAGCCCAGTGGGAACACTCCTTGTCCCATCAAAGCCCCGGCATTGGCAGCCCAGTGGGAACACTCCTTGTCCCATCAAAGCCCAGGGCATTGGCAGCCCCGTGGGAACACTCTTTGTCCCATCAAAGCCCCGGCATTGGCAGCCCAGTGGGAACACTCTTTGTCCCATCAAAGCCCCGGCATTGGCAGCCCAGTGGGAACACTCTTTGTCCCATCAAAGCCCCGGCATTGGCAGCCCAGTGGGAACACTCTTTGTCCCATCAAAGCCCCGGCTTTGGCAGCCCAGTGGGAACACTCAGAATCAAGTAGTCACGAAACAACCCCCCACAGGAGACTGCACCACTGTCGAGTCACTTCGTGGTGTACCTGGTGTCTCTTCTTCTCCCCCATACAAAGAGCGCCGCACGCAAACGCTCCTTTGATGACAGAAATCAGACAGTGGAGAAACCTGTGTGAATGAGTGTCCCCTCCAGACTAACTGCGTCCATCAAGCAGACAAAATGAATCTCAGACAAGAATTAGACGCTTACCCCCACTGTCCTTTTTCTGCGACAAACACTTTTTATCAACTTTGAAGGCCTCTTCTTCTTCTTCTTCTTCTTCTTCTTCGTAACTTGTCAAAACACAGTTTAAGTTTACGTCTGTCCCATACATTCTCCTATAGGTAATGATGCACTAGCGGTGAGACTGATCAGAAGGGATACGTTCCGAAACGTAACGCAGTCCATCAAAATAATTGAAACTGGTTTCACAGAAGGAGAGAACTCAATGGTCTATCAAGAATCGTAGCCCTGTGTGGTCTCTGCCATTACCTTACAGCACTTCCTTCATTTCTGATGACGGCAGAGACCGCCGACGTCACAGGACACACGCAAAAGCAGCAGTCTGGACCGGAAGAAGGTGGAGATCAGCAGTCTGCTGTGCGACGTGAACCCCACTGAGTGAGCGGAACGGGACGACATTGGCAAGGAGACCACGTAGCGTTCTGTACAATAGTGCTTCGCTGGGGTAGAGGAACAGATTACACCGGCCTTTTACAGGGGTTCTTTTTCTAGTGCTCATCGTCCCATGGCTTGCTTTCGACATTACCCCCCCCCCCCCCCTTCCACACTCCAATCCCCCACTCCTGCCTCTGCCATATCCACCTCTCCTGCACCCTCATCCATCTTTAGCTGTATTTGTTTTCCCTGAGCGTTCCTTGTGTCTTGAGCATACATGTGTGAAAAACAGGAGTTTTTAATTTTCGTTAGAGTTGTAAACAGCCCTTGAGTATGCTCCTTTTCAGTATTTCATAGTTGTAGTACTGGCAGCAAGTTTTATACGTAAAAACGGATATTACTAGCATTGATTTTGCCCTCATTGTTCTGAAATGAAAGAGGGGATCAGCTTAAAACACAAGCAAAAACAACAGGAATAACGAGTGAACAAGTTAATGTGTTGACGAAAGTGAATGCAGTCCCAAAGATAAACCTTTTGAAAGCAGATATGCTCGCGTGAATTTTTTCTAATGATCATGAATAAATTACAAAATAAACCATATTGAATTCTGCCGCAATGGGAATGTATTACAGCTGCTAGTCTATGTGTGATCAAAATAGGACACACGTCAGAGGGGCATTAATGGGGGAGAGTGGCGTTGGATATACAGGTGTGCTCCCTGCTCACTCAACTACCCATCCCTCTCCACTCAAATCAAACCAACAGTTTACCATACTTTTGAAAGTACAGAATAATACAACACAACACAGCATCCTACCATGCATTGGAAAACAACACAGCACGCCGCCATA
>CM065716.1:47360626-47363126 GCA_033310375.1 Conus canariensis | reverse complement strand
GGCGTAAATACAAGCAGAAAAAATAAGCAACGATACCTTTTGACTTTTACTTGAACTGATTGGTAGCAGGTCTAGCTCTGTGTCAGACAAAACTGATATGAAAAATGCAGCAAGAAATTAGTGTCGTCAACAACTGTGCATATAAGGTGATGCTCTGCGTATGTTGGATCAGAAGAAACGCCCTGAACACCAACACCATCAATTGAATGCACAGCAGAGCAGTGTCTCTGGTGGTTCGCCGATGAGAACATGAAGCAGATCACTCCTAATGAAGTGCGGCTCTGGATTTGCGGTCAGGCGAAAGCAGGTGTGGCTGTGCATGAACGGTCAAGAGTGAGCAGCGAGGAATTCATGCTACTGGAAGTGGAGGTGGTGGAAGGGAGTGGGACACAGAGGATGATACAGAAAACACCACACGCACACACACACACACACACACACACACACACACACACACACACACACACACCACACCACACACACACACACACACACGCACACCACACACACACACACACACACACACACACACACACCACACACACACACACACACACGACAACACACACACACACACACACACACACACACACAATAAAACAACACACCCCCCCACATCTCGAGCATGCAAAAGCAAACTGCCGACAAATGTAAAAGTTCCAGAGACAAAACACGCCTTTTACTGTTTTTTTTTCTTCTTACTTTGTTCTTTCATTCTTTCTCTTTTCTTTCGTTCTTTCCTGAAGTCTTTTGTTTCTTTTTTTTTTCTTTCTTTTTCTTTTCTTTTTCTTTTGGTTGAGAAATCTGTCAAAAACTCAGTAAGTAACTTAACAGCTCAGTGGAAAGTCTGTGGGAGAGCTAAGGTCATCTCATAGAAAGACGAGAAAAATCCAGCTCTGTCTGGGAAACAAACGGCTGACAGACTTGCTGAAAGCTGTGCAAATGAGAGCGTCGTGCCACCCAGGGATGAGCACTGGTAGTAAGATACTAGATGAGAGAGAGAGAGAGAGAGAGAGAGAGAGAGAGAGAGAGAGAGAGAGAGAGAGAGAAAGAGAGAGAGAGAGAGAACTGAATCCACGAAGCTAGCCATCACGGTCTGTGAGCTCCTGTATAGCACCAAAGAAGCTGATGGCAGGGAAGTCCGCTGGCCCGGACGTGCTTAGTTTTGTAGAGTACAGTTTGATAGCAAAGTGACTCCAAAGAGAATCAAAGTTGAGGTACTACTAGGCTGCCAAACGAATAGCTGCTGCAGCAAATGGCAATACGATGGCAACGCGTTAACACCACAAAGTATGTTACAGTCCAGACAGAGAAACGTGACCAACAGAAAACGAAAGGCAGGGAACGAGAGACAGCACAGTAAAGGATAGCACTCACTCTCCTTTGAAACCAGCCCTGCCATCACACTGGCTCTTATCCATTAGTGTGCTGTCTCTGGCTTCTTCTTTCTTTTCTCTCCTACCGTTCGTTCTCTCATTAACTTTGTCTTCTTTTCTTATCGTTCACGTCCAGCTGACTTGCCTTTCGTTTTTTTTTCTTTCTTTTTGTCTTTACGAGTCAGGATTGAGTGCCTTGCCTCTGTTGTTGCTGTGGTTGTGGTTGTTGATGTTGCATTGTTGTTGCTGTTGTTGTTTACCATGTTTGGATGCTAGCCAGTCTTTGTTGTTGTTGTTGGTTTTTACTAACCATGTTTGGTTGTCTTCTTTTTTCTTTTTGTTAGGTATGTAAAATGTCTTGCATGTCTCTTTTTTTCCTTTTGTGTTGTTTTGTTTTGTTGTTGTTGTTGTTCTTGTCGTTGTTGTTGTTTGCTAGTCCTGTTCGGTTCCTTTGCCTGAGTTTGATGGGTTTTATGTCATGTTTCACTGTCTTGCTTGTTTTTTGGTTTGTTTGTTTTGTCACCTGTTGTTGTCTTGGCAGTCTTTCGTTTGTTTGTGACGTGGACTGTCGCTGCATGAACGGAGTGGAGCCCTGTAGAGGAGAACACTCACTCATGCTGGCTTCGTTACTTAGCAAGAACACTCGTCAGTAGGGAGCCTTGTTGGTGGTTTTCTGTGTTTAAGATCAGAACACGCATCACTAAACAGACTCTCCAACACATTTTTTTTTTTTTTTTTTTTTTTTTTTTTGCTGTCCCAAGCTCTGCGCCACCTCAGAGGCAGTGCACCCACGCCGCTCATTCCGACACCCCGTCAACAGCCACAGCCCGGTCGGCCCCGCCGCAGCCCCGGCACCGGCAATCCACAGGGAGCAGTCAATGTCAAGTCGTCAAGAGGCAACCCACCGGAGGAGACACTGCACTGCTGCTGAGTCACTTCGGTGGTGTTCAGTGGCACCTGTTCTGATCTAACATACGTAGGACACCACCTACTAAGCCCCCTACTGACGACAATAATTGCTTAGTCGCGGAGCCGGCGTGAGTGAGCTCTCCCTCCGGAGAGCGTCACCACGTCCGTCCAACGACAGCCCCCATTGACTCGCCGATGCCGGTGATCCCGACGGA
>CM065716.1:47350626-47355626 GCA_033310375.1 Conus canariensis | reverse complement strand
ACACGGCAACTTTCGACAGTAACCGTTACAAGACAGATGGCACAAACGCCAGGCGGGCTTAAGGATAACTTCAGACGGCTTTTCGTCTTCTTATACAGATAAAGAATGACAAATCACCTGTGTCACGTTTTCTATTTCTAGCTGATCTTCCATGCACTCTCAGTAGCAATGATTCCACATCGCTCATTCCCGCTTTTACAGCCAGGTGTAAGTTTGTCCTGTCACAGACTGAATACATAGAGGATAATCCACTTCAGGTCGCCACTGGGCTACCTAACAGAGGAGACACTGTTCTGCCGCTGAATAACTTTACTGGTGTTCTGTGGTAGTCATAATGAGCAAGGACACAAGAAACCACTTCCCACACCCCTTCTACTGATGACAAGGATGGGTTAGCTTGAGTTGGCGTCTCCCTCCGGAGGGTATCGCCACGTCCATATCCACGTCTGTGACAATCTTGGCTTGTGTGTGTGTGTGTGTGTGTGTGTGTGTGTGTGTGTGTGTGTGTGTGTGTATGTGTGTGTGTGTGTGTGTGTGTGTGAGAGAGGGGGGGAGGGGCGGGAGTCAATATGCACCCTTGTGTGTAGGTGTATGGTACTTATTGCAATTTCATCTTCTTATTGGTTTTATTTATGTTTCATTTCATCTTTAACCTTTTCTGTATTTGTAAGCGCTTAGGGCTTGTGATGTAAGATTAAGCGCCATACAAAGTGCTTATTATCATGTTTTAATCTTCATGTAGTCTTTATACCAGCCACGTTGATATGAAGGACATGATGATCTGTTAGAATGAGGTTGATCGAGAGGATGATTTAGTTCTATTCTGGTGGAGTGCTATGTAACAGAGATGTCTGTATTCTGTATTTCCTTTCATAATGTATCCCGGTGCCACCCATGCCTGAGAGATACAGACAGTGTCAGTGCTGGTCATGAAACTTAAGCTACACTCCAAGGAATGCATTTTTAGATGGATGAAACTCAATCGTGTGGTTCCGTGGTTCCAGTCTTCCCATAGCACACAAGAAACAACACACACACACACACACACACACACACACACACACACACACACACACACACACGCGCGCGCGCGCGCGCACGCACGCACACACGCACACACACTCACTCTCTCACACACACGCACGCACGCACGCACGCACGCACGCACGCACGCACGCACGCACGCACACACACACACACACACACACACACACACACACACACGCGCGCGCGCGCGCGCGCGCGCATACACACACATTCCTTTTACAGGATTTGAATCCAATCCAGCCGGTGTGTCTGACTTAAGAAACATGTTTTTGACTATGTGTTTGCAGTGCGATACCCAAAAAAAAAAACAAAAAAAAAAACAAACCCAGTTAAGGAGGAGACTCAGACAGAAAGTGGAGGTAATAAGGATTAATTTGGGAAGGCGATTGTCTGGCGCGCCCTAGGCCTGCGTGCCACAAGAGCGTGCATTTTGTCGCGAGTCTCTCACCCAAGACTGGCCTAATACATACGGTACAGGCACATCTAAGAAGCCCTGAATGGACTGGTTAAAAAAAACTGGACCGGCATGACACATTTATCTTCTTGCACACGAGTGAAGATGAAGAAGGACATGATGACGATGATGATAATGATGGGAGTGACGATGATGATGACGATTATGATGATGACGAAGGTTATATGTTGCTACGTCTGTCAAAATAGACATGTGCCATTTGTTTCATTCAGCCGTTCATGTGTGTATGTCTGAAACAACGTGATAACCCCTTTTTTGCACTGCGACACAACAACCAACAGACAATGGAGGAAACAATACTTTTTGATGAGGTTTAAGGAAACATGCGATTTTTTTTTTACTTGAAGTGATTTCTGAGTGGTCTAGCTCTGTGTCTGAAAAAAAAAAAATGATAATGTATCAAGAAATGGATGGCGTCATTAACTAGGCAAAGAACGTGTGGCGGATCACAATACAATGCTATTGAACTTCACGGAAAAGACTCGGCAGAAGTGCAGCGTCTGTTGTGATGGCTTGTCGCAAGAGAGCCTTAAACAGGTTGATCATAGTGAAGTGCGGCATTACATCTACGACCAGATGAAAGTCGATGTGGTTATGTTGGGTTAGCAGAGTGAGGAACGAGGGAATAATGCTTTTGGCGGTGTGTGCGTGGAGTGGTGGGGAGGAAGTACACAGAACACGATTCAGCCAAGAAGCAAACCAATAAGCAACCGCCATAAACAAACGCCACACACAACACACACACACACACACACACACACCCACACCACCAACAACGTGCGCGCGTCTCCGGCAGGCAGAAGCTATGTCCTTGAATGGTAAAAACTGCCAAATAATGAGAAGGTCCAGAGACAAAACAAGCTCTTTTCTTTTCTCTCTTCCTTTCTTACTTTTAATCTTTCTATCTTTCTGTCTATTTTAAGGAAAGCTGGCGGAAAACTTCAGAACTTGCTTAACCGCTCAATGAACAAATATGTGAAAGAGTTGAGGTCAACTCAGAAAAAGACAGGAAAAATCCAGCTCTGACCAGGAAACAAAGGGCCGACATATGCTGAAAGCTGTGCAAATAAGAGCATCGTGCCGGCTGGAGATGAGAAAACGAGAGAGGAGAGAGAGAGAGAGAGAGAGAGAGAGAGAGAGAGAGAGAGAGAGAGAGAGAGGGAATCCACGAAGCCAGACACCACGCTCTGCGAGCTAAATACAGCACTAAAGAAGGTGACAGAAAGGAAGTCCGCTGGCCCAGACGGGCATTAGTTTTGTAGATTGCAGTCTGATAGCAAAGTGACTCCATGTGGGAGGTGAAGCAAGAGAATAAAAGTTGATGTACCGCTAGACCGCTTACAGAATTGCTGCTACAAATGATGAAACGATGGCAACGCGTTATGACCACAAACTGTTTTACAGTCTAGACACAGACACGTGATAAACGGAAAACGAAAGGCACAGGATGAGTGACAGGCATAGTAAAGGACAACGCTCACTCTCCTCTGAAACCAGCTTTCTGATCAAACCGACTCATCCATGGTTGAACTGTCTCTGTCTTCTTTTTTGTTTTCTTCTCCCATCTCTGGTTCTCTCGCTTGTCTTCTTTTCTGATCTTGCCTTTCGTTTTGCTTGCTTGTTTGTTTCTGTTTGTTTTGTTTTATTTTGTTTTGATTGTTCAGTTTGATTGCCTTGCCTTTTTCCTGCTGTTTTCACGTTTGATTTTCTAGTCTGTCTTTGTTGGGGTTTTTTTGCCAGTCATGTTTGGTTGTCTTTTTTATTTTTAAGTCAACTTTAATTGTCTTGCTTTTCTTTTTCTATGATCTGTTGCTTTGTTTTGTTTGGTTTTGTCATGTTTTGTTCGTCATATTTGGTGTTTTGCCTGAATGTGTTTTTATGTCAACTTTATTGTCTTGCTTGTCTGTTTGTTTCAATATTGTTTTTAATCTTGTCAGCTATTGTTGTCTTCACTCTCCTTGTTTGTTTGTTTGTAAGTCAGGTTTAGCTCTCTTGCCTGTCTTTAGTTGTTTTTTTTCTAATATTGTCAGTGACATTTGGTTGTCTTGCATGCTTTTTGTGGTCGTTGTTCGTACGTTTGCTTGTCTTACCTGTCGGTTTGTGTCCTTTTTTTTTGTCAGTCACGTTCTGTCGTCTGGTCTCTCTTTTAATCTGTTTTTAATTTTGGCCACGTTCAGTTGTCTTGCTTCTCTCTCTCTCTCTCTCTCCTCTCTCTCTCTCTCTCTCTCTCTCTCTCTCTTCTCTCTCTCTGTTCATTTAGTTTTATCAGCAGCTGCATTATAATCACTATTACTATCTGTTATTGCAGGAAAGGTGATTTTGTGTTAATTGCATTTGATTATCTTGCCTGTCAAAGACCAGACTGGTCGAAATCCGTTGTCTCTGTGTAGTCCTTTTTGTTTCCTTTCGATCCTTTGACACGTACACTTACACATTTCATACACGAATGAAGGTTAGTTAGAATAGACCGAGCATTTTCGTACATAATCATGCTCACAAATAAATGGAAGAGGGTGAAAAACATAGTCTCATTGAACTAGGTCAGTCAAACGGGCTTTTGGGGGAGCGATCCATCAAAGTCGAAGGAATCCACAAATCGTTGCTTCAGTCACTATATGAGTGAACAGAACGTTTTACTGCCA
This sequence comes from Conus canariensis, assembly GCA_033310375.1. Classification (NCBI taxonomy): domain Eukaryota; kingdom Metazoa; phylum Mollusca; class Gastropoda; order Neogastropoda; family Conidae; genus Conus; species Conus canariensis. The sequence continues at coordinate 47,351,462 of CM065716.1, read as the reverse complement.
GGGGAGGTAATACTTCCCATGGATTGAAGAAGTTACTCTCCATTTACATGTGCGAAATACGAAAACAGAAATGTGTAGCATTTCGCCACTACATGCAACAGTAATCAGTCTACGACAGTACCTTCATTGCGATCATGTTCAGTGGAAACTTTGTTATCATTTCATCAACAACGTGAACAGATCCTAGGCCCGCCATTCGATCCGATCTGGCTCCACTGGTCTGTACTAAAATTTGGTGGATGGGCTCAGGTGCAGGTCACATTCCCACCACAGTTTGTTTAAAGAAGTTGGGTTTTGTGCACTTTCTTCCTCAACAAGATCTGGCTGAACACTCCTGGATCCCATCCATACCGATACCAAAATTCATTGGATTAGTCCCTGAGCATTATTTTCGGTTTTTGACAATGTTTGGTTAAAACGCCGTTCGTAGCTTTAACTGATCCTACTGAGAGACAAGCAAGGAAACCAACGGGTCTAGATTAAAAGACAAGAAAAGGTAGCTTCCTTGGCAGTGACAACACCAAAACAAACGGAAGTCTGCCCCGCAGTTACTGACCATTCAAAAAACTGTTTGACCGACTACCACGACGTCCGCTGACCACAGTGGTTTGGTAGGTAACTGTAGGGTCAGTTTAATAGGCGAATGACAACAATTCATGGACATTTGCGGTCACTCAACACCACAGTCCTATTCCATTCTGATATTTGGCAACAAGTGACGGCAAAGCCCCTCCAAAAACGGTGGCTTATCACGCCATAGGTCAACGCCTTTGCCCCCCCCCTCCCTTACCCCCCCCCCCCCCCCACACACACACACACACAGCTGGTTGACGAGA
>CM065716.1:47343126-47345626 GCA_033310375.1 Conus canariensis | reverse complement strand
TTTAGCTGCAGTGACAAGAAGTGATTGATCATCAATAATGGCTTTGAGATCGTCATCTTTAGTATTGTTTTTGACTGCCGGATAATCGGGCAAATATTGCTTTGTGAACGGACAATTGAATAAAATATGGAACGTTAACATTCTCTCTCCACAGGGACACCTAATGTCGTTTATATGTTTGCATTTTAACGTATTGAGTTTTACTCTGTAACATAAAGAGCTAACTTCTCGTGGCTCATTATTAATACCTTTTTGCAGTAAGGAGTCTTTACTGTCAAAAGCTGTGACATTGTGGCTGGCTTTTTTATAGACTGCCTCCAGAAGATGATATCCCTCTTTTACAGATAATGGAATCTTTACAGTTGCGCAGCCATTTGCATTCCTTGCACCTTTCCTCGCCATTCTATCTGCCCAATCATTTGCTTGGACACCACAATGAGAAGGGACCCAACAAAACAAAACAAAACAAACACACACAAACACACACACACACACACACACACACACACACACACACACACACACACACACACACACACACACACAAAATCACAGGCAATATGTGTGTGTGTGTGTGTGTGTGTGTGTGTGTGTGTGTGTGTGTTGTGTGTGTGTGTGTTTGTGTCTGTGTGTCTGTGTGTCTGTGTCTGTGTGTGCCTGTTTGTGTCTACGTGTTATGTCTGTGTGTTGAGAAGGCGAGTAGACGTGGGCGATAGGAGCGGGGGGCGGGGCGTGGTCCTTTCTACCTGCCTCCATTTGACATTCATCGGAGGACGGGGGCGAGAGGAGCATGGTGGGGGAAGAGGGACAGAGGAGGGTTGGGGTGTCCATAGGCCCTTTCGACAAGAATGGGGGCAGAAGTGGAGCAGGGAGTGGGTGGGTACGTGTCCTTGACCTCATTTGCTGCCTGATAACTATCGGAGGGAGAGGGAGCGGAAGGAGTGTGGGGAAGGGGTATCCAATACTTTTTCGACAAATAAGAAAATTTGAGGATAGGGTAGGGGGAGGGGAATAAATATTATACATTATGCCTGTCTGGTGGTGTATGTGTCCAAAGAAGACAACTTGTCAAACAATGGCCTCGTTCTGCTTTTTGTCTGAAGAAAACAACTTGTCAAACAGTGATATCGCTCTGCTTTTTGTTTTTGGTTTTTAATCTGAGATAACTTGTAAAACAGTGATATCGCTCTGCTTTTTGTTTTTGTTTTTTAATCTGAGATAACTTGTAAAACAGTGATATCGTTCTGCTTTCTGTTCTGTCTGAAAAAACCATCTTCTCAAACAGTGATCTTGAACTGTGATTGTCCGTGTCTGAAAAAGACAACTTGTCAAATGTTGACCTTGGTCAGTTGTTGTCCGTGTCTGAAAAAGACAACTTGTCAAATGTTGACCTTGGTCAGTTGTCCGTGTTTGAAAAAGACAACTTGTCAAATGTAGACCTTGGTCAGTTGTTGTCCGTGTTTGAAAAAGACAACTTGTCAAAAAACCTTGGTCAGTTGTTGTCCGTGTTTGAAAAAGACAACTTGTCAAACGTTGGCCATGGTATGTTGTTCTTGTCTGACAAAGACAACTTGTCAGTCAGTGATCACTGTCTGTTGTCCGTGTCTGAAAAAGACAACTTGCCAGACGGTGTAACAGTCTGTTATTGTCCGTGTCTGAAAAAGACAACATATCGGATAGTGACAATGTCTCTTGTTGTCCGTGTCCGAAAAAGACAACTGGTTAAACAGTGACCATGGCCTGTTGTTGTCCGTGTCTGAAAAAGACAACTGGTTAACCAGTGGCCATGGCCTGTTCTTGTATGTGTCCGAAAAAAGACAACTGGTTAAACAGTGACCATGGACCGTTGTTGTCCGTGTCCGAAAAAGAACCATGATCTCGATCTGGTTTTGTTCGTGGTCTGAACAGGACAAATTGTGAAACAATGACTTCAGTCGCTGTTTTCCGTTCGAAGAAGACAACTTCTTCTTCTTCTCCTGCCCTAAAAAGCTGGTTCACTCAAAAATGAGTAGGTCACCAGCGCGACTTATCAAATAATAATTCGTTTTCTTTGCACTGTGCCTATAAAAGGTTTGCAGTTTGGTGTGGGCGCTTTCATTTTTATTTTTATTTATACACCTGGAGTTTCGTTGTTGTTGTTTCCCAGATTCTCCTTTCAAAGAAGGTGATAGCTAATGCGGTCTCATGGCCATTTTTACATTGAAGCGAATGAACCCCCACAATTTGGTGTGGCTGATAATTGAAAAGACTGTGGTAGCTGACTGTGAAAGGAAGGGAAAAAAAACTGTAATATTACAGATTGGCAAAACAGCAGTTTCTTTCTGTTCATGGTGCCCAAGGTGATAGTTCATCGGGAAGGGATGGGGGGGGGGGGGGGGGGGCTATCCCTAAGTCATCTTAACTGTCTGTCTGTCTGTTAGTCTGTCTGTCTGTCCATCAGGGGTATCCCTAAGTCATCTTAACTGTCTGTCTGTCTGTCTATCAGTCTGTCTGTCTGTCT
>CM065716.1:47330626-47338126 GCA_033310375.1 Conus canariensis | reverse complement strand
AATATTCTAACGATGATGCAGTCTATATTTGGATAATAGTAATATGTTGTGGGCGTGCATAGATACATAAAGTTCATGGTTTTGCTAGATATTAGCATGCATCTGAAGACAAAATCTTTGCTGAACAATAGAAGGTGCGCCTGCTGATCTTTGGAATCATATCCATTCACTGCAACAGCTTCTGCTAATTCTGTCTCAGTTCAGCTAGCTCCGGTGGCTTGCGAGACATGTCTCGCAAGATTTTTGGTTAACCCTGTCACCTAATTGTATGCACATGCAAATGCTGTAAGTGGAAATGTCTGAAGCATGCAAAGTTTCATAATAGATAGATATGTGAAAATATAAATTTAGTAAGGAATCAATCCATTTGTAAATAAATAGCAATAGGAAGCACACCACAAAATGAATGATGAAAACGTATGCACTCGAAGGTGCGAGTGGGACTCAGAAAAGAATTGTCTTCAACTGCCGAAACAACTAGCTGGCATCGATCCCGCACCACCCTTGGAAGCCTGCGCTATGTTTAGGTAGGGTGCAGGCACAGAGCATGATCCCATTATGACGTCAATGCTCCCTGGCAGATGACACTGTGTAATGGCCACTGGATGTTACACAACAGAACGCATGCCTGATACTTGACATGCCCATAAATTCAGGCTTTAAAAAGAATCGCTCGTAAAATTCTCTGTCGATTTCTAAGCATCTTTTCAAAATCCGACCTGACCTTTTGCATGGTGTCATACTTTCACATACAATAATCCTTTGAATCTCTGTGCTCAGAACAAAAGCTACATCTATTGTTTTCATCGATCTTCGTTTGGTTGCAAAGTGAGGCGACTGCAGGCGGAAATCTAAACACATTTGAAAAATTATTTATAAGGCTCCGCCGAAAAACGTAGGCAAATGAATCTCAAGACAAAACATGACGCGTTTCGACCTCTTAGGTCTTCTTTAGGCAGGATACACGACGTTCAGGACAACGAAAATGAACGAGCAATCACTTTTTTTTCTTCCAATTCGGCGCAAGATGGGCGTTGAATGGTTCTTATAAATAACGTTTCAAAAGATCTTCATCTAGTTTTAAGATAGTGGTTGCAAGGATTTAATGAAGACCTTTCAATTGTAATGGTAGCCATTTCAGCTGGAAATCTTTCATTCTATGCGTTTTAGTAAAAGTCTATTTTTCTGAAAGGTAAGCGGGACACACTTTTTTGACCACATGTGAAATAGCATTATTGATTGATGTCAGTGTTTCATCCTCATCCATGCACCAACGCGCCAATAACGAGCTAATATTCGAGGAATGATGTCATTGGTTGCGTGCAAAATCAGTCAACTTGCTCTGTTAATGAATTTTCAGGTTGGATTACACCTTCTGCTATTTGGAAAAGACCAAGAACAATATCAAAACCAAAGGGCTCAGTTGAACAAGATATTGTTATTTTCATTATTATATTTATTATTATTATGACTATTATTATTATTATAATAATTATTATTATTATCCAGTCATGTGCTGGAAAGGCTGGACGACATAGTTGCCTCATCCAGAATGAAGTTCAAGCCAATGAAATCACGGAGTCTCTCACTGAGGAAAGGAAAAGTGGTCGAATCTGTGGTCTTCAGTGTTGCCAACCAGGCCATTCTAACAGTCACAGAAGAGCCAGTCAAGAGCCTTGGAAGATGGTATGATGATACGCTGAAAGACACACAAAGAGCAAAAGAAACCAAACAGATGTCGGAAGAAGGCTTGGAGACCATTGACCAGTGTGGGCTCCCTGGCAAATACAAGGTCTGGTGTCTGCAGTTCATGCTGATACCAAAGCTCCTATGGCCTCTGATGATATACGACATCTGCACCAGCATAGTGGAGGCAATGGAAGCCAAAATCAACAAGTTCACAAGGAAATGGCTTGGTGTCCCACCCTGTCTGACTGACATAGCGCTGTATTGTCGCCAAGCAAAGCTGAAACTACCACTGAAATCCATCCTGGAAGAATACAAAGCAGGAAAGATCAGACTTCGAAGCATGCTGGAGGACTCAGGAGACAAGGTGGTAGAAGCAATCAAACCCCAGCTGAAGACAGGCAGAAAATGGAAAGTTCAAGAGGCGATGGATTCTGCAAAAGAAAGTCTCAAGATCAGAGAAATAACAGGACACACACAGACCAACAGACAAGGACTGGGGGTGACCAAAACTGAATGGTGGTCAAAGGCCAAAGGAAAAGCCAAAAGAGACATGATGATTCAGGAGATGAGAAAAGAAGAATACCAAAAAAGACTCCAAAAACCAGTCCAGCAGAGCCAGCAAGGGCAATGGACAACGTGGGAGAATGCACTCCAAAGAAGTCTCACTTGGAATGACGTTTGGCACATGGCCCCCCTCAGGATCAGCTTCATTATGACCTTCTGCCCTCAAATGTAAACCTGGTGAAATGGGGAAAAACAGACGATCCTGCATGCCCCCCCTGCCATGAAAAACAAACAGTGGAGCATGTCCTAAGCTCATGTAAAGTAGCCCTGGCTCAAGGAAGGTACACATGGAGGCACAACCAAGTGCTCAAAGAGATTGTACAAGTAGTCTGGGCTAGTACCAACACCACAAAAGGGAAAATCAGGACTCCAAAAGCACCCGCAACATTCTTCACGGCAGGAGGCGGCAAATCATGGCCAAGAACAACTGTGCCACTCGGAACATGCAGGCAGAGTCTGCTGGACGGGGCAGATGACTGGGAGTGCACTGCAGACCTCCCAGAATGGAAGAGTCACCCAGAGATCATCAGCAAGAGTGGCATGAGACCAGACATAGTAACCAAGCAGCTGATCATGATCGAGCTCACGGTGCCATATGAGAACAGAATGGAGGCAGTCAAAACTACAAGACTGAAAAGTATGCTGATCTGGCAAACAGCCTGAGGAGAGAAGGCTATCAGGTCAAAGTCCTCACTGCAGAAATTGGAGCTAGGGGGTTTGTAGGAACGTCTGCATACATGAAACATGAAACAGCTCTCAGTTGCAGGGAGGGAAAAAAACAGAGCCCTGAAAGCAATGGCAGAAGCGGCAGAGAGGTGTTCAAGCTGGATCTGGTCAAGGAGGAACAAAAGTGAACTTCATAAGGCTTAAATTTCCTACAAATATCAGGTGTCCCTGTGGCTCAGTGGTTAGAGTGCGAGTCATTAAGTGGAAAATGAGCATGTCCAGAGGGTCATGGGTTCGAATCCCAGCCATGGCTCGTCCCAAGATGGGAAAAAAGGGGCAGCAGAGGGACATCCGGAGTCATGAACCGGGTGTGGCCCAACCCCCCCCCCCCCCCCCCTAGAGTGTCAGGAGATAAGGGCCGAAACACTTGCTTGAAGGGGGCTTCTCTTCTGAGGACTCTCTGCTGCCACGCTCTCCGCGAGTTTCTTTCTACTTATTATTATTATCATTATTATTATTATTATTATTATCATCTGTTATTGTTGTTATCATCATCATCATCACCATCATCATCATGTCCGAACTAGCAGAGGCAATTTGACAAAGACATAGTTTTTTTTTTAACAAAGATTACCTCACAGCCCATGCCACAAATGCTGGATTCATGAACTGGATGTGTAAACCAAAACATTGTAAAAAGCAACATGTAGGCTGAGTTTTAAATCAGTGATCCTGGACAGTTACAGCCGATAAACATTGACAGCGACTAAGCAAGATGAAAATCTTTCATAATAGATGATCAAATCAAATCTCGTTCCTTTAACATTCTAGCAATGAATAGTCTTTATTTCATGCACTTATATTTCTTCATGTTTAATGTCATAGTAGATATACATTGTATTCGACAAATCCTTCATTTCTGGTTGGTATAAAAAGAAGCAAGAGCGACAAAAGACGAAGTAAAATGCAGTCTGTTCTATACCCGACACCCGCCCCATTCTTTCCCTCACACGATCTCACCCAGTCCTCCCCGTTGTCGTGACAATTTTTTTGCTACCTGCCATCAGAATATTGCTGCAATGCACACACATCTTCTGATCTGACTGCATTTCAGCACCCTTCGATGAATAAAAAAATATATGCCTATAGTTACCAGGCGGGTGGAGGGCTATACAATGGTTTAGAAGTTAGCTGTGCAGAAACTGCAAGATACAGATGGGGGCGGGGGGGGGGGGGGGGGGGGGGGGGGGGGGGGAGAGGGGGTTAAATCCTTCTCTGGGTGGTGATCTCACATATGCATCGCTTAGCACATTTGGATGTGTGGAGAACAGAGGGACATAGTGAAGCGCTTCCCATAAATTTGTCCCATAAACTGCCGTGATGAACGCTCGATAACACAGAATGCCAGACTAGTCTGGCCTCAGACTGGCAATGACTGGTCTTCCTATTGCTGTTCAGTGAGGTAGAAGTGAAAAATGCGCTTCTGGCACCTCGGCTGTCTTACTCCCAAAGCAGAACATCATCATTAGTACATGAAATACTGGCACACTGCTTCATACGAACAGGAAGACAACCTTAGCAATGAGCTTGCCGAATATGACTGGGTCATCCTGGATCTATGTGATGTGTCATGGAGAGGGTTGACTGGGTCATCCTGGATCTATGTGATGTGTCATGGAGAGGGTTGACTGGGTCATCCTGGATCTATGTGATGTGTCATGGAGAGGGTTGACTGGGTCATCCTGGATCTATGTGATGTGTCATGGAGAGGGTTGACTGGGTCATCCTGGATCTATGTGATGTGTCATGGAGAGGGTTGACTGGGTCATCCTGGATCTATGTGATGTGTCATGGAGAGGGTTGACTGGGTCATCCTGGATCTATGTGATGTGTCATGGACAGGGTTGACTGGGTCATCCTGGATCTGTATGGATGGGGTGTGGTCCTGATAGGATCATGGAAGGGTTGACTGGGTCATCCCGGATCTATGTGATGTGTCATGGACAGGGTTGACTGGGTCATCCTGGATCTATGTGATGTGTCATGGAGAGGGTTGACTGGGTCATCCTGGATCTATGTGATGTGTCATGGAGAGGGTTTGAGGACGCCAACTGAAATGATCATGATATCTCGTGAAGGGAATATTATCCCAAAGGTCAGCGTAGAATAGTGTTCTTATTGCGAAGACAAAATGAACTCTATACTCAAATTAATACTATGTCTAGGGAAAAAAAAACATTTTATGTTGGCATTGGCAATGAAAATTACTATCCTAAGTTAAATTCGAGAGATACTACACTATGACTGTTAAATCACTGAAAAAGATCAACAACTTTGACATTCAGTGGGAAATTAAAGGGAGAAACTTGCTTGTCTGGTGACTTTGGAATGCCAATGGGCCCATGTGTACGGGGGGAGGGGGGGGGGGGGGGGGACTATGGTGAACGAGCATAGGGAGTGAGTGAGTCAGTTTTGAACGGGAGACACATGTGAAGGAGTGTGCGGCGTTTGCAGCTTTGTATTAACTACAGGCTCATGCATGCCGACACACTTTGACAGAAATGTTTTGAACAGCAACATCACACACACACACACACACACACACACACACACACACACACACACACACACACACACGAGGAGAGAGAGAGGAGAGAGGAGAGAGAGAGAGAGAGAGAGAGAGAGAGAGAGAGAGACAGACAGACAGACAGACAGACAGACAGACAGACAGACAGGCAGGCAGGCAGACAGACAGACAGACAGACAGAGCAGGCTGATCTACCAAAACGGACTCAGAGATCGAGACAGGCGGAGACAGATCAAAATGCAAAAAGAAACGAGTCATTTGCACACGATAGACCACTCCTTCTCCCTGACCCACACGATAATTCACCCAGCCTCCCAGCCATCCCTCTCTGTTCTAATTTCGTCGTGTAAATCATCCACCGACACAAAACAATCAATGAGGAGGGTAGGTATGTGGGTAAATGGAGTTAAAGGGTTGGAGGAAGGGGAGGGATGAGTAGAGGGTTGACAGGGGAATGCTCTTGCTTGGGGGTGGGGATGAGGGGTGGGGGTACGGAGACAGGAGAGATGGCGTCAGACAGAACAAAGGGAAAGAAATGGGGCTTAACTGATCATTGGCTCGCAATAATAATTTCGTGTGTTTTTTTCAACCGAGCAATAATTGTCTCCCTGTCGTTTGTAGTATGCCTATTGTCCCATGCAACACTTTGCTGGTAGCCACAAGAGGCCGTTGGGCTGTCGCTGATTGTACTTTGTCTCAGCTGGTTACCATGAGTGCAAACATTACTATTGCTGAGCCTCTGCTGACGGCTCATTCAGCAGCCAAAAATCGACAGATGCAAGACACAGACAAATGCTTCTGGGACAATGAAGCACATAATCATGCTCTCAGTGAAATATTGAGCTTCTTCATTTCATCATTGTTTTCTCCATTATTTTCTCCAAGTCGTTGCCAATAAAACGACGGAAGAATGGTTCATCTCCACATGATTTCTCCCAACACCTCTTCCATCTCGAATCTTGACGAAGCGTGGGTTGGAATATGTCTGAGAGAGCCACGCGATGATATCAAGCCTCGTGGCGCCGCTATTTCTTCCAAGAGTGGGACAATCTAGGGCTATTGTGACGCACATTCTTCCCGCCATTGTACGGCCAGCCATTTATGACCTAACTTGGATAATCGTGTTTTTTTTTTTTTTTTTCTAGTTTGGTTCATGTTGCTGGTTCCACTCTGACAAAGTATTGAAAACAGGTAGTGTTTCATTTTTGTCTTTTAGCTCACTCATCAGATGATCATGATGTTGCAACAGAGCTCTTTTCAACAGACGAGAGCTGGCTTTTCTTGTCTTGTATTTCCTCAGATCCTGAGCAAACGTAAAACTCTCGGCAACCTTTCCGGCCATTTCTGCTAAGTTTGAGGGAGGTGCAATTTTGTAGCAGGAGTCCGGAATATTGTGGGCTGGCTGACATGGCACTCTGTCGGTACCCTTTTATACACCTGAATATCAAACACCTAAACATTTTGATACATCTAGTTAAATAGTTAGGGAGGATTATCAGAATTTTTTTTCAGATTCAACCGTTTCTTTCACCACTCTACAGTTGAAATGCAAATAATCTGATGCAGGTCACTCTGGAAGTTCTATACATAATAATCATGTGGTCGTTGCTTGATTTGTACTTTGAAAGCCACTTGCGTGAGTCAGAAGTAATGATGGTTAATCCTTGGATCACCGACTCCAAAATTGCTTAATTTGTTTGACACGTTTTGAAGGAATGGAGATCAGAATATGTTCAACGCACATAATTTTGATATATACCTGCACACAATACTTCTCAAAAACTATCAGAGTCCACGCGTAGGATTTGATATATACCTATGCACAATACTTGTCAAAAACTATTATAATTTTACCATATATTAGAGTTATTACATTAAATCACAAATTCTGCATACGGTATTTTCTGCAAAATCACATATTAAGGACACCCTGCCTTACTAACATGAAGTGAGAAAGGTCATGTCTTTTTTCCAAGCAGTTCAAATTCTATATC
>CM065716.1:47313126-47315626 GCA_033310375.1 Conus canariensis | reverse complement strand
TGGAAGGTAGGGACGGGGGTAAACAGCGAGACCCCGAAGCCTCACCTCCTCCCTCACACGGCGACAGTGTGTAGATTAACATGGTTGGGGTTCCACTGCGATCGAAGATAGAAATAAAAGGTGAATGTATCCTCTAAATCATTTTGTTAAAACATTTTGCTTTGTGTTCAAATTTTCATTCACTCCTCCACATCCTTTCCCTGTGTGTGTGTGTGTGTGTGTGTGTGTGTGTGTGTGTGTGTGTGTGTGTGTGTGTGTGGTGTGTGTGTGTGTGTGAGCGCGCGCGCGCGTCTGTGCGTGTGTGCGTGCGTGTGCGTGTGTAGAGAAGACATACTCCAATATATTTTCCTTGCACGACAAAGCAGTCAGAGAGAGAGAGAGAGATTCAGAGAGATTCAGATTCAGATCTTTATTCTGTTAGGCCATAGAACCTCAGAAGGTGGGTGCAATAATTGAGATAATATTCTAATATCAATGTGACAAGTAAAACAAACAAAAACAAGTCGACACCGATCACATTGTTATAAGTATTAAGCATGCGATGCATCAATGATTATTCTGCTTATTGTTTTATACTTAAACATGTTAAATGAAATTCAAGCATTCACTGATATAAAAAGAACCTAGGCTGTAAAAAACTTTCGAATCATAAATGCTTTGCACAATAACAGTGAAACTGCTGTACAAGTTTTTTCATTTCTTGAAGTCATTAGCATAATAAGCTTGAAGATACATGGTTGTCTATAGTATTTTTCTGGAATAAACTCTTGCCTAATGTAATGAAGTTCCTGGCACGAGAATACAAAATGAACTTCCTTATCAAAAGCCTCGTGACATAAAGGGCAAAGGAGATGATCAAGAGAGAGAGAGAGAGAGGAGAGAGGAGAGAGAGAGAGAGAGAGAGAGAAGAAGAGAAGAGTGGGAGAAGTGAGGGGAAAGAAGAAGAGGGTGCGGTGTGTGCGTGTTGGGGATGAGGGGGTGGGGGGTGAGGGAGGGGATAGGGGCGGTGAGGGATGGAAAGTAGGGACAAGCGTAAACAGAGAAACCCCGAAGCCCCATCCCCACCCCCCCCCTTCCCCTGATAATCAAAGGATATAATAATACCCAGCCTCCTGGATTCACTCTCAGGTTTATTCGTCACACCCCTCTGCCTTGGGCAAGACACAGTGTTTATTTTTCTCTCGTGTAGCTCTCTGTCTCCCTCTCCTGGTCCCCTTCCGCCCAACCATATCCCCTCTCCAGCCCCCCCCCCCCACCTCTTCCAGCCTCCTACCTCTATTCCCCGCCTCTCCTCACTCTTCTTACCCCAGGCTCCTTGGACCTCCAACCAGAACCAAAGAGACCGCCTCTTTGTGGTCACCGCCTTTGCCAACAGCCGGAGTGGGAATGGATGTCCCGTCGTAGTTTTGAGTGTTCTCGCGTTCCCTCAGCTTACTTATGCCAGTCTGTCTGTCTGTCTGTCTGACCGTCCTTCTGTGTCAGTTTTTCCCCGCTCTTCATCTTTTCTTTTGTTCTCTCTCTCTCTCTCTCCTCTCTCTCTCTCTCTCTCTCTCTCTCTCTCTCTCTCTCTCTCTCTTGTTATATCTGCTCCGTCTGTTTGTCTGCTTGTCAGTCTGTATATGGCTTTCTTTCCGAGACCTATGTGGGAAAAAAAGACAAGCACGACTTTCTTACCGTTGTGGGAAGCAAAGAAATCTCTCTCTCTCTCTCTCTCTCTCTCTCTCTCTCTCTCTCTCTCTCTCTCTCTCTCATTATATCTGTTCCGTCTATTTGTCTGTCTGCTTGTCAGTCTGTATATGTCTCTCTCCGAGACCTATTGGAAAAAAGACTTTCTTACCGCTTTGGGAAGCAAAGAAATCTCTCTCTCTCTCTCTCTCTCTCTCTCTCTCTCTCTCTCTCTCTCTCTCTCTCTCTCTCTCTCTCCTTTCCGTGAACGGCATGACAATCCGAATTGCCCCAAAGCCACAGGGAGAGCCTGTAGGTTTCTCTCAGACGGCGACAGTGTGTAGATTAACATGATTAGGGTTTCACTGTGATCGAAGATAGAAATAGAAGGGGAATGTGTCTTCTAGATAATATTCTTTAATACATATTGGTTTTTGTTCAAATTCTCCTTCACTCGTCACGGTCGCCAAGCCAGACGAATAAATCCCCGTCCCACCAGATCCTACGCTACTGACAAACGCAATCACGAGAACACACAGACAACAATTTGCACATACATGACACATTTATCAACCTCAACACATGCACACTCACAACTTCTTCCACCCTTACTCTAGTTCACATACAGATCCATCACACTGGTTTCCCACTACACCAAGCACATAACCCATTGATAAAGCACGAACATTCAGTGAACCTACGTGCAAACTACACACACTCACATCACATCCTTGCTATTTTATTCTCTCTCACTCATTCGTCCTTACACACAATTTAAATGTCATCCAATAGTATGCAATTGTGTCATGTCCAATGTCACACGAATGTTGTCGTG
>CM065716.1:47303126-47308126 GCA_033310375.1 Conus canariensis | reverse complement strand
TATGGTAGCCTCCGTTTGACTCAACACAATCAAGCAAAACGTGCAAAAATATTCACACGGTCTGGCTGAGTTTAAATGATTAAGAAACACAGTGCCTCTCACATATCCATGACAAACAGTAATGATACAAATATTATCATCCTCCATATTTATGCACAATGCACGTAAATATAACGGTCTATTTACGTGACATCTGTCTCGGCTGTAATGTTATTCATCACATGCAGGTATGTATGTATGTATCTTTAATAGTATCTCGATATATTGGCGTTAAGGTGAATCAGGTAGGTTTGGCAACCTTTAACATACTGAAAGCTTTTGTACCCATGGGATCAGTTGATGTCAACTGTTTCAGTCATGGTCGTTTTGGTTTGAACAATGTCGTGAGCGTTGCTTATTGACCTGTCGGACAAAATGGTCTGATTTCCTGTTGTTCAGTCCCACCGTGGCCAAAACTGTTCGGAAACAAATGGTGTCTGATATTACAGACAGACAGACAGACAGACAGACAGCAGGAAGGAGAGAATGAGAGAGAGAGAGAGAGAGACAGACAGAGAGAGAGAGAGACTGAGACTGAGACAGACAGACAGACAGAACAGAGAGAGAAGGGGGGGGGGGAGAGAGAGAGAGAGAGAGAGAGAGAGAGAGAGAGAGAGAGAGAGGCAGGCAGATAAACAGACGGAAAGAGAGTGTGTGTGTGTGTGTGTGTGTGAGAGAGAGAGAGAGAGAGAGAGAGAGAGGAGAGAGAGAGAGAGAGAGGAGACAGAGACAGAGAGACAGAGAGACAGAGAGACACACAGAGAGAGAGGGACAGAGACAGAGACAGACCGACCGACCGACCGTCCGACAGACAGACAGAGAAAGAGAGAGAGAGACACAGAGAGAGAGAGAGACTGAGACAGACTGACAGACAGAAGAGAGAGAGGGGAGAGAGAGAAAGAGAGAGGGAGAGAGAGAGAGAGAGGGAGAAAGAGAGAAAGAGAGAGAGAGAGAGAAATAGAAAGAGAGAGGCAGGCAGATAGACAGAAAGACAGACAGAAATACAGAGTGAGAGTGAGTGAGGGAGAGAGATTGAGACTTAAGACAGAGACAGAGATAGGCTGCCAGACAGACAGACAGACAGACAGAAGAGCGATGGAGAGAAAGGGGGAGAGAGGGGCGAGAGAGAGAGAGAGAGAGAGAGAGAGAGAGAGAGAGAGAGAGAGAATGAGAGGGAGGGAGACAGAGACAGAGAGCGAGAGAGGAGGAGGAGGAGGAGGAGGAGGAGGAGGAGGAGGAGGAGGACAGAAAGATTCGTGAGAAGAGGGAGAGGAGAAGGGTTGGAGAAGTGCTCTGGGGGAAAGAGGAGGGGGAAGGAGGGGGTGTGTGGAAGATAAGAGTGGTGGAGGTGGAGGATGGGTTGGGGGTAAACAGGGAAACTCATAAGCTCCCCCCCCCCACCCCACCCCCAGATAATCAAGGGATATCATAAATTCCGGCCTCCTAGATTCACTCTCAGGTTTATTCCTGACAGCCCCTGCCTTGGGCAAGAAACAGTTTTTATTTTCAGTCCCTGCCTTGGGCAAGAGACAGTTTATTTCCCTTTTTCTCTCATCTAGCTTTCTCCCTACGCTAATCATCCTCCCTCCTCTCTCTCCCCTCCTCCCTGCCTCACCCCCTCCTCTTTCCTTTCACCTCTATCCCCCTTCGCTTCCTCCTATTCTTACCCCAGCCTCCTCTGACCTCGAACAGGAATCAAAGAGCCTGGCGCTTTGTGGTCACCGTTCCTGCCTACAGCCAGAGTGGAGATGGATGTTCTGTTGTAGTTTTTTGAATGTTCTCGCTTTCCCTCAGGTTATATTGATGGCTATCTGCCCGTCTATTTGTCTGACCGTCTATTTGTCTCAGTTTTTACCACTCTCCGTCTCCTGTCTTTCAGTTTCTCTCTTCCCATCTCTCTTCTGTTATATCTGCTCCATCTCTTTGCCTATCTGCCTGTATGTGCGTATATCTGCCAGACTCTTTCCAAGGCCTGTGTGAAGAAAAAAAAACATCAGTACGTATTTACCATTTAGGGGGTGGGGGTGGGGGTAGGGGGTGGGGTGTGTGTGTGTGTGTGTGTGTGTGTGTGTGTGTGTGTGTGTGTGTGTGTGTGTGTGTGTGTGAGGAGAGAGAGAGAGAGAGAGAGAGAGAGAGAGAGAGAGAGAGAGAGAGAAGGACTGAACGAGGCATGGAAGAGGGAGAGGAGAATGTCCAGAGAAGTGCTTGGCGAAAGAGGAAGGGGTGGGCGATGCGGTGTGAGGAAGACTGAAGTGGTGGAAGTGGGGGGGGGGGGGGGGGTGTAATGAACAGGTTGGGGGGGGGACTCCAAAGCCCCTCCCCCCCCTCTCCCCCACAGATAATCAAGGGATATAATAATTTCCGGCCTCCTGGATTCACCCTTAGGTTTCATTGTCACCGCCCCTGCCTTGGGCAAGAAACAGTTTGTAGTTTTCTGACATGTAGCTTTCCCCCTGTGTTAATCACCCTCCCCCATCTCCTCTCTCTTCCCTCCTCTCTGCCCCCCCCCTCCCTCTTTCTTTTCACCTCTATCCCCTTCCTTTCCCCCCTATTCTTCTTACCCTAGCCTCCTCTTACCTCCAACTGGAATCAAAGAGACTGGCTCTTTGCGGTCACCGTTCCTGCCTACAGCCAGAGTGGAGATGGATGTCCTGTTGTAGTTTTTTGAGTGTTCTCGCTTTCCTTCAGGTTATTGATGGCTGTCTGCCGTCTGCTCGTCTCACCGTCTATTTGTCTCAGTTTTCACCTCTCTCCATCTCCTGTTTTTCTTTACTTTGTTTCCTCCCATCTCTCCTCTGTTATATCTTCTCTGTCTATTTGACTATCTGCCTGTCCACCTGTATACATGGCTGTCTCTTTCTAAAGCGTAAGTGGAGAAACATCATTTGCTACGTATTCAACATTTTGGGATGCAAAGATATCATTCTCTCTCTCTCTCTCTCTCTCTCTCTCTCTCTCTCTCTCTCTCTCTCTCCCCTCTCGCGCGCGCGCGCGCGCGCGCGCGCGATATGAACGGCATGTCTGTCAGAATCGCCCTTGAGCCGCAGGGAAAGCCTTTATGTTTCTCTCAGATGGCGACAGTGTGTGGACTAACATGATTAGGGTTCCACTGCGGTCGAAGTTAGAAATAAAAGGGAATGTGTCTCGTAGTTCAGTTTTTTTAAAGATACATTTTGTTTTTTGTTCGAATTCTCCTTCCCCCCTCAACTTTTTTCCCCTCCTCCTCCTCCTCCTCCTCCTCCTCCTCTTCCATTCCTTCTATCGTACATTTTCTCTTCTGCCACCTTCTTCTCCTATCATGTAATCAATTGGTGTGCATATGTGTGTGTGTTTGTGGAGAGAGAGAGAGAGAGAGAGAGAGGAGAGAGGAGAGAGAGAGAGAAGGAGAGAGGAGAGAGAGAGAGATCTAAAAGCTTTGCTTAAAATCATAAAGAATTAAGATTATATACTCTGAAAACAGCTTGCATTTGTGCCCATTCCTTATTTAGTGTCCATTTTCAAGTCATTCATATGACATTAGATTCATGTTAACATTGTTCAAACGGCAAAATCAATATCTCACACACACACACACACACACACACACACACACACACACACACACACACACACACACACACACACACACACACACACACACACTAATGGTACCTACTAACTACTACTACTACTGATAATAACAGTTATGATAACAAAAATAAGGACGAAGATGATGAAGATGATAATAATAATGATAACAATAGTAATGTATAAATACATATATATGTATATATTTATACATATATATATTATATATATATATATATATGTATACACACACACACACACACACACACACACACACACACACACACACACACACACACACACACACACATAACAATTTTGTTGTGAGGGGCAAACAAGTGCAGGCTAACAATTCCTCCTAGATTACATCGATGACTTGGCAAAGAGTTTAAAAAAGAAAGGGGGGGGGGGGGGGGGGGGGGTGTCAGGCGAAAGTAGCATAGGGGACCATTGGAATCCTTCTTGAAGACAGAACCATTCTTATCGCCTGCTCCGAGGCCTTTCGTCCGCTGGATCGGACTCATCAGGGAGGCACGGCTGACTGTGCCTGGGGTCCCTTGGCACCAGATGGAGGCATATCACAGTCAGCAATTCTGTGGTATTCTCATCACCAAGGGTTAAAAAGCAGAATCCAACACACACACACACACACACACACACACACACACACACACACACACACACACACACACACACACACACACACACTTTCTTCTCTTTCTTTCTTATCAATTTGTGTTCGTTTAATTCATTTGTTTCTTATTTTCCTTCTTTTTTCTTTCCTGTTTGCTTCCTTTTTGCTTCTTTCTTCCGTTTCCTTTCTCCTGCTGAGTTACTTTATTTGTTTACGATTTGTTTTCTTACTTTTTCAAACAGAATTATATCTCTTTTCTTTTTTTTTCTGTTTCAAATTTCTTTTATGCTTTTCGTTGTTGCTTTTTTTCTATCGTTCTTTCCTTTGTTTACCTTTCTTCCTTCCTTTCATTTCTTTCTCTTCTTTATTTCTCTCCTTTTTGTTGTAGTTACTGTTGTTTTTAGTGGTCTTGTTTACTTTCCTCTTTTGCACATTCTTTTCATTCAATTCATTTCTTTCCTCTGTTTCTTTTCTTTCATTTTTTTTTCGCTTCTATTTCTTTTGTTTCCCTATAGGCATTACCCCCACCCCCACATATAACTACCCACACATAACTGCTGTCATCATAAGCACCACACATTTAAGTTTTTTCAATTTTTTTATTTGTTGATTTATCTATTCATTTATATGTATATATAATTATCTTTTTATTAATATTATCATTATTGATATTACTATTATTCACTTATTTATTTCATTTATCCTCCACCCCCACCCCCCACTAAGCACTATTATCAATCCACCATAATCACTACCGTCA
>CM065716.1:47288126-47295626 GCA_033310375.1 Conus canariensis | reverse complement strand
CCATACGAAAACCTGTTGTCCACAGTGAAAAGAAGGAATGTTAGATGGTGTGGTCATTTTCACGGTCAACAGTAACTGCCCAAACTATTCTACAAGGAACAATGCGAGGAGGCAGAAGGAAAGAGAGAGAGAGAGAGAGAGAGAGAGAGAGAGAGAGAGAGAGAGAGAGAGAGAGAGAGAGAGAAGGAGAGAGAGAGAGAGAAAAGGATGGGAGGACAACACCAGTGAATGGACTGGCTTCACACTCAGCAACTTCCTAAGAGCGTATAAGAACCGGGAGGAGTAGAGGAAGCTGTTGCAGTCTTGTGTGGCGCCCAAATGGTCTTCAAGTCCGGGATAGGCGATGGGTGACAAGAGCGTTCCACGTATGCTTAGAATTACTGCCATCAGATACAGTATTCCGAAAATGTTTTTCCTAGCAGTACGCTTCATAAATACCTCAAGGTTTCTCTGCGTCTTAGTTTTCTAATCATTATGATCAACTATGTACAAATCCCAGAAATATGCTGCTTTGTCTCTACCTGCTGACATCCATGGACATTTCGGCTTGGTTTGAACACTTTTTCTTCTTTTGTTCTTGACTGGGAACATGTTTATTAAAGGTATTCTAGAAAGTCAGCATCCAGAAATCGCATGCTTCATCAGGATGAGTGCATTGATTAACTTGTGACAAGCTGATGTTTAACAATTAAATGTAAACATCTTTTTGTCAGCCTGTTTGAAACACCTTTAAATCAGGTCCAATTTGGGGCAGCTTAATACTTTTTTTCGCTCAGGTGAAACAAACAGGAAAGTGGCTACTGATGAACACATTTCTGCTATCTTGAGTGTAGACGAAGCCTAGATATGACCGATGAGGGTACTTGAGTTGTCATTTATGCGTGGTGTTTGTTTCAATTCTTATGAATCATAAGCTATCTAATCATTGTGTTTGATACTCTAGTAAATCAATATGAAATTTGCCGTAAACGTAGAAAAATCCATAGCAGTCCGTGCATTAAACTTTATTCGTAATTCTTCGAAAGACTATCTACGATTATTTTTCACATTCTGAATATATCTTCGATATGTGTGGTTATTTAAATGACGGGCTCCCTCAATCTTCCTTGGATCCTCTGCTGTCTGAATTTTTTTCGTTTTAGAAACGTGGCGATAGTTGATCGATGCTTGTCCAAAACTTCCGCATTTGGGGGGATAGTTAAATACGTCCTTTTCGTAATCTTGAAATTGTTTCTTTCTCAGACTCTGTTAGTCTCACAGATTCCATGGTAAAAGAAATAAGAAACGAAAAGAAAAAAGGAAGAAAGAAAAACGGTAAATTGCTTTTAAATTGATGCACCAGATACCGCCCTTTTAATAAAACAACTGATAATGGATGTTTTAGGCGTTGAGTTAGCATTGTGACAGTGCTTAATGAACGCCATTTTATGGGTAGGTGGCAATGATGCCGCTGCTATTACCAAGCAGCACAAGCGTAGGTTGTGAATGGCATTTGTTATGCTTAGCAGGCAGCTTTTCCCCAGTTCTGCCGGTCAGCAGGAATTATTCACGAGGCATGACCAGCTAAAGTAGTGTTAGTAGTAGGGACACTGTCCATCGATTTTTCCAAATGGCTGATTTGCAATCAAATTTGAAATTGCTTGCGACAGCAAAGATTCCGCCCTCTATTTTGCATTCATTCCAGTTACACTTCCAGAATCTAAACGGTTAGCCTTAAATTCTTGCAATGTAATATAATGCTAGATTTGGCACTTTTCTGATCCTCTGCCATGTTATTATGCAAACTCATTCATCAACACATTCATTCATAATTCTGCAAGATACTAGTTCTGTCGGCTGCCTTGCTTGAGCACGTTTTTCAGTTAATTAGACAAAAGTTTGATCAGTTGGTCAAAATACACGTGCCCGACCAGTCACAGCTTTTCTTCTTTGATGCTGTTTACGTTCAGTAACTTAATAAAAAAATGACGCTCCTATAACATTCAACAGATCAGATACATCGGCTCACTTCCACTGGATTGCAATTTTCGTTTGTTTCTTAACATGACACATTTTTTTCCACTTTTCTTTAAGAAACGTTTTTGTCACGTACCTCCATCTCAAACGCATTTTCTTTTACCTGCGAGTGTACTTAAACACGAACTCAACTGTATCATCATATTCATGACATTGAAAGCACTGTGACAGTAAACTACTCATTGCTTTTTGATATGATCCTGAGGAAAGAAGACGACATTAGCACAATTAATCAAAATAAGATAGGTTGCCTAGGATATTGTAGAGGAATGAAATGATGATTATCTGAGACCACTTAATACAGGCCAGTATTAAAGACAACACTAGCTCAGTTAATCGGAACAAGAATGTTTGCATAGGATTTTTAGAGGAATAAAAGGATATCAGAGTTCAGGAAATACAGGGCGGTATAAAAGACGACATGAGTACCTTCATTCGGAGCACGAAAGGTTGCCCAAGATACCCTGGTGAAACAAACTGGTTTCTAGGTTCATACAGGACAACAAAACACAAAATGAGCATCGTTTTCTATCTAACGTTTGCATAAAGGGCAAATAAGGCTGTCTCTTTGTGTTCTCAGCAGCGACAATAATGTACAACTATATGAAAGATTTCACATTTGCATAATGTCCAAAAGTGATTTTTTTTAATACCTATGCATGCTTGTAGATCAATAACAGGTATAAGGCGTTTCTAGCTAATCTGCCAGTCAAAATTAAACATGTCACTGTTCTTGATGTGATTTAATCATTCTCTTTATCGGCGTGAGTCTTGTGTGCAAATCATGCGCACCAATCCATTTATAGTCCCCCCCCCCTCTCTGTCTGTCTGTCTGTCTGTCTCACTCTCTCTCTCTCTCTCTCTCTCTCTCTCTCTCTCTCTCTCTCTCTCGATTACGTTTATTCCCCGTCTCTTCCCCCTTTTCACTCTTCACCTTCCCCCTCTCTACAACCTGTCCATCCCTACTCCGAACACATCCATACAATATCAAGCCAGTTTGGAGCTTTTTTCTCGTGTTTAATTCCTTAAAAAGGAAAGGAAGAAACAAACAAAATAGCTAACCAACAAACCAGCCTTCCAGTCAAAAAAAAACAAAAAAAACATTCAACCAACAAATCAATCAACCGACTAACCAATCAAAATCAATCAATCAAGCAACCAGTCTATCGACCAACCAACCAACCATCCAGCAGCCCATCAGCCAACAAGGCAACCAGCCGACCTACTGACCAACGTACCAACTAAGCAAACAACCAGCCAACTAACTAACATACAGACCAAGCAAGCAAGCAACCAGGCAAGTAACCAGCATACCGACCAACCAACCAACCAAACGCCCAACCATCCAGCCATCCAACTTATCAAATAGGCAACCAACCAAGCAACCAAGCAACCAACCAACAAGCCAAACAGGCAACCAACCAGTCAACCCACCAGCCAACCAACCAACCAAACAAACAATCAACAAATCAACCAACCAGCCAGCCAAGCATCCAACCAACCAACCAACCAGCCAAAAACCAACACGCCAACCAACGTACCGACCAACAAAGCAACTATCCAACCAACCAACCATCCAACCATCCAATCATCCAACCAACCATCCAACCAACCAACCAACCAACCAACCAACCAACCAAATAACCAACCATCCATCCAACCAACCAACCAACCAACCAACCAACCAACCAATCAGCCAACATCATCAACATGCATCTGTTGCCGCCCTCACAACACGATAATCCTTTTAACCGGACAGCCCAGAGCAGTATCCCGGGGACGTGGGCCACGTGTCATGGACATGCAGTCTTCAGATGCCCATTTCCAGCTCTTCCTGCCTTCCTGTGCCTCCAGTTTCTCCGCCTCTGCGCTTGGCCATCTTCAATCTATTAACTCAGATTTATGAGGCAGAGAAAAAAAAGTAGGTTCATGAGAGAGAGAGAGAGAGAGAGAGAGAGAGAGAGAGAGAGAGAGAGAGAGAGAGAGAGAGGAGAGAGAGAAACGGTGCGAGAGAAACAGAGATAGAGAGGCAGAGAGAGACAAACGGTGCGAGAGAGAGAGAGAGAGAGAGAGAGAGAGAGAGAGAGAGAGAGAGAGAGAGAGAGAGAGAGAGAGAGAGAGATCTTCTTGATGTCTCGTATGACTCTTCCTGGCAGTGTGCAATTATGGTAATAGCGAAACTAAAAGATTCGGTGGGGGAAGAGGGAAAGGGAAAGGGTGGTGGTGGTGGTGGTGGTGCAGAAACGGATTTGAAAAATGAGTGAGAAAATGTGAAATATAATCATCTCGTTGTTTTGCTGACTAACATTCTCTCTCTCTCTCTCTCTCTCTCTCTCTCTCTCTCTCTCTCTCTCTCTCTCTCTCTCTCTCTCTCTCTGTGTGTGTGTGTGTGTGTGTGTGTGTGTGTGTGTGTGTGTGTGTGTGTGTGTCTGCCTCCCTCTCTCTCTCTGTCCCTCTCTCTCTCTCTCCCTCCCCCCCTCTCTCTCTCTCTCTCTGTATATATACATATATATATATATATATATATATATATATATATATATATATATATATATATTGCACACACAGAGTAAAAATTGAACACAGCACAACAAGTGGATTATTTTCCCAAATATATTTCGGCACAACTTTGCCTTCTTCAGCGGGATGACAGCATTCTGACCAAACAACAATCCAACAAGCGAAAACAAATTTGATTAAAACTCACGAAATGACCGTTAAAACTGGCTGGACAAGTGGCACCCTCACTCGTTTCTTCACTCAGTTATACACGTGAAACTCTCCTCTAAAATACACACATTTGTACCTTCCTCTTGCTGACACACACTCAATCATACGCACGCACACACGCGTACACACACACACACACACACTCGCATGGCGCGCGCGCACACACACACACACACACACACACACACACACACACACACACACACACACACACACACACTACATATACCCCTACACATTACTTCCTCCTATCTTACTAATGTAAAATGAAAAAGGGTAACAAACATGAATAATACAGGAACGTTATCCATTGGATGATGTACACTCTGGGTATTGTGCAAGATGTTCCCTTACACTCTCACATCCACATTCACAGACGCCTTAAAATTATCAGCAGCACCAGCTGTAATGAATTGAGGATATCCACATTACGTATCCTGAATTAGGGTATTGAGGCCAGAGGGTGTGAGTGTTTTAAGTTTATTGATCCAGAATGCCTCCCTTGCAAGCCTCTTAGAATGGTTATCTGAGTGTACCTTTTCTACAGCTATGCATTTCATGTTTTCAAGGGAGTGATCTGGCTGATTAAAATGTTGTGTGACGAGTGTGCCTGTATTTTTGTTGATGTTTGAACGATGTTGGTAGAATCTCTGTTTTAGTGTGTTTTTGGTTTCACCAACATATTGTGACCTTGAGCATTTAGAACAAAAAAGTAAGTAAATTAAGTTTGTAGTTCCACATGTCATATGACTTCTGATTGTGAAGTTCTCATGAGTTGCAGAACTGGTAAATGTTGTGGTTTGAATAAGGTGTTTGGAGCAAACAACGCATCGCGTTTTGCTGCAAGGGAAGCATCCAGGATTTCCACTACTTACAGCTGGTTGGGGCAGGGCAGAAGGCATTAAAATGTTCCTGATGGAATGGCTGTTCCGTTCACCAAGAATTGGAGGATTTGGAACAGCTTTCTGTACCCGGGGACTGGAGTGCAGATAGGGCAGGAATTCCCGAAACCATACCCTTAGTGGGGGATTGGAAGGGTTGTAAGTTATAACAAACGGGACTCGTTCTTCCTGAGCGATAGTTTTGTATTGGAGGGTCTGACTGCGGGGGATTTGGCCTGCCCGTGTTTGGGAGTGGGAAATGATTTTTTGGGGGTATGCTCTGTCTTTTAGATGACTGGACATTTCTGTGCAGCGTGTTCTGAAATCTTCGTCTCGAGAGCAGAGACGACGGATACGCAGGAACTGGCTGTAAGGGATGTTGTTTTTAACATGGGGGGGATGGGCTGACCGGTAGTGAAGATAGTTGTGGGCATCAGTAGGCTTAGTGAACAAATCAGTCTGTAGCAAGCCATCTCTTACGAGAATATATATATATATATAATATATATATATATTATATGTGTGTGTGGGTGTGTGTGTGTGTGTGTAGGTAGTGGGGAACACAGAATCCCTTTCTGTTCCTGAAAAAGCAGCGTTGTCATGAGGAAGAAAAGGAAGGGTGTCAACAGAAAACGAATGTTCACATTGTGCAGTAAAGCATGTGTACTGTTATGTCATCCCCATCCATGCCCCCATCTCCATCTCCATCCTACACCATTCCCAATTTCTCCTCCCTCCACCGCATCCTTCCATACACACACACAACACACGCATATACATACAATTCTTCCTCCGATCCACAACTTTCGCACTAGAGCAAGCGATGAGTACGCGCGCCCGCGTGAGTGTGTGTGTGTGTGTTTATATATATATATATATATATATATATATATATAATGTTCAATTATAAACAATGGTTGCTCTTATGTCTTAGATTGAAGAAAGAGGGGGAGATAAGCATTGGTAGATAATTCTGCCTAACTAACAGTATGTGCTTGAGTGGGTGAATGGGGAATAATAAATGCTTCTCAAAATGAGCCTTCAGCAAGTTTATAGTCTCCAAGGGGGAGACAATCTCCAATGGAGAGGAAACTCACTAACATATAACTCCTGGTCAGATACTGGTATTTCGAAACC
Organism: Conus canariensis; assembly: GCA_033310375.1. Lineage (NCBI taxonomy): Eukaryota > Metazoa > Mollusca > Gastropoda > Neogastropoda > Conidae > Conus > Conus canariensis. The sequence continues at coordinate 47,288,862 of CM065716.1, read as the reverse complement.
TGATTGTTTCTCCTCAGTGACTGCGGAAAGTGGTAACTTGACTCCTCTGCCTTTTCAGTATTAAGAAGAATGCTATCCCAGAAAAAGGCTGGTGTGCAATACCGTAGTATGTATGTTGAGTTTTGAAAAAAAAACAACCAAAGGTACCACCTAAGAAGCGAAAGAAAATCATGAAAGATCAAAACAAGCTACATTTTCTTGTGAAAAGTAAACAATATAAAAAAATGTATAACCTCTTAAGACACAAGTGCTGAGGGCCAGTTCTTGGAATGATTCCACAAGTTACCACTTTCCGCGGTCACTGAGGAGAAACAATCAGGTTTCGAAATACCGGTATCTGACCAGGAGTTATATGTTAGTGAGTTTCCTCCCCATTGGAGATTGTCTCCCCCCTGGAGACTATAAACTTGCTGAAGGCTCATTTTGAGAAGCATTTATTATTCCCCATTCACCCACTCAAGCACATACTGTTAGTTAGGCAGAATTATCTACCACTGCAGATATGAATGCTTATCTCCCCCTATTTCTTCAATCTAAGACATAAGAGCAAGCTTTGTTTATAATTGTATATTTCTTGCAGTCATTGCAACACCAAGCTGCTCTGTAAGTTGCTGGAATGGTGCTCGGTACTTATCCTTGGAATTTATTAGTTTATTGTAATTCAGTCCCTTGTGGATTCATTCTAAGAACTGGCCCTCAGCACTTGTGTCTTAAGAGGTTATATATTTTTTATATC
>CM065716.1:47278126-47283126 GCA_033310375.1 Conus canariensis | reverse complement strand
GTATTTGTAGTTGGGTGTAAGGTGTATTATTGTATATGAGAAGGGTGAATGTAGTATGACTTTGTAAAGCGCTTAGAGAAATTCGTTAGATTAAGCGCTATATAAGAAATTATTATTATTATAAGTAGTGGGGGGAAACAAGTGCGGGTTAACAATGCTTCCATTATTATAGTAATGACTTGGCAAAGATTTGAAATTGAAAAAAAAAATTTGAAGATGAAGAAAATGGGAAAATATATGTTATAAATATGAAAACCCTTCTCTAGGTGCATGACGCAACCATCGTAATTCCTCTCAAAGACAAGTCTATATGTATTGCCTGCTCTGAGACCTTTCGTCCGCAGGATCGGACTCATCAGGGAGACACGGCTGATTGTGTCTGTGCTCTTGGCGTCAAATAGAGACACACCACAGTCCATAATTCTGTGGTATTCTCACCAACCAAGGGTTCAAAAAAGAATCTAACAGCACCCCCAAAGCAGCCAGCGAAAGGTGGTAAATAAAAGAAAACGAAAATGTGGAGAGGAAAAAAGTTGCTGAAAAACTAAAAACATTATGCAAACAATATAAAATGTAGGGGACAACCTTTGAGCCTATGCTTGAGGATCCATTTAAGGATGCAAGGGAGATCAAAAGATATGGAACAGTCTGAGTGGTCAGACTGTGTGTGGTGTGTGTGTGTGTGTGTGTGTGTGTGTGTGTGTGTGTGTGTGTGTGTGTGTATCAAAATGGATACGTAAGTCAAACAATTGGCTTGGAGATTTATGTGCCTGTTTTTCTATGTGTGGACATTTATGTTTTAATTTTTTTTTAATGGAGAATAGATTTTCATTAATAAATTCCTTTATTTTCGGTTGCTTCTTATTGAATATGTCTGTCAGCGTTGTAGTTGACAGTTTTTAAGATAACACATGAGATATAGTTTCCTATATCATATCTGTTTTTTAATAACTTTATGAACATATTACATGATGAGTTTTCTTTTCCAGTTTACATTAGTTTTATAAATGTAGAATTTAGCAAGTAGCAGGATAAAGTCTCACACTCTGTCAGATTTAAAATATTTGTCGTGTATAAAGAGTACTATTTGTATTTTAAGACCTAAGATGTTACTTGTATACATTTAAGACCTAAGATGTTACTTGTATACATCTACCATTAACTCGTCATTCGAGCCATTCCCCCAAAGCATTCACCTCGTCAGTGCATACGTTCTATATTGTTCTCTTCATGCTGGGAAAAAAGTACATATGTTATCTGATTTGACACCCATGCACATCAGCGCTATATTTGTTGATAGGATTATGTGCATTTATTTGACCTGAAACAGCTTCACTTGCTGAATCCTTTTCGACAAATTAAAGGTTTTGTGCCATCTGATTTGTGAATTTCGTTTAAAATTTCATTCATGAAAGGATTTTGGCTTTTACCTGTTGTCCGCAAGGATATCACACTATAATATAATTCTGCGTCCCTTTTCACCGAATGTAAAATGTGTACTGTTGTGGTATTGTTAGATTTTCAAGTAGTATCTATACGCATGTTCAATGTATTCACAAGGACTTTTATCAATTTTGTGAGTGCTGCATTAGAAATGTTGTTTGTATGCAGTACTTATGGGTAAATTCAGCATATATATATATATATATATATATATATATATATATATATCAGCTACCATCTTCTGAACATAAGTCTCCAATTTTACATGAATTTTTATTTTTATCTTTCTTATTTAACGAAATGCTATTCAGATTTATCCAATCATTAAAAAATTGTTCTGCCAGAGTTTCAGACGGGTCAGAGGGCTTATCAAAAAAAAAGAAAGAAAGAAAGAAAAGCTTCACACGTGTTTTTCCAAAGCCAGTTTTGTTCATCTCGAGTTAACAGGCAATGTGGTCCGTGTTTATCGAATTAGATTTGTTTTGTCCGATCACATTTGCTAGAATTTTAATACATAAAACGAATATGTACGATATCGGATTACCCTGTAGACAATCTCTACCGATCATAAACCAAATTAAAGCTTGTCTGTTTATGATTGCAGCAGCCTTAGTGAGTCCATATAATTATACGTTTCTATCCAATTATAACCATTGTCTCCAAAGCTAAGTCCAGTGTACTTTGGACAAAACATCAGTATATGCTTTCTCGAAGTCAACATAACGACAACGCTGCAAGAGTTTTCTTATTTAGACGTACATTAAATCGTACAAAAGGCTCACATTGTCTCCAGCACATTTCCCACGAATAAATCCAGTTTGATTTATTTTCGTTGACATCATCATCGTCGTTCATCATCATCATGTTCATGATCATCATTATCATCGTTATCATTATCAGCATAATTATCACTTACATTCATACATTACTTCGGAGCATGCACGCTCTGTTGTAGGAATGTTGTATTGTATCACATTATCATGTTATCGCTTATCATTTGATAACAACAACAATAATAATTATAATAAGAAAGATGATGATGATGGTGATGATGATGATTATGATGATGATGATAATGATGATGCTAACAGTAATGGTAATGATATCAATAATAGTAATAATGGTAATAATAATAATGATAACAATGATAATAATAATATGATAATGATGATGATGACGATGATGATGGTGATGATAACAAAACTAATAATAATAGTAGTAGTAATGATTATGACACATAAACCGTTACAGAGCTGCAGTGTACACACACACACACACACACACTCTCTCTCTCTCTCTCTCTCTCTCTCTCTCTCTCTCTCTCTGTATGTCTTTGTGCGCGTGCGCGCAAATAAAAGGAAAGTTCCGGGTAGGTCCAGCCTTTGTCTCACTCCTCTCCAGCTCCGCCCCCAAAAGCAGCAGGCCCAAACACCCCGCCTAAACGTTAGAGAGAGATTTGTGTGCCCGTTATAATGACCAAACAAGGGGAAATAAACGTAAGACGTTTCCGCGAAGAGACAGAAAAATGGGAAAGTTAACTTAAAAGAACCGTCCAACTGGAACATAACAGCCATATTTCGGTGTTGTTCACCTTTCTTGACCACTGAAACTGACCACTTGTCCAGACTCAAAACTTCAAAGGTACAGAACGTGAATGGTTACAGGACACAGAGAGAGAGAGAGAGAGAGAGAGAGAGAGAGAGAGAGAGAGAGAGAGACAGACAGACAGACAGACAGACAGACAGACAGACAGACCCAGAGAGAGAGAGAGAGAGAGAACTTGAAATAGTGATGGAGGGGTGGGAGGGTAGGGGTGGTGGGGGAAGAATGTAGAGAGTTCGACAAGAGCTGAGTAAGAGAACAGGGATGGAAGAGTGAGAAGGAAGGGGGTGGAAGGAAATATGGGAAGCAGGTGATGTTAGGAATGTGTGTGTGTGTGTGTGTGTGTGGGGGGGGGGGGGGTAGATGGTGTGATAGTGAGAGAGACAGAAAGAGAGACAGACAGACAGACAGACAGACAGACAGACAGACAGAGACAGAGACAGAGTGCACAAGAACTCAAGATAAAAAAAAGTTGGATGGAAAGAGAAGGGAAAGGGACAGTGTATGTGTGTGTGTGTGTGTGTGTGTGTGTGTGTGTGTGTGTGTGTGTGTGTGTGTGTGTGTGTGTGTGAGGCGAGGGGGAGGAGGGAGAAGGGGAAGGGGAAGGGACGGGCGGAGACGAAAGCAGAAAGAGATGATGGAAAAAGACAATGCAAGAGAGGACAAAAAGGCTCAGCGGTGAGGGGAGGGACAAATTGTCCGATGTCAATGTTGACCCACCGTGTCCAGCCTATGCGTTGTCCATCTGCCCAGATTACATTGATAACATAATGTAGTAACTACTATGAACAAAAAAGTATATGCAATACCATATGCTATGCAACAAGAGTGTTTAAGCGACTCCTTTAGATGCTTCGCCAGTCATTATATTCTCCACTGCAAATGAAACGTTAAGAAGAGAATGCATGCTGTGCCTTTTTATATCAAAATATTGCCATGTTTCAAAACATGTTCCATTCTCCTGTCATGGTGAAGTGGCTGAGCTTAAGTTCGGAATGATGTTCTCTCTCTCTCTCTCTCTCTCTCTCTCTCTCTCTCTCTCTCTGCATGCTGTGTTGTTCTTTGTGTGTGTGTGTATGTATGTGTGATGTGTTGTTGTGTGTGTGTGTGTGTGTGTGTGTGTGTGTGTGTGTGTGTGTGCATTTGTGGTGTGTGTGTGTGTGTGTGTGTGTGTGTGCGTGTGTGTGTGTGCATGCATGCGTGCGTGCGTGCGTGCGTGCGCGCGTGTGTGTGTTTTGTGTGTGTTATACGACAATGAATACTTAACAATTCACAATGAATAATACTATATATATTTAAAAGAAGAGGATGGGAGGGTGGAAGGGGGAGGGAGTGGAAAGCAACTGAGAGAGAGAGAGAGAGAGAGAGAGAGAGAGAGAGAGACAGAGACAGAGACACAGACAGACAGACAGACAGACAGACAGACAGACAGAGAGGATGTGAAGAAATGCAATCTGACTGAATGATCTGGCATGGCGGAGCACGTGCAACTCCATGGAGGTGTTTGCACGCCCAGATCAGTTCTACAGCGCAATTCTGTACGCGTGGGGCAATCATGCAGACGAGCTCTGATTGGTGCATGTGTCTTCGTACAAGATCAACCATTGTTCATGCTCGGAATACGAAGCGGCGGCTGGACCTCGGCGATTAGCTATACTTCAAGGGCGGTTTGCAGTGGAGGATTCCTTCAATGTATGATTCCAATGTCGTTCTGGTAACTGTGTGGATCATGACTGGGATGCCAACTCTGTCTTCTGACAGGAAATGGGACCCTAGATTATACAAATATGACAGCAGCAAGTTAACCCATAATGTCATGTAGGATGTGTATAATACACACTCGCTATGCAATGTCGTTGACCAAATGGGATACCCCGAGCGATTTGAATACACATATGCAAATGCGAACAAGATATACATGTTGCCAGACAGCGAAGATTGGGTTCCTCTGCGTT
>CM065716.1:47265626-47273126 GCA_033310375.1 Conus canariensis | reverse complement strand
CTCTCTCTCTCTCTCTCGACGTAAACAGGAAGGAGCTTCCTTCCCTCTCCAGACTGAAATATTGCAGGAACAAGCCCTCTCCCTTCTTCTTACTGACATGCCGCAAGATCAATGCCCTCCCTCCCCCCTCCCGTCTCCCCTCTGACATACACCGGAACAACCATCCCCCACTCTGCCCACTGACAACAATAATTCCTTTGTCGCGGACACAAAGGGAACAAGCTACCTCTCCGAAGGGAGACAACCACCAACGACCTTCCGATCACATCCTAAAGAGTTGCTGGCATGACTGTACAGGGAAAGGTCAAACCAGAGGTCGCCGCCAGAACGGGGCAGGAAGGGGTACAAAACGAAACCCTCTGTTTATTTGTTTTTGGTTTGATGACCAATGAGCATAGGGCTAATAATAATGTAACGGACATGCCTTGGGTCAGAGATTACTTAACTGGGCTGCACACTTTTTTCTTCTTTCATATTATTGTCTGGCATTAAAATCGCACACCTTTGGGCAGATTAAACTCTTCAAAGCATCATTTATCGGCATGAAAATCGCAAGTCTTTGGACAGATTCAACTCTCAAAGGCATCATATTTCAGATAATTGTTCTCTATCACTACTCATTTTGTTCACACTCAACATTTAAATCATTATTCATCAGTTCGTGTGACTGATTAAGCCTTAAGAGAGCAAACCAGAATTCTTGAGCATTTGATCGTTCAGTCTTGAATGGTAATTGCTGGCAACTGAACAACTGAATCAATCAACATAGCGTGTCTGGGAGCCTACTAAGCACTGAAAACGCCAGCCTCCGGAATAATGCCCGGAAAACGACATTCCACTGATTCTGCAGGATATCAGTCGGTTCCTGGTGAGTACGTTATGCATGGTGCTGCTGATAGATCAGTTGTCCCACGTTTCTGTGCTCTTAGTCTGGCAGTCTGGAACCGGTTTATAATGAACAGCTGTACTGGTCTGTCACGTCTGGCGATCGTCACTGTGGGCGGACCTGGCCATGGCTGATCATTCACGGTGCCTGTCTCTGGAATGTCTGGTTAGGCAGTAAAGCGGTGTGTGGTGTATCCCAAAAACACAGCGCTGGCTTCTGTGTTAATGGGTGTTCTCTCGTTCTGGCTACATTTTCGAATTACTGATCGTCTGTAACACTGACGAGTGTATTCTTTTGTTCCTTTCATTAAATGCTCGCTTTTTTACATACTGGTAAAGTCGCATGTCTGCTTCTTATATGGCTGTCAAAGTGTTTCTCATACATACTATCTCATACCAGCATGGGATTTCCATTTTTTAGCTTGAAGATCGAATTTCACACAAACCACACGTTAGAACTCCCCGATAAATTCTTTCCAGTGCATGATAATCTTGTTTATTTCATGATGTGATATTGTGTATATTTTTTGTCTTTGGTACTCGAACTCGAAACTTCAATTGTGTTAAAACATGAAAAATAGCTGAAACCTAACAGAGTTGACATTTTGCCTGCTTGCCCGCATAGGTCCTGGTTGTTAGATAATAAGTATTGCTTCTTCTGTTCATCTATTTCTGATGGATCATAGGAGCATCTTAAGCCCTTAACAACGTTCCCCCCCCCCCCCCTTTTTTTTTTTACCGTGTACAAACACTTTCGTCCTTAAAGGAAACAACGGCAGCAGGAATATAATTTATTGTCACTGTTTTGCTGAGGAATATATGTATTGTTATAAAGAACGTGTTTTCCTAGAAAGGTAGGTGTCATTGCGTTCTGTTTTCTTCGGGAAGACTGAGACAGAGTGAGATGTTACAAACATTTCCCCCTCTCCCACCCTGTCCCCAAGCAAACAAACTAACGAACAAAATAAACACAAAAGAAAGAAAGAAAAAGACAGAAACACTCAAAACTGGGAGCGACGTGACAATTACTCAATATACAACGCGAAACAAGTGAAGTTTTGACAGTTGTCTCTTCTGCAGACACCGCAAAACAAAAGACATCAAACACGTCACAACACCATACTCCCCAGGTGGATGGCAGCAGTATCATGCGTCACTTTGCATACCGCTATGTATGTTTATTTGTTTGTATTTTGCCTCGCATCCCCTAGGAAAACAGGCAGACACTGTTATAAAGCGCTGATGAAGCGAGTGTGCGCTCATCCTTCTCATTTGGTAGCACATACGAAGTTCACCACTGATCAATCAACGCCAGACGATTGATGGTGTGTGTGCACAGGTGTTGAGCATGCTTGTGTTGGCGCAGTCATACGGACTGTAAACAATTTCTTACAAAAAAAGGTGCGTTCCGTCTCAGGGCTATTTGAGCACATGTTTACTTTTTACATTCACCAAAGAGGTGTCTCTGCGTGCGTGCATGTCCACGCATGCTGCACCACATCTGTTAACTCGTGGCAGGACTCCACATGGATGAAGGGTGCAGAGCAGGTCTGTACATCCCGCTGGCCTTTTCATGGCTGACATGGCTGTTAAAGGATTAGGAGCTTTCTTTCTTTCTTTCTTTCTTTCTTTCCGTCGTTCGTTCCTTCTTTTTTCCTTCATTCCCTCCTCCTTTCTTTCTGTCTTTCTTTCTTTCTTTTTGCATTCTTTCTTTCCTTCCTTCCTTCTTTCTTTCCCTGTCTTTTTTCTTTCTTTCTTTCTTTCTCTCTCTCTCTCTCTCTCTCTCTCTCTCTCTCTCTCTCTCTCTCTTTTTCCTTTCCTTTCCTTCTTACTTACTTTCTTTCTTTCTTTCGTTCAAACCTCTTTCCTTTCTTCCTTCCGTCCTTTTTGTTCTTTGCACCTCGATTCACTAGGAATGAGATTTTCGAGAATGCTACCATTTCAACTCCCACTATTAAGATGGCCACAATCCGTCTCCGGGAATAGTGTCTGTACGGGAACGAGTATGCATTGTTGGTGTGTGTGTGTTTTGTGTGTGTGTGTGTGTGTGTGTGTGTGTGTGTGTGTGTGTGTGTGTGTGAGATCCATTTCACCTGCACACAATGGCCATTCTTTTTCATGAAAGGTGGAATGGGATTAATGCTCATGCAAGCCGTTTATGCATGAGTTCGTGACCTTTTGTTTTCTACGTCACTGGATTGGCGATGACAGGATCGTAATCTGCATTGCAAAGAGAAAATCATACCCAGCCTAACAGTCTCCAGTGAGAATCAATCCCTGGACTTTGGAACAAGAGTCGGACAGCTTAGCCACTTGGCCAACCAGACATCAGACAAAGGAATCACACACTCATTTCGGAACATCTGTCTTCTTTCTCCTGTTCTGTTTAACTAACATTCTGATAGGAAAACAATGTAGGAGGAAACGTTTCAGAAATGCCGAGCTTCCATATCCATTACAGAACGGTTCTCTGGCAGTCTGTGTTTGGCTGTAGGCATCGATCGTTTGGAAGACTGGGAACCAGAGCTAGAAGTATTACCTGTAGGACGGAGGAAGCGTGAAGGATATGCACAGTGAAGGCTAGTTCTGAGAAAGTCTGAAGCTGGTCAACAGCGCTACCCGCTAAGGGGTGGCAGTAGAATCTCATTATCTATTATCCTTATGAACTGTAAATGTGTGTGTGTGTGTGTGTGTGTGTGTGTGTGTGTTGTGTGTGTGTGTGGTGCGTGCGTGCGTGCGTGCGTGCGTGCGTGCGTGCGTGTGTGTGTGTGTGTGTGTGTGTGTTGTGTGTGTGTGTGGGGCATTTGTGTGCGCGTGAGTGTGTGCATGCGTATGTATGCGTGCGTGTGTGCATGCGCATGCGCGCCCAAACGTGTGTGTGTGGGGTGGGGGTGGGGGTGGAAGGTGCGTGCGTGCGTGTATGTGTGTGTTGGCACACACACACACACACACACACACACACACACACACACACACACACACACAGCGAGAGAGAGAGAGAGAGAGAGAGAGAGAGAGAGAGAGAGAGAGAGAGAGCATGTGTGTGTATGACTGTTTGTGCTCATTAAAGGCAACGTATGTTACCCACTGATAGAAAACACAAACAGCTGTTATATAACACACCAGTCGTGCCAAGTTAATCTCACCTCGTTGGAAATCTTATAACACAATGAAGATGTGAGATTCCTGCCAAGAAAATATTACTGCCAGTTAAATGACGGAAGTTTCAAATATGATATCAAGCCTAGCATAGACTAATCTTCTATGTAGAAATGTGCCTGCTAGAATGGGGTTATTATTCATTTTGATGACGTACATTTCAGACAGATTGCAGAGTGATAACAGACGGGACGTAGAAAATTGCTCTCTCTTTTAAGACAAACAGTGCCTGTGCTTCAGCAGGTCTTACACCATAAAAATCTTATTTCGTCATAATGTCGTCATACATTTCATTTCGAAGAAATGCTAAGCAAACATTTACCAGCACGTTTGATTTTCATCCTCTTAATAGAGGCATCTGTGACAGCGATGATCAAATTTCCTGACCTGATGAGTCTCGCCCACAATAAATAAGATTCTTCAACAAAAATATCATTTCAGCCTGTTGTCCAATATGCCAGCTAACACTGCAGTTGTATGTTCATCTTGGAACTGGATATCCCAGAATGCACAGCCCTATATGTAGTCTCTGACCAGAATGGAAATCCATAATATCATAACCCCAGCACAACCAGTAGACAGGAACTGGGGTCAACAGAAATCCATAATATCATAACCCCAGCACAACCAGTAGACAGGAACTGGGGTCAACAGAAATCCATAATATCATAACCCCAGCACAACCAGTAGACAGGAACTGGGGTCAACAGAAATCCATAATATCATAACCCCAGCACAACCAGTAGACAGGAACTGGGGTCAACAGAAATCCATAATATCATAACCCCAGCACAACCAGTAGACAGGAACTGGGGTCAACAGAAATCCATAATATCATAACCCCAGCACAACCAGCAGACAGGAACTGCGGTCAACAGAAATGAAATGGTGGTCAAAAGCCAAACGGAAAGCGAAGAGAAACATATTAAAAGAGGATCTGAAGAAAGAAGAGGATGCCAAGAGAATCCAGAAGGAAGCACAGCAAAGCCAACAGGAGCGATGAATTACTTGGGGAAACGCACTCAAGAGAAGTCTGAACTGGATTGAAATGTAGCATATGGCTCAACATAGGATTAGCTTCAACTTCGGAAATGTATATGACATCCTGTCCTTGTATTCAAACCTAGGGTAATGGGGAAATCGGAAAATTGCATGCCCCGTCTTTCAGGACAAACAGTGGAACGTCGTGTGTCCCGATTTCATGCAAAACAACCCTGATTCAGCGGAAGTATGCAGGGAGACACAATCAAGTGCTTAAATGAGATTATACATTCGGCTGGCACTGACAGAGGAAACACTACCCCATCAGAAACTTCACGTTCTAAACGGCGGGAGGCCACACGTCATGGTCTGGAACAGCTGTGACATCAGGAGCATGGAGGAAGGCTTTAACAAGGGTGGAATGGATGACAAGGAGTACACAACAGACCTCTGAGAATGGGAAATCATCCAGAAATCACCAGGAAGTGTGGCGTGAGACCAAATGTAATACTCCACTCAGATTCATACAAACAAATGATTCTGAGTGAATACGATGTGCATTATGAGAGCAGAATGGAGGAAGTTTATGTCTGCAAGGCGGAGTGGTACATCAATCTAACCAGCAGCTGTAAGGAACCTGACTTCCGAGCCAACGTCCTCGCCGTAAGTGTCAGATCAGGGGAAGGAGGTAGGAGGTTAGGGTAACCATTCTATGATCTCAGGAAGCAGCTCTCTGTTTCTGGTAAGAAGAGGATCAAAACCCTACAGGCAATGACAGAGGCAATCGAAAAGAGTTCCAGGTGGATCTGGTAGAGGAGGAACGACAATGAAGTACAGAAGGCTTAAAGTTCCTAACGTAGAGTAGGTATCCGATAACCGTGTAGATTCGTAAGACACCCATCAAAAGAGGCAATGCCTTGAGATGCTCAGCCATCGAGGGCATGCCGGTTTGAATCCCAGCAGCGCCAAAAATATTTCTGTCGCAAGAGAAAAAACAGAATAATTGCGCCGCCAAACGAAAAAACTCACAAATAATAAAACAAAGACAACGCGTTTCGACCGACTGGGTCCTCTTCAGGTAAGACAAGTATCATTCAAGACAATGAAAACGAAGGACGAGCAGACAATCAGTTCTCTCTTCAATGTGGGCGGAAAATCTGGTCTTGTTTTTCGTTTTTGTAATTGTGTATGTTCCTTTGTTTGGCGGCACAGTAATTCTGCTTTTTGCTCTTGTTTTCAATTTCTGCCGTCAGTCATTCCACTTTGGAACCCTATTTCTGTCAGCAGAAGTCATGCACTGGAAACCGCCCGACCCCTTAGAATGCAAGGAGTTCGGGTGCGAAAACTGTGTTACGAGGGCTTTTGTTTTGGAGACCATCTGCCGCCAAGCTCTCTCCAACCGTTTCTTCCTATTATCACCATCATCATTCTTTTCCTTGATTACCATAGAAAAAGAGATCAGATTAAATGGTCAGTTATGCCATGTTCAGGTGGTAGGTGATCTCTTTTTTGGTATCCTCTCCACGTTCATATCTACGGTGCAGGAGATGGGACAACGATCTGGCCCTATCTCCCCCACTCCTTTCCCCTTTCTAGTTAGATGTGGAGACAGGGTTGCTCGACATCACGACCACTGCATGAATATGTAAAAGAAAGTCTGGATAAGCAGTAGTGAGTGTCCATGAGATTTGGAGATTTGCGTGGAAGGGTAAGGGGATGTCCTGTATTTTTGTTTTTGTTTTGTTTTGTTTTGTTTTCACTACTTCAATTTCATATCTTTTCACACAGATTCTTTTTTCTAAAAAAAACCTTTTAACTTGATTTAACAGTGTTCTTTCTTGTCCGGTAATTTTGCAGTAGGTTGTGTTTGTATTTTCCCTGAAAAGTGATTTTCTCTGTGTTTTGCTCGCGTATCTGATAAGCATTTGCTGATAGTCCAGACGAACTGAAGGAAACTGAAAGATCACAGAAGCTGTAGTTGACACGATGTGAACTTATTTACTAGCTGCTCATGGGTGTTCGTTTTGAGGATGATAAGCCTCCTTGTAGAGTCTACGCATCTGCGTGTGATTGTGGGTGCAGTTGAACAATATGCTCGTAAACTTAATAAACAAACGAGGCACGATGCAAGACAGCAGAGGGGAGGGACAGGAGGATGCGGGGCGGGAGGTTTTCGCAGGGTAGTGTGTGTGTGTGGAAGGAGGGGGGGGGGTGGAGGGGGAAGGATGGGGAGGTGAGAATGGGGCGGTGATAAAGAGGAAAGTTTGTGAAGATGGTGGTGGTGGTGTGATTGCGATTGTGTGAGTCCGTGTGTGCGTGTATGTGTGATGAGGAGAAACTCTAAGTAAGAATTCAACTGTAAAAAAAAACAAAACAAAAAAAACATAAAAAGTAAAAACAAACAACTGTACAAAATAAGATCATGAAACAGCAATTACAGGATTGAGCCAACTGGGCTTAACATAAGAATTCGTA
>CM065716.1:47253126-47260626 GCA_033310375.1 Conus canariensis | reverse complement strand
GTAACTCTCACTTCTTCAATGAGACGGTTACACGCCCATAATTCCAAACGAATCACAGCTTGTGGCACACACAGCCCAAGCAGAAAAAAGGAGGTTTTAGTGTTTGTTTCTGTTCTGCTTTTTTTTTTTTTTTTGACAATGGTCAACATTATAAGCCAAAAGCGAATAAATGTTAATTCGTGTTTTTTCGTTTCTGCAGTTGGTGTTGTGAGCATGTGTCAGACAAGAGGTAGTTAGAGGAGATGCTTCCTTCTTTTGTTTCGTGCGCTTTTGTGTCTGAATTTGTGCTAGGCGAATTGACGAGGCAAGCAGCATTCATTTAGGGTTATGTACATGTAATTCTCTCCTCACGGGACCAAGAATTGCCTTTCTTGCATGTTATTTTCTTTTTACTGTTCCCTTGCTCATTTCAGATTTCCTCTGGAGAAATTGTATGTGGACTAATTGCTTCTATGCAATGCAGGCCGTTAAAAGCGAAATGCTGGGGAATGTTTCCCTTGGGCATACCTTTATCCTTCATTCAAAACAAACAAACAAACAAACCTGTGCGTCGTGAAAGCGTGTACAGCAGAGTATGTTTGTAAATGAGCGATATTAGAGCGCGCAGGATCTGCGCCCGGCTTCTGGATACTATATTTATTTGTTTCTTTCTTTTTATGTTTTCTGGTGCTTATGCAAGTAATAAGACATAATTTTTTGTAGGTTGAAAAAAATCCGAATGATTAAACAAACCAACCAACCAACGAACAAGAACAAAAAGACAATAACGGCAAAATCCAAAAATCAAATGTGAATACCTTGAATATATGTATCTATGTTCTGCGTGTGTGTGTGTGTGTGTGTGTGTGTGTGTGTGTGTGAGAGAGAGAGAGAGAGAGAGAGAGAGAGAGAGAGAGAGAGAGAGGGGGGGGGGGGGGGGGCAAATGACACTTTACGAAAATCTCCTCGATTACGGGGACGAGTCGGAAAATTCGAAATGAGAAAACGGCAAACAGAAATGGCGAAATGAAAAGGCCAAACGAAAAAGATCGAAATGAGAAAGGGCCAAACGAAAAGATCGAAATGAGAAAGATCGAAATGAGAAAGGGCCAAACGAAAAAGAGCGAAATGAGAAAGTGACAAACGAAAAAGATCGAAATGAGAAAGGGCCAAACGAAAAAGAGCGAAACGACAAAGGGCCAAACGAAAAAGAGCGAAACGACAAAGGGCCAAAAAAAAAAAAAAGCGAAATGAGAAAGAGTCAAACGAAAAAGAGTAAACAGGGCCAAACGAAAAGAGCGAAACAGAAAGGGCAGACGAAAAAGAGCGAAATGAGAAAGAGTCAGACGAAAGAGAGTAAAAGGGAAAAGGGCCAAACGAAAAAGAGCGAAATAGAAAGGGCCAACGAAAAAGAGCGAAAATAGAAAAGGGCCAAACGAAAAAGAGCAAAATGAGAAAGGGCCTAAACAGAAAATGGCGAAATGAGAAAAGACGAACGGAAAATGGCAAATAGAAAGGGCTGAACGGAAAATGGCCAAATGAGAAAGGGCTGAACGGAAAATGGCCAAATGAGAAAGGCCGAACGGAAAATGGCCAAATGAGAAAGGGCTGAACGGAAAATGGCCAAATGAGAAAGGGCTGAACGGAAAATGGCCAAATGAGAAAGGGCTGAACGGAAAATGGCCAAATGAGAAAGGGCTGAACGGAAAATGGCCAAATGAGAAAGGGCTGAACGGAAAAGGGAAAAAAGTAGTGGGGGCAAACGGAAAAGGGAGAAAAGAGAAAGGGCCAAACTGAAAAGAGTGAAAAGAGAAAGGCCCAAACGGAAAAGGGAGAAAATAGAAAGGGCCAAACTGAAAAGAGTGAAAAGAGAAAGGCCCAAACGGAAAAGGGCGGACTGAGATAGGGCCAAAAAGGATGCCCCCCCATGGATTATAGTTCTTCTGACACTCATCAGTCATCTCGACAGTGGTAATGATGGTCTACTCATGGTATCTACCAAACACATACGGCCAAAGAGACACCTACATATGCAGCTCTATTCACCCCTCAGCCCCTCTCCCCCACCCCCCTCCCCCGTACTACTCTCCCTCTTCTTTCTCCTCAAAAAGCACTCTCTAAAGGTGCTTACCCGTAGTGTTTTTTGCCATATTCGTTTTCGTTTGACTGAATTTTGCACGGATTTACGATCACTCGGTTTATTTTCTAGAGAAGAAACCCCCTGTGAACATCCCGCCGAGTCGATGCGACACTGACAACTTGCGTGATTTATCTACAACATCAAATCGCCATGGCGTTAGAAACCCTCTCAACAACTATCCATTTATTTCTTTTGTTGTGGTGAGTACCCATTGAGAAGGCATGGTGACCGGAAGCTGGCCATTGATTTTCCTTCCATCACTTCCGCTTCTTTAGCGAAATGTCTGGCTGAGCTCGACCATTTAAAAGAAAGCGTGTATCTTATCGACACTTACCCAGATCCAAGAAATATATGAGTAGAAGTTTTTGCCGGTTGACTCCCAAACAACCCGTGCATTCAGCTTCAAAAATCGATGCAACATGTGTCAGGTGGACTGCTTATTAGCTACATTTCACATTCTCTTATAGCAAACCCGACGATGTGTTGTCATGTTTCGTACAGCGAAAACATGTACTGACCAAAATACGAACTAATAAATTTCCTGTGTTGTACTCTGAAATGACGAAAGAAGGGGCAGGTAACGGAAATGGCATAACTGCAGACCACCTTTGATGATAATATTTCTTTGCTATTCTCACCACCGTTCAATAAAGATCTAAAGACCTTCCGAGGCATTCAGTGAGGGTTAGAAGGGATGTATAACACATTTGAAGAAACGTAGTTTTAAACTAATAAATAGATAATGACATATATACAAGAAAATGTTGTATGAGGTTGTGAATAGAAAACAGCAAATAACGAACAAGTGAGATAGCTCATCTTCCAAGGTGAAATCATCACAAACCCTTAACTCAAAACGAATGCAGTTTAGGACACCAAATCGCCTAGCATAAGTGCCAGAATAGAGCACACTGATCAAACAAGGATACCCTACCATCAACCCCCATTCCACCCTCTACCCTCAAGCTTTCCCGTACAGCTACAGTAACCGATAAATGAGCAAACACAAATGAACCTTTCATCAAGAGCGGCACAGCTTTTATGATCTCGGGTGTAGTCAACAGAACACAGAGACAAACAGAAACAAATAAAGATTATCTTGATTTGATTGGTATGAAAGGAAGTGTTGAAAGAGGTGGGGAACTGTAAACAGTAAAAAGAAAATAATTAAACAGCGTTACTCTCGCTCCCGTGATGAATTAACTGCACATACATGAATAAGTTAATGAGCTGAAAACTTGAAAATAAACAAACAGGGATGTGTTTGAGCCTTTTCTTTGAAGTTAACAACAACAATAAAAATGTAAGTAATGACAATAAATTATGCGGAGAGCAAAGCAATCAGCTGAACCGTTGAATAACCCCAGCATTGTCTGTCACATCAGCGCTGACAGAGGCTGAAAACTGGATATAGTTACTGTTACTGGGTTCTACTTACAGATGCCATCCCATGCTGGCAGCGCAGTTGTAGACTATTTGATTTAGAAACAAAATCCTTTGCAGAATTTTTGTTGGAAAAGGGGCACGAAAAAGAAGAGGATGTTTTAGTATAAAAGATTAAATCTTTCATTTAGATATACGTAATGCATATGCGCGCGCAAACGGACAGACAAACCAGACCAGACAGACAAAGATATACAGACATACACATTCTCTCTCTCTCTCTCAAACACACCACAAGGCATACACACGCACACACACATATATTATATATATATTCAATTATAAACAAAGCTTGCAGTCATTGCAACACCAAGCTACTCTGTAAGTTGCTGGAATGGTGCTCGGTACTTATCCTTGGAATTTTATTAGTTTATTGTATATGTATATATTATATATATATAATGCTGAACAATTACGTAGTGGGGGAAAACAAGTGCAGGCTAACAATTCTACAGTCATTATAGTAATGATTTGGCAAAGATTTGAACTTTTAGAGAAAAAAAAATGAAGAAAATGGGGGGAATATATTATAAATATGAGAAACCCTTCGCTAGCCGCCTGAGGGAACCACCGCAATCCCTCTCGAAGGCACATCTATTTGTATTGCCTGCTCCTAGGCCTTTCGTCCGCTGGATCGGACTCATCAGGGAGACACGGCTGATTGTGTCTGTGCTCTTGGTGTCAAATAGAGACACACCACAGTCCATAATTCTGTGGTGTTCTCACCACCAAGGGTTCAAAAGAGAATGCAACAGCACCCCCGAAGCGGCCAGCGAAGGGTAGCAAAATGGAACAAAACAAAAATGTGGAGAGGAAAAAAGTTGCTGAAAGACTAAAAGCATTATGCACACAGTATAAGGTATATGGGACAATCTTTGAGCCTATGCTTGAGGATCCATTCAAGGATACAAGGGAGATCAAAAGATGTGGAACAGTCTGAGTGGTCAGCTCTGCTGTTCAATAACCCAAGCATTGTAAGTGGCTAAGAATTGTACAGAACAACCTTTACTTGGATCTCCTAAGAGATGCAATCTCCCACTGATTGACCAAACAATATAATGCTGAACAATTACGTAGTGGGGGAAAACAAGTGCAGGCTAACAATTCTACAGTCATTATAGTAATGACTTGGCAAAGATTTGAACTTTTAGAAAAAAAAAGAAAAAAAAAAAGGATGAAGAAAATGGGGGGAATATATTATAAATATGAGAAACCCTTCACTAGCCGCCTGAGGGAACCACCACAATCCCTCTCGAAGGCACATCTATTTGTATTGCCTGCTCCTAGGCCTTTCGTCCGCTGGATCGGACTCATCAGGGAGACACGGCTGATTGTGTCTGTGCTCTTGGTGTCAAATAGAGACACACCACAGTCCATAATTCTGTGGTGTTCTCACCACCAAGGGTTCAAAAGAGAATGCAACAGCACCCCCGAAGCGGCCAGCGAAGGGTAGCAAAATGGAACAAAACAAAAATGTGGAGAGGAAAAAAGTTGCTGAAAGACTAAAAGCATTATGCACACAGTATAAGGTATATGGGACAATCTTTGAGCCTATGCTTGAGGATCCATTCAAGGATACAAGGGAGATCAAAAGATGTGGAACAGTCTGAGTGGTCAGCTCTGCTGTTCAATAACCCAAGCATTGTAAGTGGCTAAGAATTGTACAGAACAACCTTTACTTGGATCTCCTAAGAGATGCAATCTCCCACTGATTGACCAAACAATATAATGCTGAACAATTACGTAGTGGGGGAAAACAAGTGCAGGCTAACAATTCTACAGTCATTATAGTAATGACTTGGCAAAGATTTGAACTTTTAGAAAAAAAAAAAGAAAAAAAAAAAGGATGAAGAAAATGGGGGGAATATATTATAAATATGAGAAACCCTTCACTAGCCGCCTGAGGGAACCACCACAATCCCTCTCGAAGGCACATCTATTTGTATTGCCTGCTCCTAGGCCTTTCGTCCGCTGGATCGGACTCATCAGGGAGACACGGCTGATTGTGTCTGTGCTCTTGGTGTCAAATAGAGACACACCACAGTCCATAATTCTGTGGTGTTCTCACCACCAAGGGTTCAAAAGAGAATGCAACAGCACCCCCGAAGCGGCCAGCGAAGGGTAGCAAAATGGAACAAAACAAAAATGTGGAGAGGAAAAAAGTTGCTGAAAGACTAAAAGCTATATATATTGGGAAGCCGGAAGAGGATGAGAGCAGGGAAATAGGAAAAAGCGGGAAGAGGGGGGGGGGGGGGGGCGAATAAAATGTTTTCTGAGAGCTATTCCACTTTCCTAAGTTTAATAGCAACCTCCCTTTGTAATCTTACAAATGCTCAGGGCAACCCTCCTCGTCTTCCCTCCACTCCACCCCACCCCACCCCCATCCCCTGGGAAAAAGTTTGAAACAAAATAGATAACAGAAAAGAAAGAAAAAGAAAACAAACAACGATCACTGAAAGTTTTATTTACATTTATAATCATCAAACCCGATAAGGAAGTTTGGGGTGGAAAGATCTGGATTTACTATACATTGCATCGAAAGTTTTAATTCCACATGGACACAGATAAGGAGGACAAGTCGAGTTCGCTTCGCTTCGAAAGATAATTATGTTCTATATATCTGTCTGTCTGTCTGTCTGTCTGTCTGTCTGTCTGTCTCTCTCTCTCTCTCTCTCTCTCTCTCTCTGATTGTCTCTGTTTTTCTGCCTGCTTGCGTGCACGCATGTGTATATACAAATGTTTGTGGATGGACAGATTGTGTGTGTGTCTCTGTGTGTATGAGGAGAGAGAGAGGAGAGAGAGGAGAGAGAGAGAGAGACAGAGAACAGAGAGACAGAGAGAGAGAGAGACAGAGACAGAGAGAGAGAGAGAGAGAGAGAGAGAGAGAGTTTTCTTATTTTCTGCGCCAAATCAATGGCATTATTTCTATGCTGCTTGTTCAGACTCCACCCACAACCATCCACACCCAGTCTCACCCCAGCACTAGTATAGTAACATTCATAGGCAGCAATATTTATCAGGCACTCAACTGCAGGAAGTCCTGCATTATTGCTGAATCACTTCGGTGGCATTTAGTGGTGCTTGTCTTGATCCAACAGATTGTTGGAAACGATCTACTGAGCCCCATATTGACTACAGTAAATATTTAGTCACGGAACTAGCGTGAGTGAGCTGCCTCCGTTTGAGGGCACTATCATGTCGGTCAATGACAGTCACTGTATTCTTGCCAAAAATGACCACTTTGACACGAAGTCAAGGGTGTAGAAAGGAAATCAACATTAAGAACACAACCAGAGCAGGGCATACATAGCCATAGAGTTAGCAACTTTTTTTTATGCTGATCAACGACGATGAAAAGTATGGAGGTGGTGCTGTGGAGTTTCATACTGGTCTGAAAGAACCTGGCATGGGTTTATTACATTTTTTCTTTCCTGTGTATTGGTGTGAATCAGTCCCGATGTATACAGACACCTGCAGGACTTGTCAAGAAATTTCAGCGACACTCTCGAGTGACATCAGTGTTGAAGAATTTTACTTCGTCTGGGTGACACTGGTTATGGATCTTGGCACCAGCAGTAATAGCCTGCCTAAAGGTATCTGACAGAGAACTGCTGCCAAAATACATGCGCATGCCTGTTTCCCTGTCGCCTCTCTATCCTTCAAACACGAGTCAACAGAGGTGCCTGGCCCAACGTTTTTGCCGTGTTATTTTTCGCTCCAATGAATATGCTCGGATTTATGGTCACTCAATTTATTTTCTGGCGAAGAAACTCCCACAAATGTCTGCCGAGTGGAGGTAAATATCAGACAAGTTGCACGATTGATCGATATCATCGAATCGCCATGGCGCTAAAAACCCGCTCAACAGACCATGCAAAAGAAAACCTGGATTTTTTCGAAACTTAACTGGATAGAAGTTTCTGCTGATTTATACACGG
>CM065716.1:47240626-47248126 GCA_033310375.1 Conus canariensis | reverse complement strand
GAGAGAGAGAGAGAGAGAGAGAGAGAGAGAGAGAATTTCACATTTTCATATTTTCAGTCTTGTTTTATATTATATGTATCACACACGAACTTTGCGACACCATTATCCTTCCTTGCCAGTCACATTCAAAGATTTATGAGTGAGAGAGAGAGAGAGAGAGAGAGAGAGAGAGAGAGAGAGAGAGAGAGGGACAGCAGACAGACAGACAGACAGACAGACAGACAGACATATACAGGAACAGAGATAGAGGCGATTGCAGGGAATAATATGAGACATTTTTTCTTCTTACACATCAAAGCACATGCACACGCGAAACACACACACACACACACACACACACACACACACACACACACACACCACACACGCACGCACACACACACACACGCACACACACACACATACACACATACACAAACGCGCGCGCACGCGCGCGCTCGCAGTCGCCAAAACTCTCTCCTCTCTCTCTCTCTGCTCTCTTGTGTCTCTGTTTCTCTCTTTCTCTGTCTCTCTCTGTCTCTGTCTCTCTCACTCTCCCCCCTCCCTCGCCTCTCTCTCTCTCTCTCTCTCTCTCTCTCTCTCTCTCTCTCTCTCTCTCTCTCTCTCTCTCTCTGTTCTACCCAAACCCTTTCATTTTTACCAAGAAATGATTGTGCTGGCGATTCTCACTGATTTGAAGGAAACACTTTTGTTGCAGAAGAAGTAGCAATGTACCAAGGAGTCTGAAGACAAGTTGACCTTTAACACAGGACGGATTCTTCACAAGAGTGTAATCAGAATTCTTTTTACAAAGGAAATGCCCTTCTCGATGTGAAGAGCTGTTTCTTCCCTGACGTTTTTTTTTTTTTTACTTTTACAACGGAGATTTTTTTTTAATTATCAGTGGCACATGCTAGTGATCAAGACTGGTATTATACATAAGAACAACATAAGATAAGATAAGATAATGTTGCTTATAGCCCAGCCGACCGCAAAGGGCCACATCAGGGCTGTCACCACGTTAAAATCAACTCACAAGTCATTTATTCACACAATTCTTTAAAATACATCGAAAAACCCATCCGAAAGTTTGTTAAAAATCTTTCCACTGTAAAATCTCAGATCCGATGAAAAATGTTAATCTCTTTCAAGAACTCAAAGATCGCGTCAGGCGGAACATCTCTGAACAAGGTTTTCATGGAATCTGCTGTAAAATGTTTGTGTCTCACATCGTGCAAGTCCCAACACTCTGAAAGAATATGTTTCATTGTGAGTGGCACATGACATGGAATGCACCACGGAGCTTCTTCACTCTGTAAAAGGTATGAAAGGGTAAAATGCGAATGGCCGGTGTGCAGCCGGCACAGAACTGTTTCTTCTTTACGACCACCAGACGTAGATGAGAGGAACTCCTTAAGGTTTGGACGGATCTGAAAGAGTTTGTTATCCGTCTGGGTATCCAATCCTCCTGCAAGAGGTCTCTGACATAATCGTTAATTTTGGGTTTCAGATCTGAGCAGGGGATATATATGTTGGACAACTTCTCTGTTGTGGCATTCTTGGCTAAACGATCAACCATTTCATTCCCTCCGATGCCAACATGACCAGGAACCCAAGCCAGAATAATGTTGTAACCATCCGCTTTCAACTTGGTAAAAAGTTCAAAAAAGTGTAAAAGTTCGGGATGCTGAAGGTTGCGACCAGCTATGGCCTCCAAAGCAGACAGCGAATCTGACAAAACCAGAAAGTCCTTCTTTGCTGATTGAGTGCTTATCCTGAATGCCAGAACCAGAGCAGTAAGTTCAGCAGAACAGACAGAAGCATCTGAAGGAATATGTTCTAACAATATTTGAGAAGGAGCACCAGGGCAATAGGCTGCACAGGCCACTCCATCTTCAGACTTTGAACCGTCAGTGAAAATTTTCTGATAGGATGGGAATTTCGAACAGTCAGCATACAATGCCTTGTATGCCAGAGAGCTGGCAGACTCTTTGCGAAAAGCTGCAAGATCAAAACGAATCTCTGGTGTGAAAAAGGTCCACGGAGGCTCATCTGAAAACTTGGAAAAATCGGACACAACTCCTAGGTCTAGACCTGCATTCTGCGCGTGAGGCTGCATACGAAGACCAAACGGCGGAATACAGTTAGGGTTGTTTTCGAATTTGCTTTGAAACTGGGGGTCAAAGACACAGTCATAGGCAGGATTCTCCGGTTCCGAGAACAGTCTGATATAGTAATTCAAAGACAGTTTCAGCTTGCGATTGGACAGTGAGGGTTCACCTGCCTCTGCGTACAGGCTGTACACAGGGGTGGTGCGGAATGCTCCAAGACAGAGACGAAGCCCTTGATGGTGGATAGGGTCCAAGAGTTTTAGGTAAGACGGTCTTGTAGAGCCGTACACAGCACAACCATAGTTCAGTTTGGAACGGACCAAGGCTCTGTAGAGGTGCAGCAAAGTTTTCTTATCAGCGCCCCAGTCAGTGTGTGCTACAACCCGCAGAATATTCAGAGCTTTCTGGCAAACAGTTTTGAGGTTTTTAATGTGGCTGAGAAAGTTGAGTTTTTGGTCAAAAATAACTCCTAGGAATTTGGCCTCTTTGACAGCTCGAATGGGAGATTTCCCTATTTGAATTACAGGATCTGGAAACAACTGACGGAAATTATGGAAGTGAATGCACTGTGTCTTTGACCCCAGTTTCAAAGCAAATTCGAAAACAACCCTAACTGTATTCCGCCGTTTGGTCTTCGTATGCAGCCTCACGCGCTGAACAACATAACCAGTTTACTGAATGACAAGGGATACTTTCAATATGGAAAACGAAACAAACTGAGCCGATACATCACACACACACACACACACACACACACACACACACACACACACACACACACACACACATATATATATATATATATATATATGCATATTCTTTTTTTTTTACAGCCTGTACCCCTGAAGAATGCAATTAAAGCGCGCGCGCGCGCGCGCGCGCGCGCGCGTGTGTGTGTGTGTGTGTGTGTGTGTGTGTGTGTGTGTGTGTGTGCGTGTTTAGATAGAAAGATAGATTGATAGCTATATAGAGAGATGTAGAGATACCTAGTGTGTGTGTATGTGTGTGTGTGTGTGTGTGTGTGTGTGTGTGTGTGTGTGTGTGTGTGTGTGTGTGTGTGCTTTCATTTCGGTGAGCATCTGCATTGTAAAAAAGATTTTAGGTTTGTTCGCCCTTGACCGAAGTCTCTCTCTCTCTCTCTCTCTCTCTCTCTCTCTCTCTATATATATATATATAAATATATATATATATATATATATATATAGAGAGAGAGAGAGAGAGAGAGAGGAGAGAGACGGACAGACAGACAGACAGACAGACAGAGATCGACCTGACATTTGCTGGTTGAATTATTGGAAAATTAAGGAACACAGTATAAAACCTACATTCTTTGTACTAAATAGTGGAAGCATCACACGGTATTTTCATTATGACTCTTCTGATGACACTTTTGACCGATGAAAAAACTAGCCCTCATTCTGTATTCCATCAAACAATGAAAAAGTTGATTACCTACAATAAATCGTTGTAGGATAGTCCCTTTCCATTTAACGCATATGTGTGTGTTAAGATTGCGCCTGTGATTGAGTTCACGCTAATTCTTTGATTAATCCTGTCCGGTTGTGTGGCTCTCAGCACGATATCGTATGGAGCCAATTTCCATAAATTTTCCTGCAGATCCGTTGCACAGGACTGCATGAAAGGGCATATCCAGGATTCCTTCGACTCTCCCAACATTTCCATAACTCACTAATGTGATTAGCTTACCAAAGATTAGTTACTAGAATAGGGTATGCATAAACTTATAGTCCATGATTAATCTTCCTTCTTCTTTTTCTTCTTCTTCTTCTTCTTCTTCTTCTTCTTCTTCTTTCTCTCTCTCTCTCTCTCTCTCTCTCTCTCTCTCTTACACACAGAAAGAGAGAGAGAGAGAAAGAGAGAGTGAGAGAGAGAGAATGTACTCATTTTCCCCTCTAATCTAATGTCATCAAGATAAAGTACACCCATAGATAATGCTTGTCCCAGTTAATTAAGATTTATTCTGGGAAATGAATTTACTATTTTCGTAACTAGAGGTGTAGCCATGTACATTTGCTTCGCTCACAAAAGAAGTGAACATCGAAGATACCCAAATACACAAGGAGTTCAATGCTAACCTTCGACATGACCCATGTCTAAATACAATAATCATGTTCAGAGCCTTTCCCCCGTCTTGTTTGAATTACATGTGTGCCCTCTACTTCTAATTTTTACAGGTCAGAGATTTAACAGAGAGAGAGAGAGAGAGAGAGAGAGAGAGAGAGAGAGAGAGAGAGAGAGAGAGAGAGAGCTAGCTTACTGAATCAAACAACAAACCACTCAAATTGGCCGTTTCCGTGGTCGGAGTGTAGTAGATTTGCATGCAAATGAACTCATTAATTCTTGGCCAGCCATCTGCCAGGTCTCTAGGTGTAGACGTAGTACTGATGTTCGACTGCACGACCTTTCCTGTGACCCGGTCAGGAGCTGTTCAGGCACGAGTGACGACTTCCTGACCATCTCCTTTATATCCGTTGTGATTGTAAGCTGCTCTTCGAAAGCCGACAAAGGAGAGGCTTGTCCACTCTCTCATGTTATTGCTCAACCTCTACTTCTGTCTGTCTCTGTTCGAAGAGATCAGGATGTGATTCTTGTTCGGGGTGGGTGGACTATGGGGAATATGATTATTTCAACAAGCGCAATGAGCTGCGGTTATTAGGTACACACATCAAAGATTATGAGACATTGATGATCAAGTTGTGTATTCGTCGCTCGATAAATTTAGTTTAATAGAGCACGCCTTTTACTTTTTTTTTTTTTCTCCATTTAAGATGACCACCTTTCCATATGCGTAAATCAGATACGTCATTTGAGAATATACCTTAATTCATTCAAGATATTTTTGCATTTTATTCTACCCAAAACATACTTGAGATTGCTTTTAAACAAAAACCTACCACACTTTTCTAAAACAGTCTGAGTAATTTTGTCTTCATGTGAGACATGGACCTATGTTTACGAAGTCAA
This sequence comes from Conus canariensis, assembly GCA_033310375.1. Classification (NCBI taxonomy): domain Eukaryota; kingdom Metazoa; phylum Mollusca; class Gastropoda; order Neogastropoda; family Conidae; genus Conus; species Conus canariensis. The sequence continues at coordinate 47,243,051 of CM065716.1, read as the reverse complement.
AGAACTTATCTTTTCATGTTCGCGCTTTTTGTTTGTCAGTTTGTTTGTTTGTCAGTCCGTTTGTTTTTCTGTCTGTCAGGCAGTCAATGCAAAACCTTCTTTGCAAACTTTTTACGAAACTCATTGGAAAGATTGAATAAAGTAGATAATGACACTAGCGTCCACTTTACTGGATACCATTAATAACAAGTTATTCTTTGCAACAGTCTGTTTAGTCAGGCAGTTCTGATCATACGCAGTTCGCTGACTGATCGTCAGTTACGCCATGACCTGGCTTAGATCTCCCCTTTGTGTCAATCTCATTGACTTGCACTGTCACGAATAGAGGCCACTCTGACCATGAGAGCAACAGTCTACGACTTTGACACACAGGCGGGGGAATTCTGGTGGAATCTAAAAGTAGGATGTTGTTTTCTAGGCAAACTATGAGGATGTGCCGACTCACTCTGTCTCCTTAAATCCTCGTTAAATCTTCTTTCCTTAAATCCTCGTTAAATCTTTTTCTTCTTCTTCTTCTTCTTCTTCTTCTTCTTCTTCTTCTTCTTCTCATCGTTTGGCTTCATCTGTCTGGAGCAGTTTACCTCTCAGTCTTGGGCCACTCTTCATCAAAACACGTCTTTTTTTTTTAAATTGCCCACTCATACCATACTACAGATCATACTAATCCATGCGCTTGTGTGTGGTGTGCGCGCGTGTGCGCACGCCTGTGTGTGTGTGTGTGTGTGTGTGTGTGTGTGTGTGTGTGTGTGTGTGTGTGTGTGTGTGTTTTAGATAGATATATAGCTAGGTAGATTGATAGCTATATAGAGATGTAGACATACCTAATTGTGTGTAAGATTGTCCGACATAATTTTGTGTAAGTGCTCTCTCTCTCTCTCTCGTCTCTCTCTCTTGTGTGTGTGTGTGTGTGTGTGTGTGTGTGTGTGTGTGTGTGCTCTTTCATTTTGATGAAGATCTGCATTGTAAAACAGATTCCAGAATTGTTCGCCCTTGACCAAAGTCTATTCTCTCATGAGAACCATTTCACTTAATTTGTTTTTTTTTTTTTTTTGCATGCTGGTTCGAATGGGAGGAGGCGGGAGCAACAAGTCTACCACTACATCAAAGCGTTACAATGGAGAGTAAACTTACCGATATATATATGTGGCGCGCAGAGACACCTGAACACTTTAGTCTCTAAATGAAAATTCTGTGCTCGGCTAAATGAGCCTTATTAATGTCGTTTACTGACCGCCATTTGGTGTCTTGTCCCTACCCATAATAGACAATCTGCAGAGGGAAGTTGAGGGTCATATTATATCATTCCTTGAGAGAGAATACGACTGGGCGTCACGCGACGGACCTATCAACTATGGATGGTAATGGGTTCTCTCTCTCTCTCTCTCTCTCTCTCTCTCTCTCTCTCTCTCTCTGTCAAGAACACCCGATCCGCTACATCATTTCATCAGTATTGATAACATGGGAAGATACGTGTGTTGGACAAGAAGAAAGAAGAAGCATTAGACAATGGCCATCTTTTGGGGTTTAGGATCTGGGCACTGTCCCCAGGCTAGCTGACGTCCCCTGAAGAACTGTAGCCGAAGTCACGTCGTGATGGCATTGACCTATTTGAAGGAGATTGTGTGTGTGTGTGTGTGTGGGTGGGGGGGGGTGGGCGTGCTGGCTGGTTGTGTTGTGTGGGGTTGCGTGGTGCGAGTGTGCGGCGCGCGCGCTGTGGGGTGGTCCGTGTGTTTGTGTGTGTGTGTGAGTGGGTGTGTGTGTGTGTGTGTGTGTGTGTGTTGTGTGTGCTGGTGTGTGTCTGTGTGTGTGTGTCTGTGTGTCTGTGCGTGTGTTGTCTGTGTCTGTGTGTGCTGCTTTGCGTCCGTGTGATGCGTGCTGTTGTGTGTGTGTGTTGTGTGTGTGTTGTGTGTGTGCTGTGTGTGTGTCTGTGTGTGTGTCTGTCTTGTCTGTCTGTCCTGTCTGTCTGTCTGTGTTTCTGTTTGTATGTCCTCTCTTGTGTCTGTTGTTTGTTGTAATGCAATCGCCCGTCTTCTTTTGTTATTGCTTTCCTTTCTTTCCTCGTCACTCCCCCCCCCCACACTCCCTCAACTGACTACCCACTCCCAACCCCTCGCCCACTGTATTCTTTATATATGATACGTTTTAGCAACAACAAACTGCCTCGTCCATCACCGCCTACACTTTTCTCAACAATCCATCACCTCCTTCTTCACTTCCTGCCAAGACAAATTCTGTGGCACGTGTGTGTGGCTGAAAATGGTTTTACTACCGCTACGAATCGGACGTGATACTGGCTAATCTCCCATTTTGGTCAGATAATCTGGCTCTTAGCCAGGTCTGAGTGTTCGCTTTATTTTTGTTGTGAGTCTTCATTCCTTTCGCATTTTGTTGACAATTTATTAATCTCATCTAGCTCTTTGAGATA
>CM065716.1:47190626-47228126 GCA_033310375.1 Conus canariensis | reverse complement strand
CATGCCAGAATAGAAATGAGAATACAATCTGGGCCCTGATGCTTTCACATCAAGGAGTGGAGCGCACATTGAAATAAGTCCTAATGAAGTTACATAACTTTAAAAGACAGACTTACGTTAAAGCTGAAAGGGAACATGAGAAATTAACTTTCCCCAGTTAGTGATCGTTAGTTTCATTGTTCCTCCAGTGTACAGGTCGGCAGAAACAGCATGTTTGCTACTAGATCCTTGTCACCACCTGACAAGGAGCGCCGCAATATAAGCAAATAGGAAACCCTCCAAAACTGACCAGATATTCCATCATGTATGAAAAATGTCTCCAAGAATTAAACAAGAATGCCCAGTAAAGAGGGAAATAAGAATTTGAAATGAACTAGCTGACTTAAATTTATCATAAAAATCATACGTGAAATTAGAAAAAAAATAAAGGCTATAGGGTTTAGTATTTGAGGACCAAAATCCATAAAGGTAAAAAAGAAAAATACATTTTAAAATCCCAAGTCAAAAATACTTTAAAGGGCAGACTTGCGTTTAAAAGGAGAGGATCATGAATAGTAATATATCTCCAGTAAGAAACCTGTTAGTTTAATTGTTCTTCCAAAGTAAAGGTCAGTAGGACCAGCGAGCGGCAGCTTTTTCGCTCTATAAAGAGCTCGTCAGGTTTCCTACTGGGTCCCTGTGACCTGTGATGAGAACCACTTTCAGATAAGCGAAAAAAAAAAGACAAAAAAAAAAAAAAAGAGAAATAACCAAACTTTCAAATTAAGAGGCCCCTCTTACATATATAAAAAGTCCCCCAGCCCCTCCACCCGAAAAAAAGGAAAAATTGAAAGGAAAAAAACAGAACACAAAGAACGGCAGAACAGCGCTCAGTGAGCGGAGGGGGCGGGGGGGGGGGGGGGTAATAATTATAAGCAAGCAAAAACTGAAATTGTCTGAAAATCTAAAGTTGGAAATGTGAAAGACAGCCTAGGAGGCCCTGTATATGGAGATAAAGTCCACAAGGATCTCTCTCTCTCTCTCTCTCTCTCTCTCTCTCTCTCTCTCTCCCCAAAGTCCACAAGGATCTCTCTCTCTCTTTCTTCCCCCGCCCCCCCCCCTCCCCATCTCTCTCTCTTACAACTTTCTTTTCTCTCTTCGTATATGGATGTGTTGAAATAGATAGATAGATAGATAGATAAATAGATAGATAGATAGTTTAATAGATAGATAGATAGATAGATAAACAGGTAGAATGATGGATAGCTAGCTAGCTAGCTAGCTAACTAGCTAGATAGGTAGATAGATAAAAACACAGATAGATAGATAGATAGATAGATAGACAGGGCGGTAACGATCTGTGTAGTTGCAGAATTCAACTCCAGTTTGTCTGTTATCCTTTTCGTTACATTGTATTTTTCCTCAAACATGATGACTACCTGAACCGATATTTGCAACTGGCTAAACCATCAAAACATGTATAGAATTGAAAAAAAAAAAAGAACAGAAAAAGAGACTCGCACTGCATGCATTGTAGACACATGTGCCCTGTTCTGACGTACCTCACAGAACATTGTGTGAGTACACACAAAACGTTTACTTCTAGCACTAGTGTAGCATTTTCAACAAGCGATAGAGATAACTGCCATCTGTTAGTTGGCATGAGACGAATGGCTCGATCTTCGCCTTGTCATTAAGACACATTTTCATCTGTCCTTCCGTCTGTCACTGTCCTTATGTGTCCTTTAAAGCCAAGGAGGACTCTTTTGCAGTATTGTGCAATTGTGAGTATTGGGATTTGTTTCCCTTTTGTGTCTCTTCGGTTGTTTTTAAAGTCAGTTACTGTGCATACATGTGGTGGTTTTACTGCAGATCTAGCGCTCTCATTTTTGTGGACATCTGGGTGTCGCCATTTTGGCTGAACTCTAAAGGAAAATTAACAGTTGTCTTGGATAACGTTCGCTGCTTAGCAAGGTTGATGTCGGTGCTGACGGTCGAATTTATTCTTCTTTGCCCGGCATGTTTTTTTCTTCTTGGTACCAGTCAGGTTCAGACAGTGTCTTTCTCCCCACCCACCCACACTCCCCACATGGTATTTCATTGTTTCTTTTACTCTTTCTTTCTTTCTTTCTTTCTTTCTTTTCTGTCTTTCTTTCTTTCTTTTCTGTCTTTCTTTCTTTCTTTTCTGTCTTTCTTTCTTTCTTTCTCTTTCTCCTCCCTTTCTTTCTTACTTTCTTTTTTTTTGTTTCTTTCTTTCTTTCTTACTTACTTCTTTTCTTTTTATTTCTAAGCATGAAGATGTCTGTATACTAGTTCCTTGCTTACCTGTTTGCTTTCGTCAGTCACCTCTAATACAAGTGGTTAAAGATAACTTCACAGACACGTATGAAGTTAGTAGCAGCTTCCATCTACTTTTGTGCATTTCATCAAATACCTTACCGGGCATCAATAAAAGGTCTATAAATGACATCATTTTAATAAAGGAAAGCACCGTATTGCAGTTTTATTGTTCCAATATATTCATCTACTTTAAACCGTCCATTTAGATATTTTCTGAAGACTGAAAACAAAGGATGATTTGGGGGATTCTGCATTTGTGCCGAAAGAATTCGACACACAATATCGCATAACCATTGACATCATTTCTTTGTAAGTTTGAATCAAATCTAAACAAACACAAGTTTTCTAGACAGTGTCGAACGGCCTGCTTTATTACATTTATCGTTTGCAAATCTGGTGAAGTCAGTCTAAAACAAACCTGTTTTTATGTTGCATGAAAAAAGTAATCTGCTTTTTTTTTTCTTTTTTTTTTTTTCTTTTTTTTTCCTGGTCCATTTTTCTTTGTTTCTGCGTGTATTCCTTTTGTTTCTTACTGTTTGCTATCCATTCTATCTTTCTTGCTTGCTTCCTTTCTCTCTTTGTCCGTTTTGTTCCTTTTCTTTGTTCGTTTCTTTCTTTTTTTCTATCCTTCCTTTTTACCTTCCTTCGTATTTTTCTTCACCTCTTTTCTTTCTTTCGTTGTTTCTTTCCTTTTTCTTTCTTCCTTTTGTTCCCTTTCTGTCTTTTTTCACTTTTCTTTTTTCTTTCTGTCTGTCTGTCTTTCTTTCTTTCTGTCTTTCTTTCTTTTCATCTTTCATTGATCCAAGTCTTTTTTGGAATATTTCCCCAATGTGCGTGGATTTAAAATCAAATCCTTTGTGTCGATATCACGCAAAGTGAATTTGCTAATACTTACCAACTATTCAAGAACTGTTAGCCTGCACTTGTTTCCCCCCACTACTTAATTTTTCAACTATTCAAATATAGGATAATCATTTTTTTGTTTCTAGGGTTTATTTCGTGTTGACCCTGAGAAATATAGTGTCCTTTGGTAGAAATGTCCAGAGAGCCACTCTTCTCAGAACAGAAGGCCGGACTGTGATTGTCTCAGGGACCCAAATGGCTTGTTCAGAAGCCTCTGAACAGGTGGCAGTTGTCAGGAAGATCGAGCGCTCTGTCTGTCTGTCTGTCTCTCTGTCTCTGTCTCTGTCTCTGTCTCTGTCTCTCTGTCTCTGTCTCTCTCTCTCTCTCTCTCTCTCCTCTCTCTCTCTCTCTCAGCCCAAAGTAGATTGAAGGCCTCTGTTTCCTCTTGTCTGTGTCGGGCTGTCTAGAACAGTGACTGGTGTAAAAAAAAAAGGCCCAGTGTTTGCACTGTCCACCTCAATAGATGTCAGACTAGAGTTTCTTCTGAAAAAGAAAAGACTGACAATAGCTGAGATAGTAACGAAGTAGACTGGAAATAACTTTTTTCGTTTGAAAATTGATTTTATTTCTGATCAGGTTTGAAAATGTGGATTTATATCGAGGGTTTGGCTCTGAGAGCAGATTTGCTGTACTTGGGTTATGGATGTGCACACAGCATGTGGAAACGTATCCATTGTATGGGTTCCGCAGCTTTAAACATAAAATGCATTAAACGGGACCAACCGCCAAATATGTCTAATGCTTGTTTGATCCGACTTTGAAGCATTGATTCTGTACCAGAGAACGAGATACCGAAGAGACTCGCGCTGGAGAAATATGTATTAGAGAAATAGATGCCAGACAAGATGGGGGTAATTTACCGATAGATCGAGCGCCCTTCAACCTCCGGCGTGGACCAGGTCTGGTAATGTCTGTTCTTAGTTTCATTCTGGACTAGATGGTGTCTTTCTGGGGGACGGGAAGTGGTCGTGTTCTCTGTCTTTCTATTCCTTTTTCTTTCCGTATTTCATTTCTTTCTTTCTTTCATCCAGCCAAGCCTTTTATCTATCGTCCCTTCTCTACTTCTGGATTGTCATCATCATCATCATCATCATCATCATCATCATCATCATCATCATCATCATTATCATCATCATCATCATCATTGTTATTATGATTATCATCATCATCATCATCATCATCATCATCATCATCATCATCATCATCATCATTATTATTATCATTACTATTAGCATTATCATTATTATTGTTGTTATTACTATCATCATCATCATCATCGTTATCATCATCATTATTATTATTATTGTAGTTGTTATCAATATAATCATTATTAGTGTGTGTGTGTGTGTGTGTGTGTGTGTGTGTGCGTGCGTGCGTGCGTGCGTGCGTGCGTGTGCGTGCGTGTGTGTGTGTGTGTGTGTGTGTGTGTGTGTGTGTGTGTGTGTGTGTGTGTGTGTGTGTGTGTTTCCCTGTTTTGGTTGTTTGTCAAGATGAATTCGAATGTATTTGCGATCAGTGCATATCGTAGAAGACTCAAATAAGATATTTGATGCTTCTGATACATCCTCTACTCCCTAATCCCTGAAACCTTTAATAAGAGACCAGGTCTTTTGTTTCAAAAGTTCATTCCGCGTTCAGATGAGCTGAACATTGCTGTCCCCCTAGTGTAAAATGGCTTCATTCACCCCCAGTTCAAGAGATGCCAATTGCCAGGAGGATAAGTGCTTTCATTTGCGTCTCCAAAGTGGATTGAAAAGCGTCTGATTCCTCCTCTCCGTGTCCGACTGTCTGGAACAGTGTCTGATCGAGAAATGACACGGCTTCCCCACTGTCTGCCTCGTTAGATGCTGGGCATGGGTTTGCTATGAAAACATGGGGGTGGATGGTGGATGCAAGGTCAATAACATAGCTAATTTTCTTTTTCCGGAAAAAGATAGGTGCTGCTGTGTAGTTTTAGAATTTGGGTTTTTGGTTTCTGTACTGCTTTCAGAATGGTTTGGCTTTGTCAGCAGATGTACTTTACTGAGCTTCCGGTTTCATAATCAACATGATGTCAAAATATTCTTAACACATGACACAATAAACAGGACTGACTGATAAGTGCCTTATGTAGGTTACATCCGATTTCGAAGTATTGATTCGGTACCGGGAAAAACAAAACAAAGCTGGAGGTACAGATGTTAAAGAAACAACTGCTACCTAAGAGTCGAAGCTGAATGCCAGAAATGCAGGCTCTTTAGCAGATGGACCGAGCACTTTTCTTCCTCCTGTGTGGTCAGGTGCCAGTTGGCCCGGCGGTAAAGCTCCGACTTTGCAGTCAGGTTTGGGAGTTCAAATCCAGCAGGCGGCAAACATAAAAGTGCTATATCTACCGCACGTTTTAACGTATTGTCGTTCAGATGGTGTCAGTGTAACGTGAACGTAGACAAGTTCTACATCCCTGTTTGCTATATCACCATTAGTGGGTTTGGACGTTCAGCCTGAGATTAACCTAGACTCCAGCGCAGACTGAGCGACCATTGAGGCCAGATGACTTCTAAACTTTGCACTTTGGTGCTTCACAAAGCGACTGCAGGATACTAAATGCAGTGTACTGTGGACATGGGATATCATGGCTCAGGCAACTCACAGCTCTGAGGTCTGACTGTCTGTCTGTCTTTATTTTTCTATTCTGTGTCGGTTGTTTTTTTTTTTTTTTTTTTTTTGTCTGGTCTTATTCTTCATGCTTTGCGTTTGTTTACGGGTTTTTTTTCTTTTTTTTTTTTTTTTCGTTTCCCAGTTTTCGTCCTTTCTTGATTTTTATGTCTCACTCCAACCTCCAACCAGCACATGGGGAACATTGTAGACCAGGCATCTGTTAGGTCTCGTCCAGTATTCTCTTTGACCGGTGCGGCGATCTCTCTGTGTCTCTCGGTTTCTGCCTTTATCATCCCTCCCTCACTCTGTCCCTATCTCTGTCTGTCTGCCTGTCTTCCTGTCCTATTGCCTGTTTGTCTGTCCTCCCTCTCTCTCTCTCTCTCTCTCTCTCTCTCTCTCTCTCCGCTCTTTCTTTATGCCTTGCTCTCTCTCTCTCTCTCTCTCTCTCTCTCTCTCTCTCTCTCTCTCTCTCTCTCTTAAGAAATAGTAAATAATGATGGGCATGACACTAGTATCCCTATTGATATAATTGAATTGCTTGTTATTGCGCTTGTAGATGATATTGATATTAAATCTAAAACCCTATTAATTTTGGGTTCCAGACACATCAAAATAAACGGTATAATGCTTCGTCAAGGCTACGTCTCAGAGTAAACATATCATCAAAGTAAGATTGGTTTCATTTAAAAGGCGGTCTTTAAATAGCTGTTAAGAAGTGGTTCTTCGATAATCATAAACTGACCGTCAGTTTTGTCATATTTTTAATGGTGAATTAAAAAAAGATGTTATATATTAAGTATATGATTTTTTAAAGCAAAGGAAAGTGCGTTGAATTGAATGTGTAATGCGTACCAATTTAATGGCGATCCTGTTCAGTTTTTCTTGAAAGAGTTTGATGCACAGACTATAACTCATTACAAGGAGCAGATATCTAGGGCCTGTTTAAAATATCGTCAGTACTCATTGAGTGCTCAGTTATTCCTGTTAAAGATACATCTAGGGTCAATTCATTGACGCCGAACGATTTACTTGTGGAGAGTTGGGTAGATCTCCCATCCAGTGGCTGTGTGCAGTACTGGCTACGTCGTTGGACAATGGAAAAGCTCAGGCATTTACTTCTTTTGTAACTTCTGAGGGCATGTAACAAGAATTCCCTTGTGTGTGTGTGTGTGTGTGTGTGTGTGTGTGTGTGTGTGTGTGTGTGTGCGTGCGTGCGTGCGTGCGTGCGTGCGTGCGTGCGTGCGTGCGTGTGTATAACATTTTTCATCATATTCCTCTGTCTGTCTGTCTGTCTGTCTGTCTGTCTGTCTGTCTCTCTCTCTCTCTCTCTCTCTCTCTCTCTCTCTCTCTCTCGGATTCACATTCAAGATGGCGACTGCCTAGGACACTGAGTACGACCAGTGTAAAAATTTTTGAAGTTTACCTATTTTGGGCTGACATGTGTATTACTTTGTGCTACAAGTAAGTTTGTGCAGTGTTTCCGATCATGAATGTCAAGCAAAATGATCTCTTTAGAACTGTACAGAGCTAGAATAGGAAATTTTGGTCTCCGAACCTGTTCTTCAAAACAAAGAACTAGTAGGCCATTTTCTGAATCAAAATCTTTCTCTTACGTGAAATCCGTCGCTTCAATCGATGTTTTTGTTGCATACCTCTGTGTGCTGTTTTCCTCGGCAATTGTGTACGTTTTGCACGAGAATGTGTCAACTGCTGTGCATCAGCCAACGGGTACCCTCCCTTTTCAACCTGCTGTTTGTTGTGGAATTTTTCTTCGCTTTCTTCCTCTGTGTTGGAGAAACCAAATCATGAAGTGTCCTTAGCTGTTTATCTGCCTGGGTACTGTACTGCTGTCCTCACCCTCGTCAACTACCTGTTCGGTCTCAGGAAGATCCTATTGTCTGGTGACGTGCACCAGAACCCTAGCCCAGAATCCATGGATGAGAAAATGGACCTGATCCTGCAGAAATTTTCTATTTTAGAGAATAAGCTAGAAGGACAGTACGCTGAGATTCTGCAGACAGTGAGTCGCCATGGTGATAGTCTGAAGAAAATTGAAGACAGGCAGAGGGCAATGGAAGAAACTATCTCACTTTTAGTGCAAGTAACACAGGAGACTAAGCAGGCAGTGAGGCAAAACAGTGAGGATATCGAAGATGTGAAGAGTGAACAGGAGGAGCTGCGGGAGACAGTGGCTTGTCTTCAAGAAGAAATCGACACTCTGGAACGCTTCTCAAGGCGAAATAACGTGAAGTTCTTCAGAATCCCTGAGCCAGAAGATGAGGGGCCAGAATCGTGTGCTGATGCCGTTACGAACATTCTACGAACATACATACCGAGTCCAGGGTGGCCAGATGACGTTATAGAACGTGCACACAGACTGGGAAAGCCCCGAGGTGCCAGTGCTCAACCGCGCCCCGTGATCGCCAAGTTTCAAAGATGGGGGGATCTCATGCGCCTGATGACAAACAAGGACGCGCGAGCAGACATGAAACAAGATCAGCTGACTGTCTCACAGGATTTGAGCCGTAGGCAATCGGCACAGCTGAGACAACTGAAACAGGAGGGGAAATTGGGGTACTTCCTCAAGGGGAAACTACATGTGAAACCTCAACGTGAAGCCCCACCAAGGACCGAACTGAGCCGGAGGAACGCCACGCCATTCGGGGCATCTCCTGGACCTGCCACCACTAGGGATCGCCAGATAGCTGCCTTCCAAGGAGATACCCTCACCCCAGTACCTCCTCCGAATGCCACGCCTTCTGTCAACAGAGGGGTTTCCCCTTCTACCTCGCTTTCTAAGACCCAGTCAGCGACTGACAAAGGGGATTCCCCCAATGTCACATCGCTCTCCCAATCTCGCCCACCCCCTCCCCACTCCTCTCCACCCCCTGCCAGAGATAAAGGACAGAAAGGGGATGAACGGCAATCCAACCTGCGGGACGCATGGGGCAGTAAAACACGTGCATCTCGTTCTTCTCCTCGCGAAACAGAAAGAAATGAAGATTAGGCCGAGGCCCGGGTCCACATTCTTTCATTGACAATGCAAATACACACGCTCACATGCATACACGTAACACACGTAACGATGATAAAATAAAACGTGATTCTCTTTCTTGCATTTCATGGAATGTTGATGGGCTTATTTCTAAATTAACAGATCCAGACTTTATTAATTACATTACATCTTTTGATATTGTGTGTCTTCTTGAAACTTATACATTTCCGGATTTTGATTTTTCTATTCACTTCAAAGATTTTATTGTTGTACATAGTCCTGCTGTCAAGTTGTCAAAAATGGGCCGAAGATCAGGAGGTACTGTGTTACTAGTAAAGAAATCACTAGAACACTGCATTCAGATTGTAGAAACTGGGCTGCATAACATTCTCTGTGTCAAAGTGTGTAAAAAAAACTCTTCACTTTTGACAAAGATGTACTGTTTGTTGGCATTTACAATCATCCAGTAAATAGTGAATTCTACAAACAAAAGGAATTTAAAAACAATCTTGAAAATTTAGAGCAATTTATATTAGAGAGATATGAAAGAAGAGCAGACGATTATCTTGTAGTCGCTGGTGATTTTAATGCCAGGATTGGTGACTGGAGTTTAGAGACCACTGAAATGGACGAGGAGAGTGTGCGTGAGAGCGGGGAATGCCATGTGAGAAATACTATGGATATTGTTGTTAATTGTTTTGGAAAAGCCCTGATTGATTATGTTCTATGTTTAGGTTGACGCCTTTAAATCGTTTGTGTGAAGGAGACAAAAAAAGGTCATTTTACTTTTTTATCTGAACACGGAAATAGCGTGATTGATTTTGTTCTGTGCTCTGTGGATTTACTGTCAGAAGTTATTCGATTTAACGTCGAAAATAGGGTGGAATCCCCGCATATGCCTGTTGTGTTATATCTAAATACTAAATATAATGAGAAACCGAATGTAGAAATTAATCGAGAGCCTTTTCAAAAAACAAAGTGGGATGGAAACAAAGCTAATGTCTTTGTGGATTTCCTAAGATCAGAAGAAGCTACGATGGTTCTAAATGACAGTATGAATGTTATTGAATGTGATATTGACTCGGCGGTTGAAAAATTCACGGGCCTTCTCTTAAAAGCTGGGCAATGTATGCAACAGACGATCTGGCCTTCAGCGCGCGCGCGGCAAACTAAGAAATGGTTTGACTCGGTTTGTTTACATAAGAAGAGGGTGGCCGGTAGAGCGCTTGCTCAGTGCACACGCACTCAGCGCGCAACGGATCAGTATGCATAGTTACGGAAAAGGTCGGATTATCCAGACACTCTAAGGCAGAAGCGAATGAGTTACAGAAAAGAAGTATTTGAAACTTTAATCCCAAATAAAGACGATTCTAATAAGTTATGGTCAACTGTACGTAGCATTAAAAGAAAAAAAAGGATCGGCCCTCTATCTCAATTGGCACGTGGAAAGCACACTTTGAAACGATTTTTTCACCCTGAGATCGCGAATCGACACGTGCCGACTCAGATATAGAGCAAGACGGAAGCCAGCACGAAGAAAACGATTATATTCCCGATTTAGATGATGAGATAACAGACAGTGAAGTGCACCAGGCAATAAAGAAACTGAAATTAAATAAAGCTTCGGGATTAGATCATATCTGCGCTGAATATTTGAAAACGGCCGAGCCCATTATAACACCCTTTCTGACAAAAGTATTTAATCAAATATACAAGAATGGTTATTTCCCTGTATCATGGACCAAATCAGTTACTTCAGAAAGGCGATGCTCTTAATCCTGAAAATTATAGAGGCATTTCTTTACTTAGTGTAGTTAGTAAGGTCTTTACATCAGTATTAAACGAGAGATTGTATAAATGGGCAGAAAAAGAAGGCAAAATAAGTGAGGAGCAGGCTGGCTTTCGCAAACAATACTCTACTGTAGACCATATATTTACACTCGTTTCAATGATAAAATCTTATTTGTATGGACATAAAAGTAGAAAATGTTACGTAGCTTTTATAGACTACCAAAACGCCTTTGACACAGTAGATAGAGACATGCTTTGGAAAATACTCCAAAAGGTTCAAGCTTCCTCAAAAATGATCAGAATGCTAAAAGGCATGTATAGTTCTGTCCAGAGTTGTGTTCGTTGGGGCCCAGAAGTGTCAGATTTCTTTGTGTGTCCCTCGGGACTGAAACAAGGCTGTTTAATGTCACCTTTATTGTTTTCTTTATTAATTACTGAGGTAGCTGACAATGTAACAAAGAACGGTAAACATGGATTTCAGTTTTTACCCGGATTACAAGAAATATTCCTTTTATTATCCGCTGATGACATTGTTTTATTTTCTCCTACACCCAGTGGGCTCCAAAATCAGTTAAACAATTTACAGAAAGCATCTGACACTTTAAATCTAACAGTGAATCTAGATAAAACTAAAATTATTGTTTTCAGAAAAGGGGATCATTTGTCTAAAACTGAATGTTGGTACTACAAAGGGAGAGAAGTGGAAGTAGTTAATAGCTACAAATATCTTGGTTTTACTCTTAGCACTAGAATGGGTTTTGATATTGCATTAGATGAATACGTTAGACGAGCAAAACGTAAAGTCGCAGAAATTTTCAAAACAATGTGGGCTTTAGGAAACATGGATTTGTCAATATTTTTCAAACTGTTTGATTCACAAATAAAGTCAATGTTATTGTACGCAGGGGAGCTCTGGGGATTAACTAAATTTCAGTCGATTGAATCAGTTCATCTGTTTGCATGTAAGCGCTTGTTAGGTGTTAGTCGCAAAAGTTCAAATACAATAATATATGGAGAAACAGGCCGATACCCTTTGTATATTGATACTGCTCTAAAGTCAATAAAATATTGGTTTAAACTCCAAAGTATGTCTATCCATAGATTTCCTAAAGAGGCACATCTCATGATCTTGAATAAGATCCCCGAATTTACACATGGATATGGTCACTCTAATTGTCATAACTGGTCTGTATCTGTTAAAACATGTCTTGATACTTTTGGTTTTTCAGATGTTTGGATCAATGGAGGGGTTGGGAATTAAACTATTTTTCTTAAAGAATTAAAGCAGAGAATGATCGATTGTTACATGCAAGATTGGCATTCAAAACTTTCTCAAAGTGAACGGTTTAGCACATATATGTCTTTCAAATCATCCTTCCAATTAGAAAATTACTTGTCAGCTATCACTATTAGTAAATTTCGTTATGCTTTAACTAGATTAAGACTTGGAATGTGTGATCTGAATATAAATAACAGATATAATGAAAAATCAAAGAAATGCCCGTTTTGTAATAGGATAGAAAGTGAACTTCATTTTTTGTTAGAATGTCAAACATATACATTTCTAAGAGAAAAATATTTGTCAAAGTATTACCAACATACATTCATTAATGGAGAATGCTTAGCTCGAATGTTACAATCTGAAGACGTCATGCTCTTAAGAAATTTAGCAATGTATATATTTTATGCATTTAAGACTAGATATACGCATTTAAATAAGAAGTAAAGCTGCACTCTTGTAATTGAATTGCTGTCTTAAGGTTTTTTTGTCTGCTTAATTTCACATGCCAATGTAACTCCCTTGACTTTAGTTTGATTTTGATGTGGATGTTATACTTATTTTTTGCGTGTTGTCCTTATGTTATATGCTTTGATTCACTCATGTTAACATGTATCCATTGTATACAGGCCGGTGGCCTTACAATTAAAGTTTCCGAGTTCCGAGTTCCAAGTTCCGAGTTCTCTCTCTCTCTCTCTCTCTCTCTCTCTCTCTCTCTCTCTCTCCTCTCTCTCTCTCTCTCTCTCTCTCTCTCACTTTCTCCTTTTGTCTCTGTCTCTGTTTATTTTTGTCTGTCTGGTTGTCTGTCTGTCTGTCTGTCTGTCTGTCTGTCTCCCTCTTTCTGATTGTCTGTCTATCTGTCTGTCTATCTGTCTGTCTCTCTGTCTGTCTCTCTTTTCTCTCTCTCTCTCTCTCTCTCTCTCTCTCTCTCTCTCTCTCTCTCTCTCTCCCCTTCTCTCTCCTCCCACCCTGCTTCTCTCTGAAATTTAGTTTCTTTGTAAAAGTTCATATTTACGTAAAACCAACATTGTACATACATATTTATATCAGAATTCAGTTCTCAGAATAAAAAAGTAGACATGCGTGAACTAATCAAATCTATTGCAAAGGCGTTGAAATTGAGATATCAAATTAAAGGGCGAAACAAGCAAACAAACAAACAAGCGAGCAAACAAAAACAAACTAGTTAAGTGTTAAACAAGCTTCTCCCACCTGTTTCTGAGTTATCGAAACATTAGAAATGTTTTATCAAAGTAATAATATATCATGATAAATCAACACGCCTCCGTGTGTGTGTGTGTGTGTGTGTGTGTGTGTGTGTGTGTGTGTGTGTGTGTGTGTGTTGTGCGTGCGTGTGTGTGTGTGTGTGTGTGTGTGTGTGTGTGTGTGTGTGTGTGTGTGTGTGTGTTTGTCTGTCTGTCTGTCTATCTGTTTGTCTGTCTACCTTGCCTTCCCTCTCTCTCTCTCTCTCTCTCTCTCTCTCTCTCTCTCTCTCTCTCTCTCTCTCTCCGTCTCTTCTCCCCCCCCCCCTCTTTCTCTGTCTGTCGTCCACAGAGTGGACAGTATGAGTGTCTAGGTCTGTGATTCCTCTTGTTAATGTCAGGCTGTCTGGAACAATGTCTGGTGGAGAAATAGCTCAGAGTGTGCGCTGTCCTGCCGTGCGTGATGCTTCATGATTAGTCGTTAGTTCTGGAAAGACCGGGGTCGCTGATATACTGCTTTTTCACAAAGTTAGTTATTGATGACTTAAACACTGCTGTATTACACATCGGAGTTTTACTTATTTCAAGAAAAGATTTTGTCGCTGTAGTCATGTGGGGCGCGCGCGCAAGAGAGAGAGAGAGAGAGAGAGAGAGAGAGAGAGAGAGTGTGTGTGTGTGTGTGTTTGTGTGTGTGTGTGTGTGTGTGTGTGTGTGTGTGTGTGTGTGTGTGTGTGTGTGTGTGTGTGTAACAAAGTAGGAGTAAAGATTACATTACAGAGGTGAAATTGCTGAAATACCTCATCTGGGTAATTTAGAATGAAATGTTGAAGGTACTGGACTTAAAAGGAAATTAGAATAAATTTGTATTTTGCGTGTCTGTAAACTATTGATTTAAGTCAGAGATGCTAGATAAAGAATAACAATGGCATTTAAATGTGAAATGATCTCTCTCTCTCTGTCTCTCTCTCTCTCTCTCTCTGTCTCTGTCTCTGTCTCTTTCCTCTCTCTCTCTCTCTCTCTCTCTCTCTCTCTCTCTCTCTCTCTCTCTCTCCCCTCAAAATTGACTAAATGGGTGTTTACGTCAGGCAACGAAGGATCACCGTAGGTCTATTACTATGCCCCAAACAGCGACGAGTATATCCACGATTATGTTCTACACAACTGGTGAATGAATCATTATGCTTCACTGAGCAGATACTAGGTCTATCATTATACTTCAGACAGCAGCTGCTAGGTCTGTCGTTATGCTTCACAGAATCTGTCATTATGATTTACAGAACAGCTGCTAGGTCTATCATGCTTCACAGAACAGCTGCTAGGGCTATCGCTTTACTTCACAAAACGGCTGCCTGGTCTATCGTTACGCTTCACTTAGCAGCTGCAAGGTCTGTCATTATGCTTTACTGAGTAGCTGCTAGGGCTACCATTATGCTTCACAGAGCAGTTGCTAGATCTATCATTATGCTTCGCTTCACTGAGCAGCTGCTAGGTCTACCATTATGCTTCACAGAGCAGTTGCTAGATCTATCATTATGCTTCGCTTCACTGAGCAGCTGCTAGGGCTATCATTATGCTTCACTGAGCAACAGCTAGGTTTATCATTATGCTTCACTGAGCAGCTGCTAGGGCTATCATTATGCTTCACTGAGCAGCTGCTAGGTCTATCATTATGCTTCACAGAGCAGTTGCTAGGTCTATCCTTATGCTTTACTGAGCAGCTGCTAGATATATCATTATGCTTCACGAAGCAGCTGCTAGGGCTATCAATATACTTCACTGAGCAGCTGCTAGGTTTATCATTATGCTTCACTGAGCAGCTGTTAGGTCTATCATTATGCTCCCAAAAGCAGTTGGTAGGTCTGCCACTATGTTCCTTATAGCGTTCCGGTATACTTGCCAATATGATCCACACAGCAGTTGGTAGGCCTACCATTATGATCCACACAGCAGTTGGTAGGCCTACCATTATGATCCACACAGCAGTTGGTAGCTCTATCATTATGATCCACACAGCAATTTGTAGATCTACCATTTATGTTCCTTACAGCAATTGGTAGGTCTCCCATTATGTTCCACACAACAATTGGTAGGTCTCCCATTATGTTCCACACAACAATTGGTAGTGGCCATTATGTTCAACACAACAATTGATAGGTGTACCTTTATGTCCCACACATCAATTTGTAGATTTGCTATTATGTTGCTGAAAGCAACTAGTAGGTCTACCATTATAATCCACACAGCAATTGGTAGGTCTACCATTATGTTCCACATAGCAATTGGTAGGTGTACCTGTGACAACCGTATTTCATCCGGTCCCAAATTTGGGGGACACGTTGACAGGAACAGGTAACCCTGTAAAACCGGTTGGCCTGTTCACCTGACAGCTACTCACCTGCGTTTTGTGTAAGTCAGGTGAGCGAAGATTTCCCTTCAGTCTCATCTGAGCTACGGCCACTTCCAGAGAGTCGAAGGGAGACTGGAGGTGTGTCCTCGCTGGCAGTCTGGTATGTGTTGATAGTTGAATCGAAGTTAGGATTTGAATTAAAAAAGTTGTTTTTTTTCCACAGGTGATTGGAAACTTTCCAGTTCTTGGTGAACGCCTAAAAATATTTAATTGTTCCCTTGATATATCTTATGATTTGACCAGACATAGGGTGACAGTAGGAAGTTGTAGTTAGTGAATGTGAGTCGTGAGGAGAATGAAGTGAGTAGAAAGAAGAAAGAATATGTATACTGATATGTATGGAAAAAAAAGTAATCTAGTTAAATCACTTTATTATTGCCAAAAAAGTGTTGTTTATCTTTTTCCCTAAAATATCATAATAATGTGAGTGTTGGTGAGCTCTGGAGGTGAGCAATGGAAATTATTGTGCATTGATTGTCGGAAAATGTGTTGTGGAAAGATAACAAGGGATGAACGGAAATCGTTCCTTGATATGTATTTAGACACATCTAATGATGATAATGAACTTTTTTTTTCATAAAAAGGAACGAACGGAAATCGTTCCTTGAAATGTAATTGGGCACATCTAGTGATGATGTGATATGATAAAACATTCTTTTCTTGATAAAATGGACAAACGGAATTCGTTCCTTTATATATGTAATAATTGTATTCTTCGTACTTTGAAAAAGGGTTCCATGTGGAAATCCTTTCCTTCAATGTAAACAACCATGGTGTTAATCAAAGAAAATGTTCTATTGTAATGCATCCACTGTATTGAAACTTTGTAGATTCTGTTTTGGGTATTTTTTCTCCAAGTTCCAGTGAAATGTGTTATGTGAAGAGTGACTGTAGTTACAAACAAGAAAGATAAATGTGTTGAAGTAGGCTAGATGATTAAGGTAGCTATCAGTTCCCCCAGGTGTTGGTGAAGCCCCGTGTCCGACCTGGAACTGACTGCCATCCGGGTGTGGGGTGCAGCCTGTGCCCAGCCCCTGTCTCTTCCCTGCCAGAGTATTGAGCGGCTGACCGACGGTCAGTACACGTCGTGTGTGCACCGCCAACCGGTGTGGGGTGCAGCACGAGCCCAGCTGCCGTCTCTGCCCCGTGGGGGTGTGTTGAGAGGCTGTCCGCGTGGTCAGCAACGAGCTGGAGTGAGAAAGGGCTTCAGAGTTCGTCGGGACGACGACTTGTGTTTTTTTCTGTTGTGTGCGAGTCCCTGGAAAGACTCCACGAACCTACCTCCGTGAGCAGTTTCGTTTCCGTCGTGTCGACGTGTGTTCTGTTGTGTGGGAGTCCCTGGAAGGACTCCACGAACTGCTTTCGTGAGTGACTCCTGTTCTATGTGAACACTGTATGATTCGGGCCGGACGCGGCCAAGTGCATAGACTGTCCGTGATGACACTGCAGTGGGTGCCAGCCTGGCCTGCTGAGTGAAAGGAATATGTTATTGTGACAAGATAGTGCCTGGTGTTGTTGCGCGCCCTTAATGGCGGTGGCAGTAATTAATATTTCTGCTTGTTCTTGTTATGTAATATGTATTTGTTATGACGTGATGGTTCAGGCAGCAAAAGAAAAAAATAGAAACTTAACTTGTTGCCTGGCTGTCTATGTTCGTGTGGTGTGGGTGTGTGTTGGGAAAAGTCGTACACGCATCCAAACTTCTTCAGGAGAGAGTCAGACAGTAACACACGCACCGCACACCATCCGTAACAGTACCATTATGTTCCACATAGCAGTTGGTGGGTCTGCCATTCCGTTCCATACAGCAGTTGGTAGATCTACCATTATGTTCCGTACAGCAATTGGTAGGTCTACCATTGTGTTCCACACTGCGATTGGTAGGTGCACCATTATGGTCCAAACGGCAATTGATAGCTCTACCATTATGTATCATACAGCAGTTGGTGGGTCTACCATTATGTTCCTCACAGAAATTGGTAGGTGTACCATTATGTTCCTCACCGCAATTGGTAGGTGTACCATAATGTTCCACACGGCAATTGGTAGGTCTACCATTATGTTTCATACAGCAATTGGTAGGTCTACCATTATGTTTCATACAGCAGTTGGTAGGTGTACTATTATGTTTCATACAGCCGTTAGTAGGTCTACCATTATGTTCCATACAGCAATTGGTAGGTCTTTCTTTATGTTCCACACAGCAATCGGTAGGTCTTCGATTACGTCCCAGGCTGCGACTGATTGGTCTTCCATTATGATATAAGCAGCCACTAGCAGCTTTATTAATATACTCTACTTAGCAACTGTTACGTCTACTGCTCTGTTCAAAACAGCAGCTGGCAGACCTAGCACTATGCTCCAAACATTCATTTCTTTTGCACAGCAACTGATCGCGAGCGAACACAGTTTAGAATCCCCCTACATTTGATTTTTTTTCTCAATTCTCTCCTAATTGTTTTCTTTTTTTTTTTTTTTGGCTCGTTCATTCTCCATACGTGTGTATTATCCTTTCATCACTCTGCGTTTTCTCATAGCATGTCAGTTCATGGGTTCAGTTTCGATGGAATTGCACTACACGCATTTAGAACGTGTAAAAGCTAGAAGTATTCGACTAAATCGTTTAGATTTGTTTTAGGGGGAAGGGGGAGGAGGGTTGTGGTCTTCAGACTGACGTTTACGAGAAATTGGTTGAGGAGAGCCACTCTTCCCAGTTCCAACACTCTGTGACTGTCACACGCTCGACTCCTAATAGCTTTTTGGGATCCCCTAGAACAGGTGTCAGCTGTCAGGACAGATAGAGTGCTGTCTGTCGCCTGCTAAGTGGACTGAAGGACTGTCCAGCCCCTTGGTTCGTCCTCTTGGTACCCGACTGTCTGGAACAGTGTCTGGAAGAGAACAGTGTCTGGATGTAATGCGCTATGTGCCTCGCATGAGGTGGCAGATCGCTAGTGCCAAGAACAGGGGAGGACGGGGGGTGGGGCGGGGGGGAGGGGGGAGGGGGGTCACAAAATCACTGTACGTGTGGACAAGCTCGTTCAGAACGATTACTCCCCCACCATACCTCCTTTTCTTCATCCCCCCCACCCTTCCCCTCATTTCCACCCCTCTCCCACCAGCCATTACTCCCCTGCTCACACTTTGTCATACTGTATCTCCATTTACTATCAAAAGAGGTATTTTTTTTCATTTTTTATTTTTGGTTTTGGTAGAGGGGAAACTGGAGGGGACAGTTGGGAAGAGAGCAAGAGGTGTGTTTGGTGTGTGTGTGTGTGTGTGTGTGTTGTGGTGTGTGTGTGTACGTGCGTGCGTGCGTGCGTGCGTGCGTGCGTGCGTGCGTGCGTGCGTGGTGTGTGTGTGTGTGTGCGCGCTGCGTGCGGCGCGTGTTTTGTGGGGTGGTGTGTGTGTGTGTGTGTGTGTGTGTGGTGTGTGTGCCGCGCGTGCGCGCGCGCGCGCGCGATAGATACCAATTGTTTTCGGTTTCGTAGGTGGCCTGAGTAGCTTAGGTTATTGACTTATGATATGAAAAACGTAAAAAATAATGTGCATGGTTTGTGTGTCGTGACTCTAAACATAAAAAACAGTAACAGAATAAAGCAACATATGCTACTCAACGTGTGTTCCATTTGGTTTTGAATCATCAAATCAGTTCCATTAAAATACCTGTAAGAACAAACGGAAACTAGAGACATAATGAATTCCAGATAAACTTGATAGATGGCATGCAGATAGATGTCACAGATGCTGAAGTCAGAGAAACAGATAACAAGGAAAGTAGAAAACATATGCCCACCAACACGAATCACTCTTCATATGTTGACAGTTTCTTTTTTTACCACAATGCTCTTTCACAAATAGAACAATTTTACAAAGCATTCTTTTACATGCTTTGAAGAGCTGTTTGTTCAATTCTAGACAAGTAAAATGATAAACGACTGGTTTGAAATGAAATAAAAGATTTGATTACAGGGTAGTGTTTTGCGTCTGATGTCAAACGAGTGTTGTTAAGAATGCTGAACAAACATTTAAGATTCCACAAAATAGATGCACGCCATTTAAGACTTTCAACAGATATACATTTCCAGATGGGCAACGTTTTTGCCTTGCCTGCAGGGGGACAACTACCGATCTTGATCAACCGATGTCTGTGGACCAGTGCCGAAATCCCATTGCAGCTCATAGTCCAACTGATAGCCTGAATGGGCTGGCTAAACGCCGTGGAAATCGATTGAAGACATCACACAGCAGACCTTGGATGGGATTCCCCAGGGCAAGTGAAGCGTTTTCAGCCCGAGCATGACATGGCAGAAATGCTTTAGAGAGGAGATTAAGAGCCTTTAAGCAACCGGGAAAGATTGAAGATCACGCAGAACCGAGTCAGATGGAGAACTCCTGTTGAGGCTTGACTCAAGTCCAGTCCACGGTGGTCAAAGTGACTGGTCTGCACAAACAGCGTATGTGTACAGTGCAACATGGATCTCTATAGAAGGTAGTTTAAGATAGATCGAGTGCTCTCCTACCTGCAGGGTGGTCTTAATGACTGGGCAGCCAGAGACACTATGTCTCCTCATCGCCAGAAACCTCCTGCCATACAGTAGCTGGTATACGTATCGTGTACTGTGAACTATGTGCGATGTAGGCCTATCTGCACAACTAATATGTTCAGTGCATAAGTCAAATCAACATAATTATTATTTCATTATAAATTCTGTTGTTTTATTGTATGTGGGATATTCAAAATATTCACCCGACGAGTTTGGTAGTGTTTTTTTTCTGACCAGGACAGACAGAATGAAAATGGCAAAGCTGTATAAAGAAGGCATCATGACTCCTCAGTGGAGCATCAACAATATTTCAGGAGACAGTGCCAAAGAGGGAAGATGGCATTGAGTGTTCTCCTGTGGATGATCATAACTTCCCACCGTCGTGGGGAATGATTTATTTTTGACTCACATGGTGGAAGCCCCAGTCTCATAAAATCACATCGATAATGTATGATGGGCCATCTTTAGGAAAAATGGAAGAATGCCAGTAAGACAGACAGGGGCGAAGGCGAAATCTGGTTTCCTTGGCCACCGATTTTTCTTCCTAGACTAGGATTCTCTGGAACCCTCGAAGAATTTGTAACTGACGAAGCTGACAACTGACATTGTTCACAGTCAACATTGTTGATTATTGATTTGCCCGGTATTCTATGTGATAATGTGCATGATTCGCAAAGCTGATAATAGACACGGATGAAAACTAACGTAGGTTAAAACTGACACAGATAAGACAATTTGTTCTCCAAACAAGCATATGCCAGAACATAGATGCAAATGAAATCAAAGTACGAGCATTTTATTTATTCCATTTCCTTGGTTTCAAAATAGATTAATAAGCACTTCTAAAACAACTACAGATATACCTATCCTGAGATACTTTATAAAAGGATACGTGGGCCAGCAATTGTAGCTTTACATGTGTCGTGAACTCAGCTGTTTATCCATACTTTCATTCCTTTCTTCTATTAAAAATCAAAGTTGTTTTCCCCTAGAGCAAGTCAAAATATGAGCAAAATTTCAGTTATAACCGAAAAGGCACCCGAGGGAGCGAAAAATTCCAACGAGGTCGAACGCATCATTAGTAAAACATGTTTGTTGGTGATCTTTTTACCGCCAGGGGAAGTAAAAGTTGTTAAGGCCTAAAGAGAAAAGATTACTTCCTTTGTACGTTTTTGTTATAGGACGTGGGAAATGTAAAGTGTCGACGTATATCACTAGAAAGTTTAGATATTCTATGAAAATATATTACTTTTTATTACTTTTTTGTCAATTATCACTTCGTACCAGTAGCCTCACAGTAATCACATTCAGTGTGAAATGTACAATGATCTCGCAGAACGGAATCTGGATCCTATTTCATCCGGATCTGCTTGATGGATCAGCACCAAAATTTACGTGGTTATTTCCTGCGTCACATTCCATTTAAGCACCAAGTGTTCTCCAAACTGGAACAAAATTTATGCGTAGCCATGTTTCTAATAATATTGCATAGCAGATCCTGCATCCATCTTCTAATCGAAATCTGCCCAAAAGTTTAATGAGCTCGTTCTATAAATACAGGGCACCTTTCAACCAGCTGTTTTGCATAGGGTCAGACGTTTTTTGCGCAATCTTGCTGACAGACAAACAAACAAACAAACGGACGCAGACGAAATCATAACTTCTACAGCGGAAGTGATTATATAACCTCACGTTAGCTAGCTGCTGGCTGGGGAATATTCAGCATGATTTCACATGAAAGGTATTGACCGCCTCTTTCTCCTGATCCAAGTCTCTCAGTCCCAATGGGTCATTTGGGAAGGAATGGATCTACAGAACGATCATTCTGCATGCTCGCATGCTGCGGTAGAGTCTTTCCCTCACTTAAGTGATTTTCTTCCTTTCCTTTTTTTTTCCCCGTGTCCTCAGACAGTTTATGACAGTTCTGTGGATGTCAGAGTGTGCACATAAATGGTAAAACTCGACGTTTCAGAATGAGGTCATCATCCTAGGAGTTGGATGCTCGTTTCTTCTCACCTCACCTCCTACATCACCTGTGTGTGTGTCTGTAAGCGCGCGCGCGCGCGCGCGCGTGGGAGAGAAAGATTGAGAGAGAGAGAGAGAGAGAGAGAGAGGGTGTGTGTGTGTGTGTGTGTGTGTGTGTGCGTGCGGGTGCGTGCATGTGTGTGTGTGTGTGTGTGTGTGTGTGTGTGTGTGTGTGTGTGTGTGTGTGTGAGAGAGAGAGAGAGAGAGGAGAGAGAGAGAGAGAGAGAGAGAGAGAGAGAGGTGTTATAGCTTTCCTGCCATCTGTCAGGCAGTCTGACAGACAAGGTGTTCACTTTTCCTTTCTCTCTCTCTCTCTCTTCTCTCTCTCTCTCTCTCTCTCCCTCTCTCTCTCTCTCTCTCTCTCTCTCTTACACCTCTGTCTGTCTTTCTGTCTTTCTGTCTGTCTGTCTCTAGTCTTTATGTCTGTCTGTATATCCGTCTGCCCGTCTGTCTGTGTCTGTCTCTGTCTCTGTCTCTCTCTGTCTGTCTGTCTCTCTCCCTTTTCTCTCTCCTTCTCTCTCTTTCTCCCTCCCTCACCTACCTCCCATCCCCCTGCTCTCTTTCCGTCTCTCTCTCTGTTTACAGACATATCAACATCCGTCAAATAGCTTGAAAATGACATAACTGTATCTAGTTCTGTCTGGCACAGATAACAGACTGTCTCTGAAGATCGTAGATTTTGGCTTGAGTCCGGATATTGCAGATATTAGGAACCTCTAAACAACACCACTCAACCACCCCTCACCCATCTTGCTCGTCATCAACCCACCTCTTTCCATCGTCTTGGCACTCACGGGTATACCGACTCCACTTTTCACGAAGTATTGTTTTCTCTGTCCATGTAATAAACACGATACAGGAAAAACACCTATCTCTAAGATGTTTACTCTTTTGCCTGCTTTTATGAAAAATCCTTTTATATAAAGCACAGCTATCAGGAACCAGATGCTGCCAGGAACTTGTTTTCTCTTGATTTCGATGCGCGAAGATTGGATACGATTCGTGCAGTGCTCCCGTCTGCTTTAAAATCGGTATTGCTTGCATTATGAAAACGCCACCCACTATAAGCAGTTGACGTAAATATACACACAGAAGCGCTGTCGAACGATCCCATACAAACACAAACACACACGCGTATGCGCTCGCGCGCGCGCGCGTGCACACACACACACACACACACACACACACCACACACACACACACACACACACACTACACTCGCGTGCACGCATCCGCGCGCGCGGTGGCACACCACTCGCACACACACACACACACACACACACACACACACACACACACACACACACACACACACACACACACACACACACAAGTTAGATTGACGACTGCCTACGTCTCTGATTATCTTGCCAGCGTCTACTGTTTAGTAGACTGGAACTTTGTCTGACGGAAAAATAACAGAAAGTGTACCCTGTCCTGCCTCGCGTGATACTTAGTTTCACGTTAACTTGGAAAAGCTTGGAAAGTTCACTGATAACTGCTTCCTCAACCAGTAAGTTGTGAAAGACTTTAGACGATACCACTTAAATGAAAATTGAAACTCTTACTCTGAGGAATATTGGATCCTCTGTTTCTTGGCCGTTTTCAGTTGAAAACTCAATGTTAGGGATCTGTATGTAATGTGAAAAAGTGAAACTGCAGAATTTTGCGATATGGGTAACTTGTAAAGAAATATCCAGAACGTGATCACGAAATTAGACTCAACATGTCTTTGGCTTGTCTGTGAACTAGGATTCAATGTCAAAGATGCTAGACAGACAGATGTAGGATACATAAACTGCATTAAAAAAAAAAAAAAACGTTCTGTCTTTTTCCTGCTGACTAACTGACCAACTGCAGTGATCAGGCAATGTATGATCGCCAGAGATCTATCACCATGCTTTACACAGCAGCTGGTATGTCTACAGTGTGACGTGTACGTCTACCATTACGTTCTATACAGCGATTGGTTGGCCTGTCATTACACTTCATGTGTTGGTATAATTATTTTCCATCATGTTCCAGTGACTGACAGGTCTGTATAATTATTTTCCATCATGTTCCAGTGACTGACATAGTTCTGTATTGAAATTATTTTCCATCATGTTCCAGTGACTGACAGATTCTCTGTATGATAATCTTATTGTCCATCATGTTCCAGTGACTGACAGGTCTGTATAAGTATTTTCCATCATGTTCCAGTGACTGACAGGTCTGTACAATTATTTTCCATCATGTTCCAGTGACTGACAGGTCTGCTATATTTGCTCCATACACTGACTGTTAGCTTTCGGATTATGCTTCACACAGTGAAGTATTGTTTTGTTAGGTCTGTCATCATGCCCTACACAATCCTTACAGTGGGGTACAAGTGACTGTCAGATCTACCGTTACGCTCAACACAGTGACTGTAAGGCCTTTCATGTAAAGTCTATCATTAGTATGCTCCAAACAAATACCGTAAGGTCTAGCATTAGCACTAAACAGTGATTAAACGGGCCATCTTTTTGCTTCATACGGTGACTTTCAGCTTTATCATTATATTCCACAAAGCGACATGTAGGTTTGCCATAGTGCTGTACAGAGTCACCGGAAGTTCTACCATTATACTAAAGCAGCGCTGACATGCCTGTTATTATGCCTCACATAACGACCATAAGACCTGACTTTGAGGTCTGTCATGCTCAGCATGGTGGCTATAAGACTTATCATTCTGGTCAACACAGTGCCCGTAAGGTCCATTATTATGCTCCAAAGAATGACGTGTTCTTCTGCCTTTATGTTCTACACACTCATTATGTCATTCAAATCTCCACTGGTGCCAAGTCTTCTGTTCTCTTTCTTTTTCTTTCTTTCTTTCTTTCTTTCTTTCTTCCATCCTTTCTTTCTTTCCTTTTCTATGTGTATTTGTTCATTCTTCAAATGTACATATTATCCTTTCATTTCTTTGTACTGCTTTCATAGGGTGTGTGAATGAGTTGAACATCTACCCCCGCCCGTAAAATGTTAAAATGCTTTCGTATTTTCGAAAAAGTCATCGAAAACACCTAATATTTGGTTGTGTTTGGTAAACTCGTGTACAAGAATGCCATTTTGCAAGAAATGGTTTCAGGATATCCACTCTTTCTTTTACAGCCAGTCATCCTGTGCACCCTGGACTTACATGGCTTTGGGGGATCCATTTGAACAGGTGTCATCTGTCAGGACAGATGGAGTGCCGTCTGTCGCCTGCATGGTGGACTATAGGATTGCCTCAGACCCTTGATCCGTCTTCTTGGTACTAGACTGTCTGGAACAGTGTCTGGAAGAGAAATCACCTCACGATGCAATGCGTTGTGCGCCTCTCCCGAGATGGCAGATCGTTAGTCCGGGGTAGGAAGAGATCACAAAATCACTGCTTATGTCAAGGCTGGTTCCCATTGATTTCTTTTTCCCAGCATTCCCCTCCTCCCACCTCCCAGCCTCCTTCTTCATGACTTCTCCCTCTGCCGTTCTAACACGCCATTCTCCCCGATACCCCCCCCCCCCCTCCAACCCGTCCAATCCGCCTGATAATTCCGCTCGCCCAGAAATTCTGCTTATACGTTCAATATGAAAAGGTGCATCCACTGTCAGCGTGTGTGTGTGTGTGTGTGTGTGTGTGTGTGTGTGTGTTTTGTGTTTTTTAACCTGCGTACGTGCGTGCGCGAGCGCGCGCGCGTGTGTGTGCGCGTGTGTGTGCATGTGTGCGTGTGTGTGTGTGTGTGTGTGTGTGTGTGTGTGTGTGTGTGTGTGTGTGTGTGTGTGTGTGTGGCGAGCGTGCGTGCGTGCGTGCGTGCGTGTGTGTGTGTGTGTGTGTGTGTGTGTGTGTGTGTGTGTGTGTGTGTGTGTGCCTGTCTACCCGTCTGCCTGTCTGTTTGTCTCTGTAATTACGTATATGTATGTCTAGATGCACACGTGTACATTTATAAGTGCGCGCGCGCGCGCGCGCGCGCGCGCGTGTATGTGTGTGTAGACTGCATGCGGGCTTGAAACCTCCACATGTGCACTCTTCGTTTTGTGTGTGTATGTGTTAGTGTGCATGTTTCTGAGTGTATATTAAAACTTGCGCGTGCGGGCGGGGGATGGGGTAGGAGAGGTGTTTTTGTTTATATGTGTGTATCAACTGTGCGCAGAGAGAAAGTGTTTTCACAACACATGTAATAGACATCTTAAAGCAGGTGCGAGCACTACGTGAGATATATCCTATGACGGATCATCTACAC
This sequence comes from Conus canariensis, assembly GCA_033310375.1. Classification (NCBI taxonomy): domain Eukaryota; kingdom Metazoa; phylum Mollusca; class Gastropoda; order Neogastropoda; family Conidae; genus Conus; species Conus canariensis. The sequence goes on along the minus strand of CM065716.1, from coordinate 47,201,780 downwards.
ACAGAAAATCTAATTACTCGAAACATCTAGACCGTCACAGCTAAGTTGAGTATAACAAAAATGTAATTTACATAAACAGCAGCGGACATTGTTAATCGTCTCAGAAAGAGAGTATCGTTATAATCACATGGACAGTACAAACATCAGTTTTGAGGTAAGACGGATGACGGAGCGGATGAGTAGCGGAGTCGTGGAAAAAGGGGGGAGGGGGGAGGGGGACCAGTGGGACGGGGAGGGGGGGGGTGCTGGAAGGTCCTGGTATCTGCAATATCCTGACCAACGTCAAACCGTCCTTTTTTCATGTACTTCCTCTTATCAAGGCCAGACAGACCTCTATACATTTCTGTCAACTTTAAGCCATTTGACAGATTCTGCTCTCTCTCCCTCCCTCCCTCCCTCTCTCTCTGTCTGTCTGTCTGTCTGTCTGTCTGTCTGTCTGTCTCATACGCACAGACATACACACAGACACACAAACACACCACACACACGCGCGCACGCGCGCGCGCGCAAGCATGCAGAAGAGAGAGAGAGAGAGAGAGAGAGAGAGAGAGAGAGAGGGAGGAGGAGGAGGAGGAGGAGGAGGAGGAGAAATAATCTTGAAACGTCAAATGTTACCACAAATATGCACACTGTGACATCTACGAAAGCGTCATTACCTATTCTGAGGAAACCAACTTCGAAAAATAAAGAGAAAAGTTTACGGCAGCATGCAGAATCATCTCTATACAGACTCATTCCTTCCCGGCTGACCCATTGAGACAGAGAGACGGTGACGTCGTGCTGAACATTTCCTGGTTAGCAGCTAGCTAGCGTGAGGTTATATAGTCACTTCATTGACGAAGCTATACTTTCTTTTGTGTCTGTTAAGCTTTTTGTTTGTTTGTCTGTCTTTCAGCAATAATACGCACAGCTTTCGACCTCACCTGAGCAATTCCGGTGGAGAAATGTGATGCCGCGATAACATGAAACTGTTAAACTCTTGGTCGGATCTGGATCAGAAAGACGCAGGATCTGTTATGGAGGATTATCACACATATGATAACGCATATACAACTGAAACCATTTGGACCACACGTGGTCCAAGCATGGACTGTCGCCAATGAACGGTTTTGTGGAATTCGGGTACGGATCCGTGGTGCAGTTGTGGACCAAACTGTATTTTGTTTCAGTTCAACGAGATAATTACAAATCGTGCTCTGAACAACACTATGACGTTACTACTACGATTTCATTATTTACTACAAAGTAATATGTGTTAATGGAATATCAAAACTGTTTAGCGGTAAAGTTATCATTGTGTATTTTCCGCCTCCTGTAATGGGCAGTAACCTTTGAAGTCTGTACCCACTACTGGTTTCTCTGACCGAAAATGAGTTTTGTTTTCAGTCACGAGCTGACTCAAAAGACAGATCGAATATCTGCTCGACTAAGTCCGAGGTCTGCGCTCTCCTTAGATTCATGCTGTGGAAAAGCTGAGAACACGAAATCAACACAACAGTACTGACTGGTAAAGGTTTGTAAGGAACCAACAAAATGAGCTGTTCACGAATGATGTCACATTAAATTGCAAGACTACACAGCTACCATTATGATGTAAGAAAATTCTTCATCTTTTCGGTTAAAAGTACCTACCATTCCATTTGGAAACAGGGAAACCAATATAACAAATGAAACATATTTACTTTTTAAAGCTTAATTTTATGGGAGGGCTGGTATACGTTTGTCGGAATAACAAATCCTCTGACCTAAACCTCATAAAGAAACCTAACGAACAGGCGACATATTTGTGTGTTTCGTTAACAACACACTCAGTTTTCTTGTCAGTTTCCAGCTGCAGCTGTCTGTTAGTTACCGTTATGTGTCAGTTGCCTCTACTGGTAATTTACATCGATGTCTGTCTGTGATAATTTCTACCTATATCAAGTTTTCACCGTGTCAGTTGTCAGATTTGCCGGTCACTATGTTGATTTCCTGTCAGATCCCCAATGAGCAATGTCGATTGTTGTCACTACATCAATTACTGACTCGTTTGTTTGTACCACAGTGTCATAGTCTTTGAAGAAAAACAGGCAGGTAAAGGCAACCAGATTTCTCCTTCATGCTTACCTCTCGTCAAGGCTTCTTTCTGTAACGTGTATGGATGTCCCATAATGTGTAATCATTGTGGATCTATGAGACCGGGGCTCCTTCTGTGTGTGCCAGAAACAAATAATTCACATCGACTGTGAAAGGTTATGATCATCCGCAGGAAAACACTCGCTGCAATCTTCCCTCTTCGGCGCTGTCCCCCATACTCCAACTGATGTCCACTGAGGAGTCAGCATGTGTTAATACTGCTTTGCCAATTTGATTCTGTCTCTTGTAGAACAAGAATTCAACTCACCCAGTGAATATTATGAACATTTCATCAAAAATAAACCGACATAAGAACTCAAAGGCAAACGCAATTTCTGTCGCTCCAGCATATGCACCGAATTCACAGGTCGTGCAAATACCCAAGGCACACTGAACAGTGCTCCATCTGTGCACAAGGTACTCTACGGAAGGAGCAATCGAGAGCTGAGAAGACATATCGCCTGTCTGACCAGTCACGTAGGCCAGCCTGGAGGTACAAGAGTATCATTCTGATTGTTAGCTGCCTTCTTTCGAAATCCATAAAGCAATACACATGCACGTTGTTTGTGGTGACCAGTTACTTTGTCAGCCATGGACTCGACTTAAACATGAAGTCTCTTCGCAGAACATAGGGCCTCAATAACAGCTTCTATTTTAACTCAGTTCTGTGAGGTCATCTTCAGGTTTCCCTAGGATACCCTCATAATTCCTGTCTTGTCCTCACATTGCCAGCATGATAACACAGCGTGTGGCCAGTCCTTCTTTATTTGCTTTTGGTAATTATGCTGGACGATGAGCGTTTATGAGTTCTCTGCAGAGTCCTGGTTGCATGTTCTCTCAGGGAACTTGATTTTGGGCATGGCTCTCAGACTCTGTTAAAGAAAAGGTCTGTACTCTGGAGGCAAGAGAAAACGTATATATCCGTAAGCTTCCATCCATAGACATCCAGAAAAAGACATATGCGCAATACTGTTTTTTTTTTTTATTTATAACTTTCATTAGTATTCCCGGATACACCCACTAGGCTTCGGACAGAAAACGCCGTCTTGTGATCAAGTCTTTTATTCTCTCTCTCTCTCTCTGTCTGTCTGTCTGTCTCTTCTGTCTCGTCTCTCTCTCTCTCTCTCTCTCTCTCTCTCTCTCTCTCTCTCTCTCTCTCTCTCTTGTACTAATGCTTCCCAGTCCGAATCAGGAGACGGTTTCAAAAAGGTTAAAGGTAACCAAATTTAAAAAATATGCATGGGATCCAGCAAAAGAAGGTGATTTTATCGGTGTACTTCAGTCTGACGAGGTCAATTCAACCTTTAATGAAGCAATTGAATTGATTGATGTCAATTTTGAGAGTGCACTGAAGAAACTAAACGAAGGTCTGTTTATGGCTGGTCAAATAATGTGTAAAGAAACTGTCACAGGTAACATCAAGCACAGCCCATGGTTTGACTCTGAGTGCTATGTTAAACGCCGCCAGGTGAGACAAGCATTGAGAACGTACAGTCGGGTGAAAGTTAATGACAACCCCGATGCTGTTCAACTGAGACTTAACTATTCTATAATTAGAAACGAGTATAAAGACTTATTTCGAGACAAGCAGCAGTTATATAGACAGCAAGTTTTAAATACACTTAACGAAAACGCCAAAGATTCTAAGCGGTTTTGGAGCACTGTAAGGTCTTTAAAAAGTAGTTCTCATGTACCAAACACAATATCCAATGAAGAATGGTTTCAGCATTTCAAACAAGTCTTTAATGATGAGCTTATTCCTTCTGGTCCTAATTCTCAGGAACTTCAAACTGAGTATTTTCCTGTTGCTGATGGTAACGTTGATGAATTGGATGTCTGTATAACTGAAGGGGAAATTCTTGATTCAGTTAAGGCTTTAAAATCAAATAAAGCACCAGGTCCAGACGGACTAATTGGGGAATTTTATAAATATTGTACCCCCACTATTCTCTTTTTCCTTAAGAAATTTTCCAACAAACTCTTTGATTTTGGCATCTTCCCTTCTATGTGGTGCGAAGCTCTGATTCAACCTTTGCACAAAAAGGGTGATATAAACAACCCAGACAACTACAGAGGTATCTCTCTTTTAAACATTAGTTCAAAATTATATACTTACATATTAAACAAGCGTTTAACAAAATGGATTGAAGATTGTGATGTAATAAACGATATGCAGGCTGGCTTTAGAAAGAATTATAGTACTACTGATCATATATTTACTCTTTTTTCTCTGGTACAAAAGCAACTATCTAACCACAAGAAATTATACGTTGCTTTTATTGACTTTAAAAAGGCTTTCGATTCGGTAGATAGAAACCAACTCTGGTCAATCTTAAAGAAAAAAGGTATAAACGGTAAGATGTACAATGCACTTAAAAGCATATACACAGATGTCAAAGCTAGGGTTAAAGTGGGGGGAGATTTAACTGACACTTTTATGTGTCCCCGGGGTCTGAAGCAAGGAGAAATATGCAGTCCGGTTTTATTTTCGCTATTCATCAATGAGCTTGCTGAAGAAATAATTCAATACGGTAAACATGGTATTCCCTTATTACCAGACTTCATAGAGATACTAATTATGCTTTTTGCCGACGATGTTGCACTCGTAGCATCTACCATCATTGGTCTCCAGCAGCAACTAAATGTTTTGTGTAGCACAGCAAAAAAACTCGATTTGATCGTAAATTTAGAAAAATCAAAAGTTATTGTGTTTAGAAATGGGGGTATATCGCCTCAAGGGAAAGATGGTTCTACGACGGTAGGCAACTAGAAATTGTTAATCAGTATAAATATTTAGGTGTTATCTTTTCCACGGGTCTTTCTTTTTCCCATTGCCTTGAGGATTTAGCATCCAAGGCAAAACGTCAAGTCATCAATATTATAAAACTACTGTGGAAGTTTCAAAGTCTTTCCCCGAAATTGTTCTTTAAACTTTTCGACTGTCAAGTCCAGCCAATGCTTAGCTATGGTGCCGAAGTATGGGGTTTGACTGCAAACAACTCAATTATTGAAAAAGTACATTTGTTTGCACTCAAGAGATTCTTAAATGTTTCCATAAAAACACCCAGCGCCTTAGTCTACGGAGAAACTGGTCGGTATCCACTCTATATAAACAATTATACTAAATGTATCAAGTATTGGTTACGTGTCGTTAATATGCCGGACAATCGCCTTCCTAAGAAAGCTTACATCACGTTATATGATTTGCATCATCGAGGCAAGAACAACTGGGTTTCATCAGTTTGCTCTACGTTAAATCGCTATGGCTTTGGGTATGTATGGGAAAACCAGAACGTTTACAATGTCAAAGGTTTTCTCTTAGGAAATGCCCATCTCCCTGGTCACGGGATTGTCCGTAAACAAGGAGGCGACTGAGGGGTTCTTGGGTAGATTGGTCTAGATCTCTGGGCCGGGGAGAGAGGAGAGAAATTCGTCAGCGGGTGCGGCCTCCCTCCTAACGAGGTCTGGTCGCCACCGTTCTATCGTGCGGACATCGTACAATGAGGTGGGGGCTAGCTCCTCGTCATCGTCCGCCTCAGGGAGGTACTGGTCCTGAGAGGGTTCATAGCACCCGTCTTCAGGAGGTAAGTCGAGGGGTGCCTGTAGTGTGTCCCCGGTGGCCCTATAATCGGCGGCCGGGACATCGTCCTGCCGATAGGACAGCGCCCGAGGAGGGAGACCAAGGTCGACCCAGGTAAGTGAGGCCGGGTGCCACATTCGACCATGTAGCTGGTCGTGCTGGGTGTTGGCGTTAAGCCACTGGTCTCTCTCGGGGGCATAGAGCCACCGGTCCCCGGGGAGGTAAACGGGCTGTGGCGGCCCTGGGGAAAAACCATGGTAGGTAGGCCGCACTCAAGGTCTGACCAGCGCGTTGGGCGAATGCGTAGGTCAGACATCCGCCGAGTCGTAGCCACGAGACCCTCTTCTTCTTGTAGGCAGAAAGTCCCCGGGGACCCGGGTAACCTGAATCACTGTTGGGGGGGGCTTGAGAGGCCGTGGCCTGTCGTCCCCGTCCAGGTCCGTGCACTGCACCATACACGTCCTTGGAATGGGCCTGGGAGGGCCATAATGGTATGGAGGAGGATGCGGAAGTCGAGCCCCCAACCCGCGAAAGTGCGGATTGGTCAGGATGCGGTCCCGTGTTCCTCCCCCTGGAGGAATATGTCAGGTTACCCTTGGTCCCGCTGGTAGATCCTCCCCCCGGAGGAGCGGGACCGCGGACGTTGCCCAAATGGGGATCCGAAAGGTCGGTTCCCCAACGTCCAATACCCCTAGGGAAGAAGGTGACGTTCGATCGGGGTAGGTCGACCGTCCTTGTGCATGGGCACGGCCGGGCCCATGGCGCGGCGTGCCCGCACGCCCAGGATTATGGACACCACCGAGGTCGTGCGTCGGGGTGACCATAAGGCTGCTTCCGGAGTCGAAGCGCTCCTCGAGCTCAGGTGTTGGCTGCACCTGTGCCCGGTGGGGCCGAGCGCTATGAGTGCACGTATCAATTTGGGGGGAAAAAGAGATACGTGACTCATCAAGGCGAGTGACGGATGGTGATTCCATCCCAGATCCGTCACCCGTGCTGGTCCGCGGCTCGGCAAGGTGCCCCGGGGGCCGAGATTCGCGTGACTCAGCATGATAGTTAGAAGTCTCCGAGCGAGTCCGTAGGCTAGAGGGCAAGCTGGCCGATGGAGAAGGGGTGGGGGAGGGCGAATTCCGTTGGCTAGTCTTTGCTCGGCCGGGCCCCTTGAGGGGAGCCTTGCCATTAGACTTTCTGGGCAGCACCTTGAGGGGAGCTTTGCCCTTAGACTAGCAGGCAGATCAAATGAAAGGCATTTTGAAATGGTGGCCGCTTGCCTATCAGCCTTGGGACGCCGCGGTCGTGCGTCCGTCGGTTTGGTAGACGAGGAAGATCACGCGTCCCTTCCGCGGAGAAGTCGTCTCTGTCTACCCGAACCGTACGTTCATCAGTGCGAACGGATTGCTCCGAGATGGAATCGACCCGCGGGTTCTCCGGGAAATTGAGCGAACTCCGAGCAGTGGAGTGGCTCGACCCGGCGGTGTCCTTCACCATGTTGGGCACAGGTGGATAGAGCAAACCCGGAACACACGACCGCAAAGAGGAGACAAGGTGGCCGATCGAGAAAATCAATTAATCTCGATCGTCCGTGTGGTGTCGTGCAAAGTGCTCGAGAGATCGACTGAAAACTCGAACTACCCGTACACGCCACCGGTCGTGTGACTGGTATGGCTATTAATAGCAATCTCTACACGTGGAGTATCACTGTGTATAGGTGTGATAGTTCTTGGGCACTAAATCTTAATAAGCAGATCAGTGTCACACACCCTTACTCGAACACGTTCTACCTGTGAAGGGTAAAGAGTACAGGTGTGATAGTTATTGAGCCCTAAACCTTAATAAGCGGAACCAGCACAAAATGCGTGCTGAACCCGAGGCTCGGCAATATGGTGGGGGAACACGACCGGCGAGCGGTGCCGACGATCGCGAGTAACAAAGTCGCGAGAGTGCCGGTAAAAGAGACAAATCTTTAATAAATACGCTCCCGAGAGTGCCGGTAAAAGAGACAAATCTTTTAATAAATACGCTCCCACCAAGAGCCTCACACGGCAAAAATACTCAGGGTCTAGTGCAAGCCGGAACCAGCACAAAATGCGTGCTGAACCCGAGGCTCGGCAATATGGTGGGGGAACACGACCGGCGAGCGGTGCCGACGATCGCGAGTAACAAAGTCGCGGGAGTGCCGGTAAAAGAGACAAATCTTTTAATAAATACGCTCCCGAGAGTGCCGGTAAAAGAGACAAATCTTTTGATAAATACGCTCCCACCAAGAGCCTCACATTTGCAAGCCACAACTGAATCAAGTATAGAACAAAACACAGCAAAGTTAACACAAAGGCAAGTATAGGCGAGACAGAGCACAAGACTTATCTTGCTTTGACGGCAGGCCGAAGATGAATGACTTATAGGAAGTTGACACTGGCTTCTTCCGGGGCCGGAAGTGGGGTGACATCACGTGACTGTCTTATGACTGCATTGGCCACGGAAAAAATTCGGCCTGACAGAGCTGGCTAACTGCCGTTGAATGCTATGGTCTGACATGGTAAAGTATATGACGCCAAACGGTTGATTGATTGTCATCTTCAAGAATGGTACACCCGAATGGATGCTAGTGATCGCTTTTCCTTCTATTCTTCCTTTAAGCAATTTAGACAAATACCGAATTATCTGTTTACGGTAAGTAATTTGAACAATCGTAAAAATCTCATAAGATTCAGGTTAGGCGTATCTTGTTTAAATACTCACAAACTGCGGCATTCGAGTGTTTCCCGAGAGGCACTCTGCTGTCCTTTTTGTCCAAGTCAGTTGGAATCTGAATATCACTTTTTTATTGTATGCCCTAAATATAAAGATGTTCGAGAGCATTTCATACCCACTAAATATTATGCAAGAGCGTCGGCTTTCAAGATGTCATTATTACTTGCCAATGATAAAATGGCTAAAGATGTTGCTGCTTTCATAACTAGAGCTTTTGAAATCAGATGCAAAAAAACGAATGGGACGTAAAGTTCATATATTTTTATGTATAATTCGGGGTACTTTTTCCCCTTTAAAAGCAAAAGAGCTTGTATATGTGAGTGTATGCGTGCGAGTGTGTGTGTGTGTGTGTGTGTGTGTGTGTGTGTGTGTGTGTGTGTGTGTGTGTGTCAAGTGTGTGTGTGTGTGTGTGTGTGTGTGTGTGTGTGTGTGTGTGTGTGTGTGTGTGTGTGTGTGATCATGAATAGGTTTACAGGTGTTTAGGCAACTACAAATGAATGTAACCTCTGTGAGATTTGTAAATGATATGCCCTAATCTATATTGGTACGTATTTTGATCATTATGTATACATCCATGACTGAGGAAGAATGTGAAAGTATCTACTTGGCCGAGAAAATGCATGTATACTTGCAAGGTGGTGTTGTTGTTACATTTGCTTTTTCCACAATGTTGTTGTTTTTCCCCCCATCCCAATGTCCCCATTGACACGGGCACGAGGCCTAGTTCAATTAAAATATTTGTCATTGTCTCTCTCTCTCTCTCTCTCTCTCTCTCTCTCTCTCTCTCTCTCTCTCTCTCTCTCCTCCTCCTTCTCCTCCTCTTCCTCTGCCTTCTTCTTTTTTTTTCTTCAATTTCTTCTTCTTCTGCTGCTGCTGCTGCTGCTCCTCCTCCTCCTCCGTTCCTCCTCTTCTCCTTCTTCTTCCTCTTCTTCTTCTTCTTCTTTCTGTTATTCTCTGTCGTCCTAAACTGTATTGGAGAGTCTGGGTCCCTGATTCCTCTTGTTAATGTCAGGCTGTCTGGAACAGTGTCTGGCGGAGAAATAGCTCATGGTGCTGCCTGCCGCCTCGCGTGATGCTTGCGAATCACACGTTTGTTCTGAAAAGATAGATGTTGCTGGTATCTGCTTTCTCCAAAGGTTAACTGTTGAGTGACTGAAATATGCATTACTAAAATTCGAGGTTTTATTTAGAGAAGAAGAGATATTGCATCGAGAGTGCTGTGTTGTTATATTTATGTATTTGTTTTGTTTTGTTTGTTTTTAGATAGACAAAGTAGGGTTACATATCTATGAAATCCAAAAACTGAAACTGCACTATTTTGTGATCTAGGTAATTTACAAAACTTGTTCACGATATCGGACTAACAGGGTATTGTTACTAAAATTGTCTGTCATTGGACGGTGAACTATTCTTGACGGTCAGAGATTCTACATAAGCCGGCTATTGAGGAGTCAGTTAAAACGTGAGTTAAGCATTCTCTGTCCTTTTCTCTGACATATGGACAGAATAACTGTTGAGGCCAGGCAATGTATTATCAGTATTCGTTTATCACTATGTTCCAAACCGCGACTGGTTGGTCTGACATTACACCACACACAATGATTGGTAGGTCTGACATTACACACAATGATTGGTACGTCTGACATTACACACAATGATTGGTGGGTCTGACATTACACACAATGATTGGTACGTATGACATTACACACAATGATTGGTACGTCTGACATTACACACAATGATTGGTAGGTCTGACATTACACTACACACAATGATTGGTGGGTCTGACATTACACACAATGATTGGTAGGTCTGACATTACACACAATGATTGGTAGGTCTGACATTACACACAATGATTGGTGGGTCTGACATTACACACAATGATTGGTACGTCTGACATTACACACAATGATTGGTAGGTCTGACTTTACACACAATGATTGGTAGGTCTGACATTACACTACACACAATGATTGGTAGCTCTGACATTACACACAATGATTGGTAGGTCTGACATTACACTACACACAGTGATTGGTAGGTCTGACACTACACATAATGATTGGTAGGTCTGACGTTACACTACACACAGTGATTGGTAGCTCTGACATTACACACAATGATTGGTAGGTCTGACATTACACACAATGATTGGTAGGTCTGACATTACACACAATGATTGGTAGGTCTGACATTACACTACACACAATGATTGGTAGGTCTGACATTACACACAATGATTGGTAGGTCTGACATTACACTACACACAATGATTGGTAGGTTTGACATTACACACAATGATTGGTACGTCTGACATTACACTACACACAATGATTGGTAGGTCTGACGTTACACAACACATAATGATTGGTAGCTCTGACATTACACACAATGATTGGTAGGTCTGACATTACACACAATGATTGGTAGGTCTGACATTACACTACACACAATGATTGGTAGGTCTGACGTTACACTATACACAATGATTGGTAGCTCTGACATTACACACAATGATTGGTAGGTCTGACATTACACACAATGATTGGTAGGTCTGACATTACACACAATGATTGGTAGGTCTGACATTACACTACACACAATGATTGGTAGGTCTGACGTTACACAACACATAATGATTGGTAGCTCTGACATTACACACAATGATTGGTAGGTCTGACATTACACACAATGATTGGTAGGTCTGA
>CM065716.1:47180626-47185626 GCA_033310375.1 Conus canariensis | reverse complement strand
TCTTCCACAATGATGCTCTGGAGATGGTTATTGACGTAGGTGACAACTGATACTGTTGACAACATTGTGGACAATGGATACTGGTTATAAGCAATTTAGCTGCGTGAGTTATTGGCAAATCTGGTAATTTACACACACATACATACACACACACAAACACACACACACACACATACGCACGCACGCACGCACGCACTCACGCACGCACGCACGCACACACACACACACACACACACACACACACACACACACACACACACAAATATATATATATACATATATATGTATATATATATATATATATATATATATATATAATATATTATTGTTAAAATCAAAATATTAAAAGGAATCTTAAAATATCTACAAATTTGTTTCAAGCTCTAGCTCTCATCAGGATGATGCTTGGGTCACCCACCGCCGGTGTTATATAGCGTGTGGGGCCCAGTTGTTACTGTTTTCACGTGCCACACAGTAACCACACAGACATAACAGGGTCAGAAATGGAAATCACCCTTCACACCAAGAAAACGTTACTACACAGAACAAATGAAACCTGGACCAAGAAAATGAACAAAAACTCAACATTTGACGTAACCATGGGATCATATGATGGTTCAGAAACATGCGAACTGGTCGGACTGTTCATGCTATCCAACATCAAGAGACAACTTGGAAAGTAAGTTGGATTATACAGAGACGACGGCCTTGCTGCACTAACCAACAACCCAAGAACCATTGAAAACAAGAAAAAAAGAACTATGCAAAATCTTCCAAAATCATAACCTAAAAATTACCATCGAAGCAAACAAAAAGGTAGTGAACTACTTAGACATAACACTTGACCTCAACAACCACATATATAAACCATATAAGAAACCTAATGACACACCTATTTATGTAAACATCAAAAGTAACCACCCACCATCTGTATTAAAGACCATACCCAATGGCATAAACAAGAGATTATCCAATCTGTCATGCAATGAAAGAGTATTCAATAACGCAGCAGTAGAATACCAAGAAGCGCTGCAAAAAGGTGGTTACAATTACAAACTACAATACAATCCAGATAACAACATGAACAAAAATAAGAAAAACAGGAAAAAGAAAATAACATGGTACAACCCCCCATACGACGGAAAACTTAAAACAAACATAGGGAAAGAATTCTTCAAAATCTTAACAACATCGTTCCCGCTGTCTAAAATATTCAACAAAAACACCGTCAAACTATCATATTCATGTATGCCCAACCTCAAAAACCTAATTGACGCATCCAACAAATGAAAACCAATTCAGCAAAGAAGGGTGAAGAAAGGAAATCTTGCAATTGCACTAAAAAAGAGCAGTGCCCCTTAAGCAATAAATGCCTCTACAACAATATTGTATACCAAGCCACTGTGACATCAGAAAATGAAAAAGAAACATATATAGAGATTACTGAAAACCACTTCAAAACCAGATATGCAAACCACAAACAGTCATTTAATAAGTAAAATACAAAAACCAAACAGAACTGAGCAAATACATTTGGAAGCTTAAAGACGCAAAAATAAACTACAATATATCCTGGAAAATCATAAAAAGGGCATCACCATACAACAATATTTCAAAAAGATGCAACTTATGTTTAACTAAAAAATGTTTAATACTATGTAAACCACACTTAGTAACTTTAAACACTAAAACAGAAATAATAAACAACTGCAGGCACAAATGGAAATCGTTGTTAGTGAACACACCCCAAACAACAGCCTGAAAACCCTAAAAAAACAAACAAACAAACAAAAAAAACGTGCAATTAAACCGCACGTGAAAACAGTGACAACTGGGCCCCACACGCTATATAACACCGGCGGTGAGTGACCCAAGCATCATCCTGATGAGAGCCTAGAGCTTGAAACAAATTTGTAGATATTTTAAGATTCCTTTTAATATTTTGATTTTAACAAATGTTGCTCCCCAAGGGGATGAGCCCTTTTGAAATCATTTTAGGCTTGTCAGCTATACTCTACTCATCTCTCTCTCTCTCTCTCTCTCTCTCTCTCTCTCTCTATATATATATATATATATATATAAACATACATGCACACGCGCACAAAGTCGGACTCTCTCTCTCTCTCTCGCTCTCTCTCTCTCTCTCTCTCTCTCTCTGCGTGCCCGAGAGAGAGTGTGTGTGTGTGTATGTGTGTGTGTGCGTGCGCGCGCGCGCACGTGCGCGCGTGTGTGTGTGTCTGTGTGTCTGTGTGTGTGTACTGCATGCAGGCAGGAAACCTACACATGCACGTTCACGTTTTGTTTGCGTATGTGTCAATATGCGTGGCTATGAGTGTGTTTCTGAGCTTGTGGGTTATTGGTGGGATTAGTGAAGTGTTTCCATTTATATATGTGTACAGAGTGTAAGCAAAAAGGAGGTGTTTTCATAACACATGCAATAGTGATTCTAAAGCAGGTGTGAGGACCAGCTGAAACATATCCTACATCAGATCATCTACACACAGACAGAAAATCCAGTTATTTGAAAACATTTGGACCCTTATATGTAAGCCGAATATAACATAAATGTTGTTTATTTTTCATAAGCAGCAGGGGACATAGTAATTGTCTCAGACTCAGAGAGAGAGAGAGAGAGAGAGAAAAGAGAGAGAGAGAGAGAGAGAGAGAGAGAGAGAGAGAGAGAGAGAGAGAGAGAGAGGCGTGGACCAGGGAACGGGCGCGCGAAGTTCCTGTTCTCTGCAATATCCTGACTGTCGCCAAGTTGTCTTGTTTTCATACACTTTGGCTTATCGTGGCCAGACAGAACTTTATACCTTTCTGTTGACTTCAGCTACTTGACGGTTTTGATCTCTCTCTCTCTCTCTCTCTCTCTCTCTCCTCTCTCTCTCTCTCTCTCTCTCTCTCCTCTCTCTCTCTCTCTCTCTCAGGCTTTATTCGCTCAATATATATATAATATATATATATATCACCACGCACGCGCGCGCGCGCGCGCACACACACACACACACACACACACACACACACACACACACACACACACACGAGAGAGAGAGAGAGAGGGAGACAGACAGACAGACACGGAAACAAACCAACACACACCACACACACACACACACACACACACATGCACACACACACGCACGCACACGCGCGCGCGCGCGCGCGCACCCCCCCCCCCCCCACACACACACACACACACACACAAGAGAGAGAGAGAGAGAGAGAGAGACACTGACACTGACACTGACATTTTTTATTGTCCGTTTAGCAGTTAAGCCTTTTAGACAAGGGGTTGGCAAATGCATTCACCGATACAAAAAGCAGAAATTTCATGCGTACACGTACTCACACAGATACACACGTCCTCACCTTTCCCTCCGACCCACCCCGCTACCTTTCTACTATTGCCCCCAACATCCATACCGCCATAATCACACACACTTGACCACTAACCCTTCCCTCTCCCTCCCCCTATTCCGCCAGCTCACACACCCTCCCGTGTCCCCCCCCCCCCCCCCGCACCCCCGCCCTCCCCAGAACATCCGCACATTGGATCATCCTTATGTTAACCGGTATTTTGCTCAATTATCTTTTTTCTCACATACATGGCTTCAGCTATGTATTTAGCCACTTCTTTAACAACACGTTCATTGTTATTAGATAACACTGAAGCAACGCTAGCATTATTTTGGTGGAATGAACGAGTATTCAACACACTGCAGCTTTTACGTTTGTCAGCATAAGTAGTACAATGAAACAAAAAATGTTCTTCGTTTTCTAATTCATTTCCGCAAGATGGGCAAATGGTGTCATTCGAATATTCAGAACTTAAGAACCATTGCTTACAGTTTTTCAGACCACTAACCCTTAACCTAAATCTGGCCAAACTGATTCTGTGCCATTTATTTGTAATTAACGTTAGGTACTTTTCTGCCTGATAAATGCTTTTGAGAGAACAGAAATATCTATATTTATCGTTATTATCTATTTCTGCATGCCAGTTTTGTTTGAAACAGGAAATGAGTCTGTCTTTGAATTCCGTTATAAAACCATATTCGGAACAAACTCCCTGGTTCAGCCAAACAATACCAAAGCCATTTTCAGTCAGAGTCTTTTGTACTTCTGACACCCAATTAAAGTGACCAGATTCGTGCTGTAACAGAAGCATTTCGTAGGCTTGCCTACATATTCTCGACATGGGGAGTCTGACTAGTTTTAACCAGTATTTGATGCATTTTACAGTAGTTGTAACACGTAGAGAATACCTCCCAGTTTCTCCATATATCAGTTTATTTGATGCATGTAGGGGTACATTCAGATATCTTTTTATGGCAAACATGTGGACATTTTCAATCTGTTTACTGTCTTGTTCTAATCCCCAGACTTCAGCTGCGTATGTTAGGATATATGAATTTGCGTATCGAAAAGCTTCCAAAATAAATTTATATCAATAGTGTTTAGTCTTCTTAATGATTTCATGATTTCCATCACTCCATTTTTTGCCTTTCTACAAACATCAGACAGAGCATTGCTAACACTCAACTTTGTGGTAAAAGCCATCCCTAAGTATTTGTATGAGTTTGTTACCTTTACTTCTTCATTTCCATACAACCATCTTTCTCTATCACTTAAGTAGCCACCTTTTCTGAAAACCATTACATTTGTTTTGTCAAGATTGACAGTTAACTTTAATCGATCTGCCCCTTCTTTAAGACTATTTATTTGATTCTGGAGCCCAATAACAGAGTCAGATAACAAAATAACATCATCCGCAAACAATAGTAAGAATATTTCAGCTGCACCAGGAATAAGCTGAATACCATGTTTTCCATTGCTTGACAAATCAACAGCCAATTCGTTTATGAAAAAGGAAAATAAGAGCGGACTAAGTAGACATCCTTGTTTCACCCCCCCCTTGGGCATTCAAAGTAATCTGAATAACAACATTTATCTCGTACACAGGCTAATACAGAATCGTAAACACTTCGTATAGCTTGATA
>CM065716.1:47160626-47178126 GCA_033310375.1 Conus canariensis | reverse complement strand
AAGTGCCTGTCAATCTCTGTTGAAAGCAGAAAAAAACCCGATGTAACAAGCAGAATGCTACTTTATTGTTGAGTTTATTTGGTTTTGTTCAATTGCAATCTGAGGGTTGCTATACATGTGTTTGGACAACAAATCGGCCGATCTAAACTTGATACTGAAATTTACCCGGCAGGAGAAACACATTTGCACTTTGTTAACAACACAGTCAATTTTCTTGTCAGTTTTCGGCTGCAGCAGTCGGCTAGCTATCATGATGTGTCAGTTATCGTCGCTGCTGGTCATAGTGTATATTGATTTCTGTCTGTGTTAATTTCCATCTGAATCAATTTTTAACCGTGTCAAGTGTCAGCTTTGCCAGTCACTCACACCGCTGTGTTTATTGCCGGCCAGATCCATAGTGGATAATGTCAATTGTAAATAACGTATGTTGTCAGCTACGCCAGCCACTGATTCGTTTGTTTGTACCATAGTATCGTGGTGTAGGAAGAAAAACGGGGTAATACTGGCAACCAGATTTCTACTTCACGTTTACCTCTTGTAAAGGCATCCTTGTATGACTTCTAAGGATGTCCCAGTATGTATAATCCACGTGGCTTTATGAGATTGGGGCTCCTTCAGCCCGTGTTAGACACTAATAATTCACACCGACCGTGAAAAGTTACGACCATCGAGAACACTTGCTGCCATCTGCCCGCTTCGATGCTGTCTCCTGCAGTCTGGTTAACGCCCACTGAGGAGTCAGTATGTGTTCTAAATACTGCTTTGCCATTTTGATTCTGTCTCTCATGGCGAACAAAATCAGCTTTTCCTATTAATATTCTGAATATTCCACCGCGAAGTAAAAAGACGAAAGAACTTAAAGCAAATGCAGCTTCTGTCGATCCGACTCAAGCACTGAACAGACCGGTCGTGTAAATATCCAATGCACAGTGAACAGTGCACCATTCATGCATCAAACAGTTTATGGATCGATGACGTGGACGCTGAGATGACATCTTGTCTGTCTCACCAGTCACTGAGGCCACCCTGAGGGTACAAGAATCCCCGATTTGCTTGTGAACTGTCATCTATAGAGATCCATAAAGCGCTATACATGTACGTTGTTTGTTCTGACCAGTCACTGTGCCCGCCTCGGACTTGACTTAACCCTGAAAGCTCTTAACTTAGGGTCTCAACAGTAGTTCACCATACGACTCAAGTCTGCCAGATGCTCTTCAGGCGTCCGAAGGATATCCTCATAATTCATTCCCATGTTACCCTCAGGTCGCCAGCAAGCTACCACAGAGTGTAGCCAGGCCATCTTCACTTCCTCGTAGTAACCTGCTGGACGATGGGCTCCTGTTGACTTCCCTACCAGAGGTCTTGGCTGGAGGTTCTCTCAGGGAACTTCATTTTAAGGATAGCTCTCAGACACCTAGAAAAAAGGTCTAAACTCCAGAGGCGAGACAAATCCCAGTCTATCTCAATCCCCATCCCTAAATATCCTAATTTGGCATATAACTCCAAGTACTGGAATTTTCGGACTATGTTTACTGCACAGAATAAGACTCCATAGGTATCAGACAGGAAACACCAACCTGTGATTAGGTCTTTTTTTCAAACGGTTTGATAATACTCTCTTTCTCTCTCTCTCTCTCTCTCTCTTCTCTCTCTCTCTCTCTCTCTCTCTCTCTCTCTTTGTCTGTCTGTCTGTCTCTGTCTCTCTCTGTCCGTCTGTCTTTCTCTGCCTCTCTCTCTCTTTTCTCTCTCTCTCTCTCTCTCTCTCTCTCTCTCTCTCTCTCTCTCCGTCCCTCCCTCCCTCCTCGCTCTCTCCCTCTCTATAATTTCCAAACTGTATTGAAGGACTGTCTGGGTCCCTGATTCCTCTTGTTAATGTCAGACTGTCTGGAACTGTGTCTGGCGGAGAAATAGCTCATGGTGCTGTATCCCGCCTTGCGTGATGCTTGCGAACCATACGTTTGTTCTGAAAAGAGAGATGCTGCTGAGGACGGCCTTCTCAAAGGGTTAGTTGAATTTGACTGAAAAGTGCATTACTAAAATTCGAAGTATTGTTTAAGAAAAAGAAAAAAATGTTGTGTGCAGGGTGTCTTTTTTCAGATCGACGGAGTAGGATTACATATATGTATAATCCACAAAAGTGAAACTGCATTACTTTTTGATCTGGCTAAGGTACAAAACGTGTTCGCCATGTAAAACGAACAAGGTATTGCTTCTAAAATTGTCCCTCACTTGACTGCGAACTATTTATGAAATATCAGAGATCGTCTATATTCACGCATCCTCTGAGAAGATGAGATAGAATTCTTTCTTTCTCTTTCTCTTCCAAGTGGATGGAATGACATATTAGGCCATACAATGTAATCTCCACGTAGGTTTATAGTTATGTTGCGCACAGTGGCTGATAGGTCTGTCAGTATACTCCAGCTAGAGACTAGTAAGTACGCCATTATGCTCCACACACCCATTATGCTCTGCACTTCATGGTAAAGCCCCAGAGAGATTGGGACTATTATTCACACACACACACACACACACACACACACACACACACACACACACACACACACACACACACACACACCACACAAGCGCAAGCACGGACACTGCCATTCACAGGCACCGGTAAACACTGTGCTCAGCGTACAGTTTCCATTGATAGGAGAACTCTTTTTTTGTTTCTTTTGTTTTGTTTTTCTGTTCCCTCGTTTACTCTTTCTTTCTCCCTTTCTAGTTTCCCTTGTAGTTGTTCATTTTCCATACACATGTCATTGTCGTTTGATTATTTTGTAATTTTCAACATGTGCATCTATGAGTTCAGCATTAATAGAAAGAGCTCTGACATCCCATAAAACGTCCTCAATATTTGTTAAATTTAGAGTATTTCTTCAAATCTTTAATATTTCATGGGGAGGTTGGGGACGCTTTGCTGTCTTCTGAATGACATTTTCGAGAAACAGCATAAAGAGAGCCGCTCTTCGCAGTACAGACAGCCTGTGAGTGTGGCACTCTCACCTCCTAATGGCCTTTTGGGATTCCCCAGAACAAGTGTCAGCTGTCAGGACAGATGGAGTGCTGTCTGTCGCCTGCAAAGTGGACTGAAGGACTGTCCAGGCCCTGGGTTCGTCCTCTTGGTACCCGACTGTCTGGAACTGTGTCTGGCAGAGAAGTCACCCATGAGGTAATGCGCTATGCGCCTCTCACGAGGTGGCAAATCACTAGTCCTGAGGAGGAGGAGGAGGAGGAGGAGGAGGAGGAGGTCAGAAAATCACTGCACACGTTGGCAAGCTAGTTCAATGATTTCATGCCCCGACACTTCGCTCCAATGTTCTTCGCCCCCCCCCCCCCCCCCCCCCCCCCCCACCCCCACCCCTCCATTCCCATTCCACCCCACTCTCTTATCCCCGACTCGATGCTCAGCTTCTCTCTCTCTCTCTCTCTCTCTCTCTCTCTCTCTCTCTCTCTCTCTCTCACGCACACACATTTGCACGCACGCACCCCCCCCCCTCCCCCCCCACACACATACACACTGGGACATGGGAGAGAGAGAGAAATGAGCAATTCAGCTCTTGGGATGATGAAGTCATTTTGGAACATCAAATTCTAACACGTTTGTGCATACCGTGACACCTACAGAACATCACCATTAACTGTATGAAACAAAGCAGCACTGAATAATAGAAGAAAATCACTTTTAAGTTAGGGAAAGACTCTGTGTGTGTGTGTGTGTGTGTTGTGTTTTGTGTGTGTGTGTGTGTGTGTGTGTGTGTTTGTGTGTATGTGTGTGTGTGTGTGTGCGTGTGTGTGTGTGTGCGTGTGTGTGTGTGTGTGTGTGTGTGTGTGTGTGTGTGAGAGAGAGAGAGAGAGAGAGAGAGAGAGAGAGAGAGAGAATGTGTGTGTCAGTCTCTCTCTCTTTCTCTCTTTCTCTCTGCGTATTTGTGCATATGTAGAGAGAGAGAGAGAGACAGAGAGAGAGAGAGAGAGAGACTCAAGACTCAAGACTCAAAAACTTTATTACTCAAGGATAGAGATTTTATGGCAGTGCTATTCTTCCAATCTGTCCTTGCTATTCTACAACATTCAACTTAACAGACTGCACATACTAATAATGACAGAAACAATGAAGAATATAGCAACATTATAATATTAACAATAACAATAGTAATAAGAATAATAATTAGAGAGAGAGAGAGAGAGAGAGAGAGAGAGAGAGAGAGAGAGAGAGAGAGAGAGAGAGAGAGAGAGCGTCTTTAGAGATCATGCATAGTATGGCACGGCTCAAATGTTTCCAGCTGATCTGACTGAAATGCTGAACCTTTTATTGATTTGACATCTGAAGCCGTAATTGGATTGCAGACACATCGGGACATTATATATCTCTCTTTTGCTTTGCTCAAGTTACATTTCATAGCAAACACAACAGAGTGAGATCAGCGCCTTTAGGAAAGGCGTTTTTCAGAGAGCTACGGGAAATGATACCTCAGTAATGCTGACATGGCGGTCGTAAATGCATATCTTTATTTAGGAATGTTATGGTCGACTAAGATATTCATGTCATGATGTATAAGGAAAGAGAAGTACTTTGAATTAAGTATGTACAAATTCAGCCGTAATTTTGTTCAGATATTCGTGAAACTGTCGGATGCACATGTTTTGCATGTACGGAGCATGGAACTGGTGTCTTTATGAAGTCTCATCAATAATCGATGTCGTTCAATGATTCAGGTTGTATATAAAGTGGGTCAGTTGTGGATGCCAAATAATTCTTCTTTTGTAGAGAATGCTGGGAACACCTCATTCCCTGTTCCATACATAACGGGTCTAAATCAACGAAGACCAGATGAAAACTCCGCTCTTTACAGCAGATCGAGTGTGCTTAAGCTTTAAACCTCTGTGATAGAGGGAAAAAAACAAATTGAGCCTCTAATTAAAGGACAATTTTTCTACATATTTTTCATCTATGTGTAGAAAAATAAGAGTTTAAATCAAGAACGATTGATTGTGGATTTTATACCAGAAAAATTTAATTTAACAACCCTGATAAGACTACAAACCTTAGAAGCTTCGAAACTTATCACATGTGAGTCATATCTAATGTCAGTCACAAAAAATGCAAACCGCGCGCTAACAAGATTTCATTATCGAGTACCTGTTCTTCAGTAACACCTTCAAAGTACACGAACACGACGAAAATATGATATGCTTGTCATGCAAGTAGGCCGTAAAGGACGAAATTTGTATCATTGTCCTGTGCTTCCCATCTTCAAATAACAAGAGATTTTCTGTTAATATCTTCCAAACATAAAAAAATCCACCTGCTCGAGGTTGTCATTAATGCTGAAATGAAGAGGCGACCAAACAGTCAGAAACTTTGCTGTGCGTCTAAACTAACTTTCAAACACAAGAAGTGGATGGTACCTTACAGTATTGAAGTCTTCTTCTTCTCTTTTTGTAAATGAAAAGATTATCAACAAATGTTATAAAACATGTTGTTGTTTGCTTTTGAAAGAAAAAACGATGTTATCATTGCACCACTTCTTACGGTGCTTTTGCTTTTTTGTATAAAGTTCGAACTCTTCCCTGCCCCTTCTCTCTCTCTCTCTCTCTCTCTCTCTCTCTCTCTCTCTCTCTCTCTCCTCTCTCTCTCTGTCATCCCAAACTGTATTGAAGGACTGTCTGGTACCGGGTCCATGATTCCTTTTGTTAATGTCAGGTTGTCTGGAACAGTGTCTGGCGGAGAAATAGCTCATGGTGCTGCCTGTCCCGCCTTGCGTGATGCTTGCGAACCGCACGTTAGTCCCGAAAAGGTATGTCGCTGAGAAACTAATTTTTCGAAGAGTTAGTTGAGACTGACTGAAAGTTGCCGTACAGAAAATCGAAGTTTTGTTTTAGGAAAGGTAAGATGTATGCAGAGTGTCGTTTCTTCTTCTTCAGATGCACAGAGTAAGGACTAGATATATGTATAATCAACAAAAGTGACAATGCATCGCTTTGTGATCTGGGTAATCATAACTAAAATTGTCTTTAACTTGACTGTGAACTATTTACCGAAGGTTAGTAATGCTAGATGAACTGGGAATGCAGGCGTCTGTTAAAACGACGAATCAACATTCTTTCTTATTCTTTGTCCCAAAGTGGACTGAATAACTGTTGAGACTGAGCAATGTATTATCCACGTAGGATGATCATTATGCTCCACACAGCGACTGAGAGGGCTGGTCATTAGACTCCACACAATGACCGGTAGGTCTGCCAATATTCTCCACACAGGACCTATGGCTCTATCATTATGCCCCTCACAGAGGCTGGTAAGTCTACCATCATGCTCCGCGCATTGATCATGGTTTACTTGGTATTATTGGTATCATATTGGTATCGTTATGCTCCAAACACTGACTATGCCATTCACAGTTATTAGGTAAACGCTATTCGGTGTACGGTCTCCGTGGCAATGAACTGCTTTTTTTTTTAATTTCTGTGTTCTTTCTTTGTGTTGGGTTTCCCTCTGGTCGTTCATTCTTCATACACCTTCATTGTCCTTTCTTCACTCTGTACAGCTTTCACATTATCTCTGCGTGAGTATAGCATAAATAGGATCCCTCGAAAACCCTGTAAAACATTTTAAAAGTTTGTAAAATCTAAAATATCCATCTACAACTTTAAAAATTTGACTAGGAATGGGGGTGGAGGTAATGTTCGTGGTCTACAGAAATACGTACTCGTGATATAGTTTCAAAATGGAGTGACTGACGGCGGCGAACGAAGCAAACTTTAGAAAGAGAGGGTGTTAGTTACCGCCAGTGACATTGACAAACAAAGCACGTGACAAGACACGATGCATTTCAACCTCTTGGGTCTTCTTCAGACGAAAAAATAAATCACATTTAACATTTAAGACAGTACAAACAAAGAACGAAAAATGACTCATCTGTTGTTGTCCATGTGGTGGGGAGAATAGCCGCTAGGCGGAAATGACAAGGGGGATTATGGGAGAGGAAAAGGAGGGGGGGGGGGGGGGGTTGCGTGGGGGGGAGGGGGGGGGGTTGTGTGATACGATAGGGTTGTGTGTCTAGTTTAGTGGGGTGGTGTGATATCTTTGTGACGGTTGTGGACATTGTCGGGAGACAAATGGAAGCAAGTGTTCTTCATAACTTTTCACAGTGGAGTTGAATTATTTATTTCTGACACAGATAATGGAAGTCCCAGACTCATAAAACTTCATCAGTTATACAGTGCAGTCCATGTTTTGGAATAATAAAAGAAAGCCATTACAAGAGATAGGAATGGAGGAAAAATCTGGTTGTCTGTGTCCGTCAATTCTTCTCCCTAGAGTGGTATAGTCTGGTACCACAAAATAAGTTTGTAATTGAATTAACTCATACCTTGCTTTGTTCACGATCTGTATTATTGCGTATGGATCTGGCTGGTATTCAATATAGCAACAAAAGGGATTTGCAAAACTAACAACTGACACCGATGGAAATTGATGTATATTGTATGTAGCAGAAAAAAAACGTGTTTATTCTAAAATATCTAATAGACAGCTGCAGTTGAAAACTGACAAGAAAACTGAGAGCTTAGTTGCTGTAAACCAAGAATGTCTTTCTTAGTTGTTAAGTTTCTTTGTCATGTTTTGATAAGACGACCTGTTCTCCATTCAAACGTTTGCCAGACCTTACCTGACACCAAATATAATCAAATCAACTTGAAAAGGAAACGTATATACATTTTTTCTATTCCCTTGGTCTTGCCAGTTTCGTGAGCTTGATGGCTATTTCTGGTACAAATACATTTAGGTAGGCTTACTGATCAAACTTTACATAAAAGCCATGAACTTAATTTTGCATTAATATTTTTTTTTTTCTCTGAGGACCTTTTAAGTAAATCATTATAAACATGATTATTTATAAAAACTTGAATAGGAACACTTTGATGTTACCGTGACGAAATGTCATTTATTTACGAATTCATAAATATCCATCCATTCAGAAGAGCGGTGCGCTATTAATCACATTTGAAATTTCTTTAAACGTTTTTCATTTTCAGTCTTGTGGTATTGATTCTGATTTCTAACGTTTCCAAAGTATGAACTCATTCAAAATATGAACATATTTTCAGTTAGAACTGCACAGGCACTCAGCAGACTGCAGACCGCAGATCTCTGACTAGGTTGTATGGATCATGCATTTGCTCTTTCAGTCAGTTTCTGAATGGAAGCATATTCATACATTCGTAAATAAGTGACATATCGTAACAGTAACATCAAAGTGTTCCTGTTCAATTCTTTATGAATAATCATGTTTATAATGATTTTGTGTTCCTGTTCAATTTTTTTTTCTTTTTCTTTTTTTTTTTTTTGCTGTCCCAACCTCTGCACCACCTCAGAGGCAGTGCACCCACGCCGCTCATTCCGACACCCTGTCCACAGCCACAGCCCGTTCGGCCCCGCCGTAGCCCCGCACCGGCAATCCACAGGGAGCAGTCAATGTCAAGTCGTCAAGAGGCAACCCACCGGAGGAGACGCTGCACTGCTGCCGAGTCACTTTGGTGGTGTTCAGTGGCGCCTGTTCTGATCCAACATACGCAGGACACCACCTACTAAGCCCCCTACTGACGACAATAATTGCTTAGTCGCGGAGCCGGTGTGAGTGAGCTCTCCCTCCGGAGGGCGCCACCACGTCCGTCCAACGACAGCCCCCCATGGACTCGCCGATACCGGTGACCCCGACGGAACCAAACCAAGGCCACAGACGTGGAGAGGACATCGAAATTGAGGTCAGCATGAGAGCAGGGCATGAAGGGCCACAGAACTTGAGACATTTTTTTTTTAATGCTGATCGATGAGAATGAGGATGATTAAGATGATGCTACGGATTTCCATTTCGGTCTGAGACTACATGACAGGGCTGTACTCTACACATCCTTTCATAATATATCCCGGCGTCAACCAGGCCCGAGAGATACAGGCACCTGCAGTGTTGGTCAGGAAATTTGAGCAACACTCTCAGAAACGCATCCATTAAGTGGATGAATCTCGACTGTGTGGTCCCAGTCTTCCCAACTGAGTCCGCAGCAAACTCAACTCTGGGTAGGAGCCGGTCGGGGCAGAAAAACCCACATGACTCTGATGGGATTCGAACCCACGACCTCCCAGCCGGGAGTCCGCGACGCTAACCACTTCGCCACGCCTGTTCAATTCTTTATGAATAATCATGTTTATAATGATTTTGTGTTCCTGTTCAATTCTTTATGAATAATCATGTTTATAATGATTTTTAGTAGGTCCTCAGAGAATAATATGATTAATCGGATCCTCGCGTAGAAAAGCTAGTATGGACCAAAAAAAAACAACAATTACTTCCCATGTACTATTTAACAGCAAGTAAAAACTATAAAGCGTCCGCATTTATATCGATAGAAAATTTTGATACTTTTTGAAATTATATTATAATGTAACTCATTATCAATTCCTGAAAGGGGCTTCACAGACTTCATGCTCAGGGAAATAGTTGCAATAGTCTTGAGGAACGAAAGCTGGATCTGGCATTTTATCCGAATTATATTATGAACACGTGCCAAAAGTTAATAAGTTCGTCCTTGGGCCATCTTTACACGAGTTTGATTTTTAAAAATATAAAACGTTTGTGCTTCATGGTGTTTATGATCAGCTTGCTTAGCAGATGCTGTGTTCCCCTTTGATTTTATACCCACCCCAAAATTCTACTGAGTTTGTTCCTAGGCCATGTTATATCTTTTCACCAGCTTTGGTCAGCATTGCTGTGTTTTGTGTAATCATGCTGACAGACACAGTCAGAAACCAACCTACAAAGAAGAAAGCATAAATTCCTTGGCGGAAGAGATATGTATATAACCTCGTGTTAGCTAGCTTCTGACTGGGGAATATTCAGCACGACTTCGCATGAAAGATATTGAACGTGCTTTTCTTCTCTTCCGACTTGTTCAGTCCCTGTGGACTAGCGGGGAGAAGGAAGGGTTCAGAAGACTGATGACATTGCTACTTGCATGCTGCGGTAGACTCTTTCCCTAATTTAGGAGATTTTCTTCTTTTGGGGGGTACTGCTTTGGTCCAGACAGTTTGTGACAGTTCTGTAGATCTCAGAGTCTGCACACCCACGGTATAATTTAACGTTCTCAAATGACTTCGTCATCCTGGGAGTTGAATTGCTCTTTTTCTCTCTGCGTATGTGTATCCAATGTGCGTGTGTGAGTGTGCGTGTGTGTTCTCTCTCTCTCTCTCTCTCTCTCTCTCTCTCTCTCTCTCTCTCTCTCTCTCTCTCTCTCTCTCTCTCTCTCTCTTTTCTCTCTTCCCCCATCGTGCGGTATGGTTCAGAACTGAAGGCTTAGATAGAAAGCTGTCGTACATCGTGAATCGCTTCATTTTGGTTGGGTTAAGAATGGTCCAAGCGTAGAACTTAGAACGCCAGATGATTTAGTATAATTATGGCTAAACGTGCAGGTATTCCATTCTGCTGTATGAACTACCGACTAGCCTTGTTGAAAAAAATCGATAACGACATAACCAAGAAAAGCATATAATATTCGATCTTGACTCGGGGGGCAAAATTAACTGGTTTTCTAATATACGTCTTTGTTTATATGAGCTGGGGCCATGAATACATCAAGAAGTAAGAGAGGAAAGTGCGCTTGTACTGTCATTTTGACCAGCATTGACTGACAGAAGGTGGTCATCGTGAAGAAAGTCATATTCGACCAGCTGAGAGGCTGAGTGTGTTAAGAGTTCATAGCTTCTCACATTTTGTTAAAAAAAACAACAACAAACGTTTGTTTAACGTTCAAAGGCATGTGCAATTCACTTGAACCAGATTTGGATTTGAAATTTCTAGATTATGGTAATGCTGATCGCTACAAAATATCAGGGATCTAATTATAATGAAGCAATTGAAGATGATTTTTTCAGTGTTCTGTTTTAGTGACCTCTGTTTCCAGCAAATACCCAGAAAACAAAACTTCAAATCATTCATGTATATTACATTTTTGTTGTTTACTGATCTTCATCAGAGAAAGAGAGTGTGATTCGCGTTTAGTCTAATTGTTTGCATATTGTAGTCTTACTCACTTGATATTGCTGCTTTCCAATAATTTTTTTTGAAACATTGTTATCTCCATTTCCACATGGGGCTATGGCCTTGAATGAAAAACCATCCGAATCTCTCTCTCTCTCTCTCTCTCTCTCTCTCTCTCTCTCTCTCTCTCTCCGTACACACACACACACACACACACACACACGCACGCACGCACGCACGCACGCACGCACGCACGCACGCACGCACAAAACACACACACACACACACACACACACACACACACACACACACACACACACACACACACACACATTAGGATCCGTCAAATGCATGGAAATGGACAGAGAGGTGTAAAGATCTGTCTGGGCTTCATAAGAGAATAGGAAAACAAGACAGTTTGGCTCGTCTGGATATTGCTGATATCAGGAACTCCCACACACACCTTCCCCTGTCCCCCTCGTTCTTGCCCCCTGCCAACGCCTTGCTCCCAACCACCGCTACTTGATCACTTATCTCCCTCATCCCATAACACTGTTGTTTGTTCTGTCCCTGGTATCATAATGATAGAGTGATAGTAAAAGGACAGATCTATTTCTGAGACTATTACCATGTCGCCGGAAACTTGTGTTTATCTTATATTCAGCTTAGGCATCAGGAACCAGATGCTGTTAGTAATTTGATTTTCTAATTGTAGACGATATAATTTCGACATGCAAATATTGGATATGTTTTACGTGCTCATCACATCTGCTTTAAAATTGCGATTGCATGCGTTATGAAAATGCCTCTTCTCTGGTTAAGATCTATAAACATTATTATACACACGAAAGCTGTTTTCCGCCCCAACTCTAACTTACACGTGCACTTACACACACACACACACACACACACACACACACACACACACACACACACACACACACACACACACTCACGCACATACGCACGCACGCACGCACGCACGCACGCACGCATGCACGCACGCACGCGCGTCTGCAATCGATAACTTTCCATAAAGTGCTGTTTTAACGGGATATCAAAGGTTTCTTATGACAGAAACATTGACCTTTCGTACTTTACACGTGCTCTTAAAGCACCACATGGGACGTCACTCCATCAATTCACGCCACCTATTACTACCCCTGTAGGGGAAAAGGGATTTTACTCGCGGACCAACTCAAAAGGAGGATTCAGGATTCGTTTTGCCTTTCCAGATGTCTACGCTCTCCTTAGTGCTCCTCTTGTATACATGTTTTAAAACAAGATTCTAATTTGTTATTTACATCGATTTACGTGCTCATGAGAATTTTTCAATTTTGTAAATAATAGCTGTTGAACTATCCTTTTTCTTTTCTGAAAAGAAAACTGTAGGGAAAAGTATTTTGGCACAAAAACCAAAAATGCATGAAAAGTACGAGACGTTTTCTTCTCTTAGAGAGGAATGTTGTTTGGAAAACAAGAAAGCGTTACGAGTGCAATCCCATTTGGTTCTGCAGTGAAGAATAAACTAGGGAAAATAAGGCGACAGGGGTGCCAAGAAACACATTCATTTTACGACGCCGTCGTGTATACCGTTTGATATAGGAGCCCCGAGTTGTATTCCTGTAAAACTGTGTCTGTAGAGCAGTCTCGGTTCTTAACTTTGAAAACACACGCAGAGAGAGAGAGAGAGAGAGAGAGAGGAGAGAGAGAGAGAGAGAGAGAGAGAGAGAGAGAGAGAGAGAGAGAGACGGAGACAGAAAAAGACGTCTCCCGTGGCTGAAAGTGACAGACCAACAGAACACACAACAAAATTCTTCTCAGTTGAGAGAGAGAGAGAGAGAGAGAGAGAGAGAGAGAGAGAGAGAGAGAGAGAGAGAGAGAGAGAGACAGAGAGAGAGAGAGAGACAGAGAGAGAGAGAGAGAGAGAGAGAGAGAGAAGGGGAGGCAGAGAGAGACAGAAAGAGACATCCTCGTTGCTGAAAGTGACATACACATAGAACACAGAAAAAAAACAACTCTTCTCAGTTAAACATAGCCTGGGCTTCCAGTTTTTCTCAATGTAATGTTGTGCATGCCATATATTGGAACTAAGAAGGAGAA
This sequence comes from Conus canariensis, assembly GCA_033310375.1. Classification (NCBI taxonomy): domain Eukaryota; kingdom Metazoa; phylum Mollusca; class Gastropoda; order Neogastropoda; family Conidae; genus Conus; species Conus canariensis. The sequence goes on along the minus strand of CM065716.1, from coordinate 47,164,981 downwards.
ATGGAGAAGAAGAAAATAGAAGAAAGAGAAGAGATTATAAATCTACGGAATTGTGCATAACGCACACATACGCCCACATGCATAGATTTAACAATGAACATGAATGCACATATGCACACTCACAAAGATAGAGAGAGACAGAGAGAGAGACAGACTGACAGAGACAGAGAGAGACAGAGACGGACTGAGACAGAGGCAGACAGATGGACAGGCAGACCGAGATAGATACATACGCATAGGTCTCATAATGAATATAAATGCACGTGTGCACACACACACACCAGAGAGAGAGAGAGGGGGGGGGGAAGAGAGACAGAGAGAGAGACAGACAGAGAGACAAACAAAAACAATCAGAGACAGACAGACGGACGGATAGACAGACGGACAGAGAACCAGGCAGAAAAATCTGTTCTGCTACGCAACTCAATCACCAAGTCAGATAATAACAAGTACAACAAACATTTATGATAACTAGAAGCGAGAGAATATGAACAGAATAACGCACAGTAGCATTTAAGAGAATCCAGAGCCAGGACAAAACCGCATGAAGCAAGGAGACCAGAGGGTCGCGAAAGCCTCTACTACATCTTCGCCTGACGAAAATCACCATTTCGACCATTTCTGGATGTCGACCATCCAGAATGGAGAGGCACAGAGAGACATGGAGCTCAAGCGATGCATTTCAATGACTCGTAGCTGTCTCTTCCAGCTGGTTGGTTCCCTCTTTCCGGGCCTTTTCTTCTTCCTCCTCTTCAGGAGAGAGAGAGAGAGAGAGAGAGGAGAGAGAGAGAGAGAGAGAGAGGAGAGAGAGAGAGAGAGGAGAGAGAGAGATGGGGGGGGGGGGGCGAGAAGTTTACCACTCAAGAATGAAGGTTTGAGGTGATGCTCTATCTTCCAATCTGTTCTTACTGTTCTACTGGGGGTTTACTGGACCACAAAGACGAGCCTCAAAATAGTGATAAGAACATAGAGATAGATAACAATCATAACAATAATAATTATGATGAAAATGATGATGATGACGATGATGATAAGGATGATGATGATGATAAGGATAATGGTGGTGATGATGATGATGATGATGATGATGATGATGATGATCGCAGTAACAGAAGTAGTAATAGTGAAGATAGTAGTAGTAGTAGTAGTAGTAGTAGTAGTAGTAGTAGTAGTAGTAGTATAGTGATAACAGAACAAAGTGGAAGAAACAGAAGAAGTAGAAGAAGTTTTAAGAATAATAGTTGATGCATAGTAGGAATAAACAGTGAGTGCAATGGCCAAAACTCAGAGAGAGAGAGAGAGAGAGAGAGAGGAGAGAGAGAGAGAGAGAGAGAGAGAGAGAGAGAGAGAGAGAGAGAGAGAGAGAGGACATACATACATACATACATACATACTACGGACAGACAGACAGACAGGCAGACAGACAGACAGACGGACTTACGGCTAACAATTAAAGAGACCCATACAAAAAGAGGAGAGAGAGAGAGAGAGAGAGAGAGAGAGAGAGAGAGAGAGAGAGAGAGAGAGAGAGAGAGTTGTCCTTTTTTTCTGGCGGTACTTTTTCTTTAACATTATTGAGATATATCGTACTCCCCTACTCCTACCAAAAAATGTGCACTGTGTGTGTCAGATGCAATGCGCCAAACCGCTGTCACACTACCTTCCCCTGTGTCACTGTCTTCTTTTCCATTACTCTGATCGGAAAACGAAAAACGAGTAAAGCAGGAAAGGAAGAAAAGAAGTGATTTCAATAAGTGTCACAGCTTGAAGGAGAGAGAGAGAGAGAGAGAGAGAGAGAGAGAGAGAGAGAGAGAGAGAGAGAGAGAGAGAGAGAGAGGATAGTGGACGGAGTGGAGGATGGGGGACAGGGTTTAAGAAAACTCAAACTTTAAATAAACATCAGGCTTGAGTCACAAAGCAAAAAAAGGGTGAGGAGAGAGAGAGAGAGAGAGAGAGAGAGAGAGAGAGAGAAGAGAAGAGACAGACAGACAGATAGACAGACAGGCAGACAGACAGACAGACAGACAGAGACAGAGAGAAACAGACAGACAGACAGAAAGACAGAAACAGAGAGACAGAGAGAAACAAAGAGACAAAGACAGGGATAGTTAGACAGAGAGACAGAGACACACAGAGAGAATGAAAAACACACAGGTAGATAGACAGAGAGACAGACAGACAGACACAGAGACAGACAGACAGACAGAATCATAATCGATCTGGAGAGAGTAAAGGAGAGAAAAAAAATGAGAGAGGGGGGGGGGGGGGGGGGGGGGGGCGGGGCAAGCGTGGTAAAGAGGGGAAGGAGAGAATATGGAAGAACTGGGAGAAATAATCCATGAGAGAGTGGAGAGAGGACAGAGTCAGGGAAGGAATGGGAGGGGGGGGGAGAGAGCGGAGAGTGAGAGAGAGAGGAGAGAGAGAGAGAGAAGCAGACAGACAGACAGACAGAGAATGTGTGGGAACTAATGGAGGCTAGAATCAAGGAGTGGGAAAAGAACTGTCAGGAAGGAAGCGAGGAGTCACCATGGACAAGTCCTTGGCGGTCCGGAAGCGGAAACCCAGGATCCAATTTCCCTCCACCTACTAAGAGCGCGCGAGCAGGGGGCAGGGAGAGTTCGGGATGGGGTGGGGAAGCACCCCTCATCAACGTGATTGTTCTCTATCGGTTTTCGTGCTCTACCAGAAACATCGAGGACGGTTCTCAAGTGTGCAGGACTTCAATTATGTCACGCACAAAGGAAGACCATTTTCATCAGATGTTTCCGCTCTCCCCCCCCCCCTCCCCCCCCCCCTTGTCTCAGTTCCTTGAGTTTCTCTGTCTCACTGACTGTCCATCTGCAGGTCTCTGTCTCTCTCTCAGATTGTCTTTTCGTCCCTGATTCTTCTCTCTCTCTCTCTCTCTCTCCCCTCTCTCTCTCTCTCTCTCTCTCTCTCTCTCTCTCTCTCTCGATCTGTTAATCTGCCTGTTATTTTTTGTCAGTCTTCCTTCCTGCAGCCCCATCTGCCTGTCTGCCCGTCTGTCTGCCTGTATCTCTGTTTCTTTACCTCTCCTGCTATATCTCTGCCGCTGTCTATCTCTCTTTGTCTCCGTCTCTGTCTTTGAGAGAGAGAGAGAGAGAGAGAGAGAGAGAGAGAGAGAGAGAGGCAGACAGACAGACAGACTGACTGACAGGCTGACAGATGAACAGACAGTCACACACACACACCACACACACACACACACACACACACACACACACACACACAGAGCGGGGGGGGGGGGGGTATTCAGAAAGTGGTTCACTGACAGACCTTGGCACCTGTCAGGGACTTCCTGATGGAAATAGTTCTGTGCTGGGAACGAAATCATTCTTGATGTTCACTGCGAACGAAGTGCCTTTGACCTGGATGGTGGATGCCCAGATAAGACCAGCCGCCGAGGTGAAGTGGTTAACGTCACGGAACACCGCCTGGGGGTCGTGGATTCAATTTCCATCAGAGCCATTTACTTGTAGGATTTTTTCTGCCCCACTGGCTCTCTTACCCAGAGTTGAGTTTCTATGGCTTAATTAGAAAGACTGGGACTACACAGTTCAGTGTCTTCCCCTTAATGGATGCATTTCTGAGAATGTTACTTCATCCTGAAAGTAAGCATAGAACGCAGCCCTGTTGAGCAGTCAAATCAGAATGGAAATCTTGTTGCATTATCTTCATCATCCTCATCCTCATCGATCAGCCTGAAGGGAGTTTCTTGTTATGTCGCCCTTTATGCCTTGCTCTCAAGGTTGCTTCAGTTTTGATTTTTTTCTTTATGTCCATGCCCTAGGTGATGTTCTGTCAGAGTGACTAGTGCCAGTAAAGATTTGGGACAGCCATGGGTAAAGCCCTCTGGAGCGAGAGCTAACTCACGTTGGCTTCATGACAAGTCGCCGGTAGAGAATGTAATGTCGGATTAGAACAGGCAGCACTGAACATCACTGACACGACTCGACAGCAGCGCAGTGTCTCGTCCGGTGGGTTGCTTTATTAACGACTTCACATAGACCGCTCCCTGTGTAGTGTCAGTGCAGGAGTTGTGGCAGGGCAAGTCATCCTGTGGCTGTGGACGGACAGCTAGAAAGAGCGATGTGGGTGCAATACACTGACATGGCATGGAAGGTGAGATTGAATAAAGAAATTTCCTGAAAAGATTGTTTGCAGGTTACCAGCCACTGGTGCACTGGTTGATGTCGCAGGCTTGCAGGCTGGAGGGTCACAGGGCTCGAATCCTAAAGAAGAAATCTAGTCACAGAATGTTTCAGCTAAGACCGGATTCTGTCTATTGTTGTGTATGATAAGAGCTCCAAAGGGCAGTCGAGTTTTATCCACAGACT
>CM065716.1:47150626-47155626 GCA_033310375.1 Conus canariensis | reverse complement strand
CTCTCTCTTCTCTCTCTCTCTCTCTCTCTCTCTCTCTCTCTCTCCATCTTTCCAGGTCCCTGTTTCTGCCTCTGTCTCTGTCTGTCTGTCTCTGTCTCTGTCTCTTCTCTCCTGTCTCTCTCTGCTGTCTCTGTCTCTGTCTCTCTCTCTCTCTCTCTCTCTCTCTCTCTCTCTCTCTCTTGTACGTTGTAGTACATAATTTACATATGTCCCCCAGCCCACCTCACTCCCTACCCCCACTCTCTCCTTCCTCTTCATTATTGTTATTCTCATTTTTATTTTTATTTTATTTTATTATCATTATTTCTTTTATGTTTACTATTATTCTTATTTTTTTGTTTTGTTTTCATTTCTCTTCTATTTTCATTTGATGTTCCTCTATGATTACATGACCGCTTTGCTTGCTTCTTTGCTTTCTTACATTAATTGATTTCACTGCATGTTGTAGTCCCTACTCAGGGCGAGGACTGGATGTAAAAAAGCACGTCAGTGCTTATCTATTATCCTCGTAAATAAAGAATTTTGTCTTGTCTTGTCTTGTCTCGTCTTGTCTTTTGCTCTCTCTCTCTCTCTCTCTCTCTCTCTCTCTCTCTCTCTTCTCTCTCTCTTCTCTCTCTCTCTCTCTCTCTCTTCCATACTTCCGTTTCTCATGATCCAGCATATAACTGGTAAGTCAATCGGGGCAACGTCAACTAAGAAACGACAGAATGACACTTTCACCCGCAGTGACCGGGCTCAGAATATGGAACAGAAGACCGTATTTACCCTGTCATTCGGATCACAGTTCGCACGCTGACCCGTCCGTGGCCTGTCTAGTTTCGGAGCCTGTTTGCTGGGGAGGTTTAGATGTGTGTAGTATGCAGATTTATTCTTCCCTCCATATCTGTTTCTTTCTTCGCTTTTTGTCCCCTCCCCTCCCCCACCCCCTTTTTTCCCTTTGTTTCTTTTTTCCGTGTTCTTTTAGTCTTTTCTTTCTGTCTATCTACCCCCTTCTTTCCTTCCTTTTTGCTTTTCTTCTCACACCCTTTTCCTCCTTTTTACCTTTCTGGTTTTTTTTTCTTTTTTTGTTTTTGTCCTCATCCTTTTTTTCTTTCCTCTTTTTTCATCCTTGGCTTTTTCTCTTATTTTTCAAGTCTTTTTGTTGTTTTTTTTCTGTTTGATGTCTCTTTTCTCACGTTCGGGGCTGTAGCTATGTCTGTTTTTCTTTCTTTTTCTTCGTTGTCAATATTCTCTTATTTTCTGTGTGATCCCCGGGGTGGGTAAGGCTGTTGAAGTCTGTCTTGGCTTGGAGTGAACGCTAATTCGCATTCGTTGGAAAGGGTCTAATGGACGTGCCTAATCTGAAATTTAATCACAGTCTACAGGTTTGATAACATTCTACAGTTGCCTTGAGCAGGCAATTAAGAGTGGAATGTAGTGGAAGTGGTAGAGTGGGTGGTTGAGTTATAGCAGAGGTTTTACTGAGGGAGATTGGTCATCTCACAAAACCTGTGTGAGAAAGAAGATTATAACAAGCGGTCATTGATATCTGGTCTGTAGTCTGCAGTTCCAGACTTACATCAGTACAGCAAGTCCGTGTTAGTGGACTGGCTGGTTAATTGCAAGAGAGTATCAGAAAAAAAACAAGTGGAACATGAAACACGCTTCTCGTAAAATTACACTTTTTCTTTTGCCTGTATTAATACAATTGAGACACAACACTATCCGAGCGTCTGGAACAATACTTAATCGTACCTTTTTTCAAAAGGCTGAAGACTTTGACATATAGTTATTAATAAGTATACTTTGAAAAGTATTCGGGAAAAAATATTAAACAATAGTCTTTTAAAAGGAGCCGAAGCCTGTAAAGAGATTGCCGGGGAACACAGTGGCATCAGAACGGAGTTTTCCACTTCAGAAGCTTGAAGTGACTTGCAAACTATGTGTCAATGTGAGACCTTGCATAACATGCCTAGACAGTATTACAGAATGTATTTGTAATATACCACATGGATGAGTTCAGGCTGTGTTATGTCTTCAACGTTCTTTTCTTTCTCTAGGAGCAAGATGGCGCTCGAAGTTACCAAAAATAGATCATATGATTTTCAGCTGGTGTAGTGAATTTACATCTTTGGTCTTGTTCTACCCTTGCTATTTATTTCTTACCACCATGCAAGCCTTTAAAAGAGAGAGAGAGAGAGAGAGAGAGAGAAGAGAGAGAGAGAGAGAGAGAGAGAGAGAGAGAGAACCGCCCTTCTCGAACACTGTGCTGACAACTTCTACTTACAATCAAATTTAAACAATAATAAAGATGACTGTAATTAAAAAAAAACACGTATTTCGTCAAATTAAAACTGGAAATAAGGAATATAGGGATGGAGGTATAATCAGTGATTAATAATTTGATTTACATGGCGGTGGCGGTAGTAGTGGTAGAGGGAAAACAGGATTGCGGTTGCTGTGTGGTCCATGTTCTGTGGTGGAGAAGGGGGAGGGTTAAGAGCGGTCGTGTGTCTGAGCGTATAGTGATTGACTGAATTGTGTGTATGCGTCTTTCCTTTCCTTTTTTATGTTTGATCAGTTTCTGTCTGATGTCCCTACTGTTTTAATTTAACACGTTTTTTTCTGAAAAAAAAGAAAAAGAAAATTACTCATTCATTTCTTTTTGCTACTACTACCACATTTTACAACCAATTTCTTACTGAAAAGACTATTGATATGTACTATGATAGAACTTGCAGCAGGGGCAAAATTCGAAAAAGTTAATTACACAGGTGTCGCTTGGAGTTATGTGTTCCCAGGAGAGGCTGTTTGAAAATACCGATTACCAGCGGATTCTGTTTCCCGTTACGAGACATAGACCGGAGATTGTTACCAAGCGTTCTTGGAAACTTCACCTTACTGTATGGGAAAAAGAAACTTACTGGCTGAATTGTAGGCAGAAAGCAACATTTTTCGGAAGGGCCTGGCTGTTAGTTAGTCGGTGTGCTCGCAGCCGAAAAAGAAAAAAAAAACAATCACTGCAGGCTTTGTAAGACGTGGGCGACCAACAATGACCTACGACATGTGATCTGAGTTACTAGACTTAGGCAAAAAGAAGTGGGTGAAACTGGTGCTTCATATTTATGGACCCCAAAATGTTTATCATAATACACAACACAACACAACACACACACACACTTACGCACGCACGCACGCACGTACGCACGCATGCACGCGCGCGCACACACACACACACACACACACACACACACACACACATAAACACGCACGCGCGCGCGAGCGCGTACAGGTGCGTAAGCGCGCACGCACACACATATACATATACATACGCATGTACGCACGCACTCACGCTCGCACGTTTGTACTCTCTCTCTCTCTCTCTCTCTCTCTCTCTCTCTCTCTCTCTCTCTCTCCTCTCTTGCTTCCTTCTTTCTCAGCCCTGATGTGGCCCTTTGCGGTCGGCTGGGCTATAAGCAACATTATCTTATCTTCCTTCTGTCTTTTTTTCTGTCTTTTTCCCATATTCTCTTAAGCATGTGCGTGTGATTTTTAACACTTTAACTTTCTTGCCTGATTTTGCTCTTTACATTGTGTTCCTGAACTATTCTTTTTGCCTCTTTCGCCTGTGAGGGTATGGTGTAAAAAAGCTCTCAACCTGTCCATTTTTCGTCTATGAACGCGTTCACATTCTTCTCTCTCTCTCCTCTCTCTCTCTCTCTCTCCTCTCTCTCTCTCTCTCTCTCTCTCTCTCTCTCTCTCTCTCTCTCTCTCTCTGCCCACGGCTTTCGTAAGTTTGTCTATCAAGAACGAATGGAAGATATGTCACCACTATTTCGCTCTATCGTCTTTCGTTTAGAGATAAATCCCCCCTCCAGTTCCAGTCGAGTCCTTACCACCCCCAAACTTACACATATATCCATCCTAGCCCTCTTCACCCAGCCTTCCACTCCCATCCCCTCAGAAAACAACGGCAAAATCCACATTGGAAAAGAGGACAAGGACATCATCAATCACAAATGATTGCACCTCTTTCCCTTTACCCCACCCTCACCCCCACCTCACCCCCACGTCACCCCCTGCCAGCCCAGCCCACCATGTGGTTCATTTCAGCAGAGGTTTGCTTTTATTATCATTATTATTTACTTTTTTATTTATTCTATTTTTTGGTTTATAGATTTGTTTACTGTTCCTTGTTATCTTAAACAGTACACACACACACGACACACACACACACACACACGACGCGCGCGCGCGCGCAGCGCACGCACGCACGCACGCACGCACGCACACACGCACGCACAGAGAGAGAGAGACAGAGAGAGAGAGAGAACCAGAGAGAGAGAGAGAGAGACACACACACACACACACACACACACACACACACACACACACACACACACACACGCACGCACGCACGCACCATACGCACGTACGCACAGAGAGAGAGAGAGAGAGAGAGAGAGAGAGAGAGAGAGAGAGTAAGGGTATAGAAGGAAAAAGACAGATTTGTCCCATCTTTCTTCCTGTCCTCCGTATCCTCTCCCTTCTCCCGCTTCTTCCTTTCCCCCACCCTCCCTCCTTCCACTTCCACAACATTTCGTGCTGCTTGTCCCCTTCATTATGGAAGAAAAGCAGATTGTGTCAAAAATGTCTCTCTCCTGATTGTTGTGTGAATCTTTAGGACTGGGCATATCCAAAGGTGCCGAGACGATCGCTTTTCACAGACAAGGGTCCTGCTTTAGCCAGTGGCCTTCTTATGCTTTTGCCGCTGCTCTTTTCATGCTCTTGGCAGAGGCCTGTTACGTTTTTGCCGCTGGCTGTTTTATGCTTTTGCTGCTGGTCTTTTGAGGATTTTGTCAGTGTCCCTTCTAGAATTTTCTTTGCCTCGTTTTATGCTATAGCCAGTGGCCTTTTTTCTCTCTCTTTCGCAGTGTCCGTTTAGCTTTTGCCGATGGCCTTTTCATGCTCCCGCCCTGATCATTTTAGATGTTGCCAGCGGCCTTCTTATGCTTGAACCA
>CM065716.1:47115626-47135626 GCA_033310375.1 Conus canariensis | reverse complement strand
AGAAAGTTATCTTTTCTCCGTAAGTGGGTCAAGCAAATAGATCGGGTAAGCTAGACTGGCCAGATTTTGAATTGAAGCATACGGGTGATCGACTGTCTGCATTACAGGCGCACCGATTCACATCCATGTCCTGGCATTTTCTCTCTGTGATTGAACTGTAAAGCTGACTGATCGGGCGAAATTGCTTTGGCTGTGCCCACAAGTGGCATCAGTCCCATAAAAACGGCGGGGTCACTCTTGCTGAAGGCAAGCTCTGACACAGATTATCTCCCTTGCAGATTTCCGAACATCGTCCTCGGTTCGGTACCCTTTCGCGTCATTTCACTTACAGACACGCCATCACAACATAACCGTGGTGGAGGAAACAAAGGCAAAGACCTGTCGCTACAACCCCTACCAAGCTTTGCGGAGAACAGGGTTCAGAAAAAAATATTTCTTTGATCTTAACATTCCGAAACAAAACAACCGTGTGCGACTGTGTGGTGAATTCTAAACAAAGGGGAAAATCATGAAGCGATCTTGACAAAAATGAATACACAAACAAAACACTAGCGTAATGAGATAAAAGAAAATATACGCTTTAATCCATCTTCAGCTCTGTAAACTGCAATAAATGATGTTCGTGTAATATGACGGGAACCATTTTACACGATGGGTAACGTTATATCTCTAGAAATGTTGATAGACATTGATTCGAATCCGCACCTCGGATCCGTCCCAAAGTTCAACGGATTCGTCTACTGACCGCGTTTGAGCTTTTTATGAAGTTTGGTACAACTAGGTCTTACAGATCTCGCGAACTCCTACTAAGGGACAAACAAACAAACGTGAAAACGAACATGGCTGAAAACAGAGTATCTTCGGCGAAAAAAAGAAAGACAGAAAAAGATCGGGAAAATGTACGACTTTCAAAAGTAGAAACATGTGGCGCAAGCTAATTACTCTTCAATCTTGCCTCCCCCCAACACAACGCCTGGAAGACCAGTCTCCGACATCATCTTTGTCGTGTTTTATCAGTAACACATGCATCTCCCCAAACCCTGCAGAACCTAGCTGCACAACAAAGCCATTTTTCAGCTGCAAACGCCAAGTTGGCTACTGTTGTCTCTGGCTTCTTTACAACTGGAGTTTTACATGCTTGTTTACTTGGCACACGATCTCGGAGTTCGAAGTAACGTGTTGCAAATTCAAAATCTGCCTGCGTCGAGTTTTTAAAGAAATGGCATCCTTGCTGCCCTTGTTAATGTGTTGGCATTCTGGTGGCATCAGCGTGGTCATCACCGTATGACATATGACAACTGGTTGTTGTGGGCGTTAAGCCTGAATGGAGCTAGGCATGTTATGCAATTTTTTTTTTCTTTTTTCTTTCTCTTTTTTCTTTTTCTTGTTTTCCTTTTCTTTCTTTTTTTGTTCCCTGGTTGTTAATTTTTTTTTTAAATGTGATATTCGGCTGTGCGAGAGAGAGAGAGAGAGAGAGAGAGAGAGAGAGAGAGAGAGAGAGAGAGAGAGAGAGAGAGAAGAGAGAGAGAGAGACGTGAGTAAGTGCGCTTAAGTGAATGTGGTTGTGTTGTGTGTGTGTGTGTGTGTGTGTGTGTGTGTGTGTGTGTGCGCGCGCGCGTGTTTGTGTGTATGCGTGTGTGTGTGTGTGTGTGTGTGTGTGTGTGTGTGTGTGTGTGTGTGTGTGTGTGTGTCTTCCTTTTGGACAGCCTTGGTGTGGTATTCATTGTCAGCTGATCCATTATAACAATTAATGAATCAATAGTTATTGTTCCGATTTCTCTTCGACTTGTTTTTTTCCGTATTGGCTTTTCTTTCCTCTACCTGCAGATTTCGAAGTCAACAGAAGCTACAAAAAGCAAAACAAATAAAATAAAATTGTGAGAAACTAAAAAAAAGCGATATAGGCATATATGTTAAGAAAAGCTGCAAAAGCGTCAACAGAAGTTATCCAAAGCAATTGACATTAATGTAGTTATACATGGCAATAGCAGCTGCAAAATTAGTCAATAGTTACAGCAGAAGAGTCAGCGGAAATTGCAAAACGAGTCAAGAGTAGCTTAGACTTCAGCATCAACAGAAACTGTACAAAAAACTAACAGTGAAACACACTTCAATGTCAACAGTAGCAACAAAAAGTCAACATTAATGTACATTCTCACATATTCAGAAGCTTAAAAAAATAATAGTAGTAGGCCAACAGACTTCCACCTTCACATGAGCTGTACACAAGTCAACAGATGTACAGATTTTCACGTCAACAGAAGCTGTAGGAAGTCAATAGTAGTACAGATTTCTTTGTCAACAGAAGCTTTAAAAGGTCAACACTAGTAAGAGCTTCCTTGTCAATAGAAGCTATAGAAAGTCAACTGTAGTACGAACTTCTCTATCAACAGAACCTGTAAAAGTCAACAGTAGTACGATTTTCCCTGTCAACAGAAGCTGTGAAAAGTCAAAAGTAGTACGAACTTCCCTGTGAACATAAGCTATAAATAGTCACGTCAACGGAAGCTGTATGAATGTCAACAGAAGTACAGACTTCCATATAAACAGAAGCTACCAAAAAGTGCGCAAAAATGCAGAATCCCATGTCAACGCCAATTGCAGGAAGACTCAACAATAAGTAATACAGACTTCGGATTAACAAAAACCGCAAAAAAAAAAAAAAATCAACCATAACACATAATTATTTGCACGTTCACGGAAGTTGCAGATGGTGCTTGCAGGCTTAAAGAGCAATCCTCACACAAACGTTCTTGCTTGGCCGCGACTTGTGTCTCTGTCCATTGTATCTTCTCGATCTCGCCTGTTGCATTTCAATGACGATTTCCGCACGCAAAGAAGTTACACAATAGTAAAGAGACTTAACGGAAACCAGATGCAGGCACACGTCTCGTCACGCTGTGTCTGGAAGCTTGAATAAGGTTAGGCGGAAGAAGAAGAAGGGGAAGACAGCCTACAATGCGTAATCTCAGTAACACGACTCGCGTATTCCTCCGGAGAGGACGATGCCCTTTTGGTGCACGATGAGGAATTCTGTTAAGTACAGGTCAGTGGATGAGTCCTGAGTTTCAATGGCAGAATGAATTTATGTCAATCAGTGGACGGACACTTTCATAAGGGAGGCGTCTGGTTTTTTGTGTGTGTGTGGAGCCGAGTTCATATCAAACATTGTGAGTTCGAAACCCTCAAATAAGCTTTTAAAAGTGAGGCACCACGCTTAATTTAAAAAAAGTTATTTTTGCTTCCGCCTCACCTGGCGTTCTGATGGCAATTGTGAAGTGTTATATAGATCCCCTCACCCATTGTCCTGGATAGTTTGTTCTGTCTGCCGTTTTGCCTGCAGAGTATGTAGACGTTCAATCCGAATGTCGATTACGAAAAAGCTTTCACCCAGTTCTTTTTCACTGTCTCATGCGGAGCCATTCTCACCAAACAGAAAGCGGTAGTTTCGCCAAAATACGATCATCTCCTTTTCCGTTTGTGAAGGTACTGAAACACTACTACACGAACCCTCTGAGCCGTGTAGTTGGAGGTGCCTTTTTAAGATTTGATTTAGGTTCCCCCCACGATGAAACCGGAACTGATGTTATAATGACTTAATGGGAAAGACGTTTGGAATGCGGTGCGAGTCAGCCAGAGAGATGGGAGAAGTTGGGTAGAGCCTCATGGTCATCCAACTTTCCATATGAAATGCAGACCGTGTTGAACTTTGCGACATTTTTTTTTTCTATTTTGCTGAACAGTGAAGTCACGTTTTTTTCCCTTTTCATCTCGTCTTCCGTATCAGTTCAGTGACACTGCACCCGCGCTGCTCAATTTGGCTTCTGGTCCACAACCATAGCCTGGCTTGTTCCAGCACAACTCCACCACTGGCAGTCCACGGGGAGCAGCCAGTGTCAAGTCGTCATGAGACAACCCACCTGAGGAGACATTGAACTGCTTCCGAGTCACTTCGATGATGCTCCAAGATGTCTGTTCAAGTCATGTCATTTTGTTTTATTGCTCAGCTAATGAAAGCAAGACGGGAAGGGGTGGGGGTGGGGGTGAAGTGTGTGGGGGCAAATCAGGGCTGTGTTCGGCAAGGAAGTTCGTTTCTTTGCCTGTTTGTCCACAAAATTGTGCAGAATGTACAAGATCGATATCAACCAAAATGTGATGAAAAGCCCCAAAACGAACCCATTTGAGTTTAGGTGCCGATCCGGAACAAATCTTGCTTTTAGTTCGCGTGGATCTGGAACAGATGTTACTTTTAGTTGGTGTGGATCCGGAACAAATGTTATTTTTAGTTGGTGTGGATCCGGAACAAATGTAAATTTTAGTTAGTGTGGATAAGGAACAAATTTAACTTTCAGTTAGTGTGGATCCGGAACAAATGTAACTTTTAGTTAGTGTGGATCCGGAACAAATGTTAGTTTTAGTAGGTATGGATCCAGAACAGATATTAGTTTTATTTGTCGTGCATTTCTTTTTCGTTGGGTGGCATAGTAATGTTTTCTTTTAAGTTTGTTCCGGAACAAATGGTCAATCCAAGATCCACTCGACCTTGGCAGAGGTCTTCTCCCTGTAGTGTCCTAGTTCATTATTGAACACTTGTTTCGCTGTCATTCAGATGATAAATGCCATAGGCTTTTAGACGTATATGCAATAATTTCCAGTGGTCCCAGTGACTTGGAATGTTCCCCAGCTGCCCACGAGAAACGCATCAAGTATTTCTTTGCAAATGATTTCCTGAATTATGGCTGTTGAATTTAGTCCACCTTGAAGTCTATGCATGCATTTTTTAACAGGCAGATGTTGCGCGGGAGGCCAAAAGTCAAGAGACGTTATTATAGCTAAACCTCGAGGTTCACTACCGATACTGTTCACCAGCCCACCGTTTGAACAAATAGGGTTTGTGGCACTACATTTGGACTCAGTCAGGATGAAACAGTTCTCATCCCGCATTCTGTGTGCATGATAAGATTGTATTATGACAAGATGATGCACAACGAACACAATCACTTTAAAAATATTGTTAGCAAGAAACTCGTTGGAGTTCTGTCACTCCATTTAAAAGACGTATATGCTTAATCTATTCACAGTTAGCTCCTTTTAAGAATCTGGCTTCATCAGCTAATATCTAAATAATGCAAAGGATAGCATACTGCAATTTACAGGGAAAGGAGAGAAAAAATACCATGAAACTTCATTACTTGCAGAGTTCTACCCAGAGATCGTAATCAGTTTTAATCCCCACGAAGAAAGCATACAATCAATCCCTATGCTGATTCAGAAAACAAATATAAGCATGGAAAACACACTAACTGACCTGCATAAGGAGTGAGAATTGTTGGCATATTTCACCCTACCCAAGGAAGGGAAGTCGACCTTAAATCGCACCTACGATAGAAGAAACATTTGTCAATTTTAAGATGATACTGGTGCCATGCTCTCTGCGTGTTGCGGTTGGCTCGTTCAGTATCCCCTGCAGAACGGTCATTTTGATACATGCCACTGAAGAGTCGAGCCTCGGACACAACAAGCAACCCATACATTACGTGACACACCACCAGTGAATCGTGTTTTCATTACAGACCGCCGTAACAGTGCTTCATAACATTAACTAAACGCCAGCCTTGTAGAAACTGTATGATCTTGAAGAATCTTAGTAAACTCATTGAGTTTATGATATTCGTCTTCATTAAGAAGTTAGAGATCTTTAATCATTATCTGGACCAGTCATTGAAGAGAACAAAAACACATAGAAGTTAGAAGTCTTTATTCATTATCTGGATCAGTCTTAGAAGAGAACAAAAACATACAGAGAATGCAGCGTACACCCAGAATAAAGCACGACCGTGATTCTCAAAGACCCCCCTATCAGCCAGCCGCCGTGGTTCGGACGAAGTGTCGTGGGCAGTAATCAGGGAATCAGTGGGTCTCAGTCCTACTATTTTGGTGCGACTTTTCGGGCCTGGGGCTACTGACCGGTATTAAACGGAAAGAACGGAGCCACACCACGAGTTTCGTCCGCTTACATGGATGCGTCTCGATAAATGTTACTCAAATTTCATGACCACAACCGCAAATGTCTGTATTCTCAAGCCTTGTTGACGCCGGGGTACACGGGAAAAAAAAGAAAAGAATGCCCACATTACAGTCGTGCAACGCACTCTTTGACCAGAATGAAACACCCTGCAATTATCCTGAGGGTTTGCAAACTTACTGACCATCATTAAAAAAGTTTCAAGTATGTAGGATTTTATACCCAGTTCTCGTGGTGACCTCAATTCCTAATATATATTCACATTCAATTCCATGTGGTTTGTTTCAAAGGCGTGGACAGCGGTAAGTCCATGGTATTGTCATTCAATGGAGGAGATGACAACGTCCGGAGGGGATACTCTTTCGCGCTGGCTCTGCAGCTAAGCGTTTATCTTTAACGAGTGAATTCCCGGATAAAGTAGATGAGAACTAGCACGACTGAATGTATGGTATGCGAATAATGCCATTGAGAAGGCGTGGAAGATACGCAGCAAAAAGCAGATTATGTCAAGGACCTAGGGAAACCTATCATGTATTCCAGGCCAACTATCTGGGGCACTTTTCCAGTGACAAGTCGTCTTTAATATGCAAATGAGTATGACTTTGAATACTCTTTTGGCAGTTAGGAGCTGATGTTCTGATCAAATCCTAACGTCAGCGTTGGAGAATGCTTGGCCAGATGCCTGTGTCCAGTCTCGCCACGCTGGCGTGTTTGTTCTATACTTGGTTTGGGATTTCATTTTTTGAAAAGTTTCTGTTTTAATATGCTTTCAACCTGACATGTCTCTGTCGTCGATTACGGCTATAAACACAATCTATGCACAATCGATGTCTTCACACACCCCTAATGTCGTATGTTCTGGTCGTCTTGGAACTCCATCTGAGTCAACGTTTTGAAGGGTAAGGCACATAGTATACATACAACAAGAAATTGACTTAGGAGCACGGGTTCATGCCTCTGGTTTTGAAATATGCCTGTAATTCATTAATTCCACGTTGTTTCTATTGCCGGCCGGGGTTGAAATACATAGGAATCGGTTAGAGAGCCAGTCGGGGTTGTCGCCGACATGAAGATTGATAAAAATGTTCCGCCATCAAGTGCTTCAGGGAGCATGGTCAAGCTTGGCAAACCTCGTGACTGATGAACCGCCACACAGCTTGAAGGTCTGGGGCGGTTTGATTATTGATTATTCAGCTCAGCAGCTACTGTCAGTATTGGAGTGAAAGACATCGTTGACCAACACTTGGAACTTAAATAAATTTGAACAAGCAAAAAAAAAGAAGGAAAAACAAAACAAAACAAACAACACACAAACACACAAACAAGCAGAACAACAGAAAAGGAAGAAAAGGAAAAGCTGTTCTGATTCTTAAAAGCACTGAAAGTATTTTTCTCTGTATTCAGTGCTTTTCTTTCTTTTTCTTTTTTAGACATGTCAACGTTATGCCGGTGCAAATGTTCAAAATGGATGTGTGTGTTATGTGTGTGCGTGCGTGCGTGTGTGTGTGTGTGTGTGTGTGTGTGTGTGTGTGTGTGTGTTCAGTTCGTGTATTTTCAGATAAATCCCCAACTTAACTTGTTTGCGGTAAATCTGACCAATGTATTTTATTGTATTCACATATCCCAACAGTCCCATAAAGATTAAACTTTTTTCAACTGAGACTTCAGGTTTGAAAGTCCTCTTTTCTCATTCCACTTCTACTGCGTTTCGCTTTGATTGATGTGCATTCTGCAGTGACCCCTGATGCACAGTTCGTTTCATAGGGAAGATTGATATTGTTGCCTGGCCTCAAGTGGGACAACTGGAACCCCACAGCCGAGTTTCATCACTTAATGGATGCTACTCTGTAAAACGTTGGCAAACGGTCCTGACCAGCTCTTTTGTCTGTATCTCTCGGGTCTGATTGGCGCCGGATTTATCAGGAAATAAAGCGTACAGCACAGCTCTGCCATGTGATGTCAGACCAGAACTGAAGTGCAAAGCATTATTTACATCATCTTCGTTCTCACTGAGCGACCAGACCTCGTGTGAACACTAGGATAACCATCAAAGTCAGAGAAAGAAACATGCGTCTTATAACTTTAAAGAAGAGTTTCGAACGTTCAGTATAAATCTATTGTGTAACATTCTGGGCTGCCTCTTGTGACAGACAATTACCTAGGAATTTAGAATAACAAATTTACATGAGGTAGAAGTAATTATTGTGAAAGTGTCACTCCACTGATTATTCATCCATTATATATCTAAAATCAAAGGCGCTATTGCATCACTATAAGCAATCTGATGAAATGGGGGAAACCACATGACCCTCGTGTTTCCATTCTGCGAGGGCAAACAAGCGGTGGTGCATGTCCTGAGCTCAAAAAAGGGAAAAAGCACTAAATCCAGGGAAGGTACCCACGGAAGCACAACTAAGTCCTTGAACGATTACGCACGCGAGCAACGCTGCCAGAGGAAAAACAACATAATCTAGCAATATTATCCACAATGGCATGTGGACAGGCAAAACACAGTCTGATACATCTGCGACATATCACATGGATATAAATGATTCTGATTGAGCTCTCAGTACCATATGAAGGCAGCGTGGAAGAATAAAAAGACTGAAAAGTATGCCCATCTAGCAACCTAGAGAATCTTGCCTTCAAGCCACAGTCCTCACCATACGGGTTGCTGTGAGGGTATTGTAGGCATTCTGTCGACAGTCTCATCAAACAGCTCATACACACAAAACTCCACTCCTTTGTTGGGTAGATGGGATTAATCCTTGTATGTCTATACAGGGAGTGTCCGCAGGAGTATCAGCCTGTGTACGCAGAAGTTGAAGAAGAAACAGCTCTAAATGACTGAAAGAAGAGGACCAGAGCCCTTAAAGTCGTACTAAGTCACCAAAATAGCCCCTGTAGGATTTGCGCCATGAAATTGATAAAACTTTTAATACGTGTTTTTACCATTCTATACGAATTTGAAGAATCTTTCTTCCTTTGACCTCCAAATCCCCGTCCGGGAAGGGGGGGGGGGGGGTGTTCCTCCTTATCAGACAAATAAAGTTTACAACCCTATTCCTGTGTCCACCTATCAAACGACTTGTATCAGTAATCTGTTGTATTAGTAATCGATTTTTAGGTATTCTTCGTCATTTTGTTTTGCACGTCTTTGAACTGATCAGTACTATCGATCACTGAACTCTCGTTTCTGCAAATGTGCAAATGTGGATCAAATCAACATTGCATGACTGAAAAATCTGCCGTCTACCGCTGGCAAACACCATCTGCTTTGCAAGAATGCAGTCAACCTTACTTGCAGTGTAATGGCGTATTTCTCATAAATTCCGCTTAAAGAGCACGAAACGCTTTCCGGCCAAGGGACATCATCATTACTGAAACCTTATCCATGCATTAAAACGTGCATAATTTAGCAAATCGTTGCCAACAGAAAAAATACTGACCATAGTTTGCGTTATAGCACGTATCATTGTGTTAAATTAATTTTTGTTAAAAGCGCTAGTCCTGCTCGTTTTGTTGAAGTTTTTCTTCATAGTTTTCTGAGAGTGTATTTGCTAACCTGCAGGCATTGAATGCATATTTTCCAAAGGGTAGATAAATGCGAAAATAGCACACACACACACACACACACACACACACACACACACACACACACACAACACGCCACCGCGCGCGTGCGCGCATCATCAGTTTTAAAAATGATTAGGAATCTTCGAGCGCATAACATAGTTGTAATTGCTGGATCTTTTAAAGTGATAAAACTTCCAACACTTCCCCTCACCTGCAACGCCATTGTTTCATTTGGTTACAAGGCGTCTGGTGCTAACTGCTTGGTGTTTTTTTGTTTGTTTGTTTGTTTTTTGGTTTTTTTTTTTTTGGTGTTGTTCTTATTTTCTCATCCAGCCACACTGAACCCATTTATCCAAACAGAACAGAGGATGGAAATAAAGGAACGAACTGAGGTTATCTTTATTGTCATTGCGAAGAGTGAGCTACTTCAGCTAGGCGTGATACTGAACACATAGAATGTTCATTTTCTGCTTTTTGTTTTCTCTTGAGACTCTGCCGATCATGCCGTTTTGATTACATGTAGCCTAAATACCGCATGTGGGAAAGATCATTCAGTCTGTCTATGGCAGAGCATTTTCATCGAATTCTAAGAGTTAACTATTATGCTGCTTTCTCTCAACGTTTCTCTCTCTCGAATAAACAGGAAAAGCTTGGCAACAAGATCGACCCCCTGCTGCTAACTTTGATGGATGTCAGCTAGTCAATGGGCTTCCATGCTGAACAATTGTCACGCAAGTCAGACGTCAACGTAATGAAAGGATCCAATCAGACCGGAAACGTTTGTCCCACAAAAGGCTAATTTTGTCGGCTGCCATTATTTTTTTTCGAACGACCACAACATAGGAGACGCTAAACTGGCACACAGAGCTGATGAAATGTTAGTTGCACGTGCAGGCTGAGTTTCCATGCTGACATGGGCGGAGACGTAACTAAGAGAGAGAGAGAGAGAGAGAGAGAGAGCGAGATCAGCGTAGACTAAAAGTGATTGCAACAGTAGGCGTGTGCACCATCGTGTCTCTGGCTATGATGTGGTTTATTTAAAATTTGATACTGCGAACTCGGATGGAATTCAGCATGCTAAAACATGTCGCTGTTGTGTGTATACCATGTCGCTGGCACACGATTCAGTAATAATTTCATGGCTGATTTCGGGTTAGAATGTTGCCCTTTTTATGTGGAGGTCGCTGGATGAAATTCGGCAATAATTTCAGGGATAATTTAAAGCTCGATTTAGTACAAAATAATGTCACGATTTATGTAAAGTTTGCTTCAAAGACGTTATGTGTACATTAGAAAAAACTAAGCCAGTCTCAGAAAAACAGGGCTAACAACACACCCGTGGCATTACAAAGAGACTCTGGGTGTTCTAATTTAGGAGTAATAAATACAGACCACGATTCTTGATTATAGGCCTTGAGTTTTGACCATACTGAAAGTATCCCAAACACTCAAATCATGAGAATGAAGAAGGTAGTAATTAAAGTTCTTTTAAAGTGTATGCTTGCCATGTTCATCTATTCAATCTATTTTAGAAATCCTATAAGGCAAGAAAAAAAAAACATAGCAGATTCAAAGTAGAAAAGACAGGCAGCGAAAAAGGGAGAGAGAGAGAGAGAGAGAGAGAGAGAGAGAGAGAGAGAGAGAGAGAGAGAGAGAGCAACATTTGAGTTTGTTTCTCCATCTCCAGATATTACCTATCCTCTCATGCTATTAAATGATCACGAGTTGTTGATTACGGTGAAGGAAAAATATAATCACGTGGAAAATATTTTCGTTTCCTTCGGATGAGTTATCGAGTAGTATGTCTTGTTTTAAGAGGGTGGGGGCTTTTTTGTTTTTGGTTTAATTCCTGGTCTGATCACGAGGAGAGAGAGAGAGAGAGAGAGAGAGAGAGAGAGAGAGAGAGAGAGAGAGAGAGAGAGAAGAAGAAGAAGAAGAAGAAGAAGAAGAAATATGATACAGGCAGAGAAACAGATCAAGGGGGGAGTGTGGTAATGGAGAGAGGTAGTGGGTGGTAAGGAGCAGAGGGGGCGGGTAGAGAAGATAAGCAGGCAGACAGACAGCAAAAGCCACAAAGACAAACAATGATACATTCAGAGACAGACAGACAGACAGACAGAGAGAAGGAGAAGAAGAGAAGAAGAAGAAGAAGAAGAAGAAGAAGAAGAAGAAGAAGAAGGTAGGAGGTGATTGGTTAGATGTATGGTAGGGCACTTTAAGGGATGGGGACTGAGACTCACTATTCAATGTGTGTTTGATCTGATTTTCAGGCATTGATCCAGTATCATAGAGCTTTGTGTGTGAACAACCATACGCCAGGCGTATAATTTTCCTGGAAGAGGACGGGGAGGGGGGGGGGGATGCCATATACATAGACAAATGGCATGAAAACAAATGCACATGGCCCCATTAGCATACGCCACTCTCTATTTGATGAGATAACTCTATGACAGAGTCAAAGACAGACAAGGTGAATCACACACACACACGCACGCACGCACGCACGCACGCACAGAGAGAGAGAGAGAGAGGAGAGAGAGAGAGAGAGAGAGAGATTATTTTTTTTTTAAAAGAAGAAGAAAAGGAGACGAAAAGAAGCAATTCTGAACGCCTATTACCACTATACTCCTTTCGTATCAAAAGTTTAAACACAAAAAAGTCTATTCACTGAATCGAAAATCAATAAATAGGCAACCATGACGGCTTTTCTATGTTTTGCTCCAACGTGTTTGGAGCTCGGAGCGTTTTAATAAGAGAACTCAGTGCTGGGCATTCGAGCCAAACAAGGTTTTAAAAAGCCCTGCTGAAAGCTGTTACACCAATTGTTAATAAATTCTCGTCACTCACCATCCCTTACCATCCCCACCCCACCCACCCCCATTCCCCACCCCCGAATCAGGGGTCATCTGGTTGAAAAGTGACAAATCCATTCGTGTACTTCCATCAACAATCAGCTAACGCTAAGCAGTGGCCTTTATTGTTTTGATCTGTATTCTCTCCACGCAATGGGTCTGGTGCCTGGGGCTTATGGATAATTGGTTTGTTGAATGACACTGACGTCACAATTTTGAGCTGAAGAATCAAGGATCACTTGGAGGAAGGGTGAAAGGACGACTTTGCAGGAATGTAGTTAACAACGACCCATATGGTGGGAATAGGAACCTGTTGCTGAGGCGTCAAGGCCGCCCTAATTGCAGAACATGGACAGTTTCAACAGAACTGCATACCGACGGTAGCAATTTCGCAAGAAATGCAGACTACCGCAATTTCATTTGAATTGTTGGTTGTACGTTTTTATATCAATTGAAGAATGCAAGCGATTTTATCAGTCTTTCAGACTGCAAGTAGTTTTGCCAGATTTGTAGACTACAACAGTTTTGACAGCTCTGTAGACAACAATTTCACCAGATTCATAGACTGTTATATCTACCCAGTTTGTAGACTGCAATAACTAGATTTATACATTATCATATTTTACCAGTTTGTAGACTGCAATAACTAGATTCATAGACCTTAATATCTACCCAGTTTGTAGACTGCAATAACTAGATATATAGACTATCATAAATAATCTACCGGTTTTTGGACTGCAATAACTTTCACCGGAGCACTAGGCTGTAGCAATGTTACCGCAACTGCAGACCGCATCATTTTCACCAGGACTGCAGACATCCGAAATTACACCAGAACCATGAACTGCGGCATTTTGAACCAGAGCTACACACTATAGAATTTGTGTAACCAGAGAGGCAGAATGTGGAGTGAAACCAGAAGTGCACTTGCGATAATTTGAACTAAAACTACGCACTGCAGCAATATTAGTCAGAACTGCACGGTGCGGTAGTTTAAAACCACAGACTACAGCAATTCAAGCCAAACTGCAGACAGTGGCAAATATAGACCACAAATACAGGCTGCGGCAATTCAGAACAAAGACATGAACCGCAATAGTTTCGCCAGAACTCGCCTACAAACTGTGGCAATTTCGGCAGAAGAGCAGACCGCTGGAATTGTCGCCAAAACTACAGATCGCGGCAATTTTACCCAAACTGCAAACTGCAGCCATCGGATGCTTTGGAAGTGGGCCTCCTTCCTCTTCATCTGCTCCTGGGCGCACGCAGCCAATCAGCGTAATGTGAAGTGGCGATACTGTAGCAGTGTCCGACAGTTGCCGGTGACATGGTCATTAGCTCATGATCGCGATTCCGGATCTAAGTGAAGGCGAGCAGAATCACTTTTAGAGAAAGAGTGCTAATTCGTTTTGGCCTGAAACACTCTTTGTCAGCCAGGACCGGTGTTTCGTGGGCACAGAGTGGAACCCTGGAGCAAAAGCGTTGATTAGGTACCGGGCAAGTTCATTTTAAGCTAGGGACGTTAATTATCACCCAGATAATGGGCGTCAATTATGGTTTTTTTCTTTTTGCCCGCATTTCTAATATTGTCACAAGATATACAACCTCTAATCGAAAGAGGAATCTTTTCTCTGATAACTTACTTTCAGTGAAACTGAATTGTGTGTGTGTGTGTGTGTATGTGTGTTTGTGTGTGTGTGTGTGTGTGTGTTGTGTGTGTGGTGTGTGTGTGTGTGTGTGTGTGTGTGTGTGTGTGTTCTGGTCTTTCTTGTTTTCTTTTTGGCTGTTTTTTAACGCCATCTTTTCTGAATTTACATTACTTTCTGTACTGAAACGTGCTACATATCCACACACACACACACACACACACACACACACACACACACACACACACACACACAGATAGATAGAGAGAGAGAGAGAGAGAGACAGAGAGAGAGACAGACAGACAGACAGACAGACAGACAGACAGACAGACAGAGAGAGACAGAGAGAGACAGATAGAAAGACAGACACAGGCAGACAGACAGACAGACAGACAGACAGAGAGATAGATAGATAGATAGATAGATGTAGATAGATAGATAATAGATAGATAGATAGATATTGTTCCTATCTCATCTTCACGTGTCCCTCAGCGGCGATACTGCCATTGCGCTCCTTCTAGCTCATCTCTTTAACTGCCGCACCACTCATTTCCTGTCACAGCCTCAGTACCGACAGCCCGCAGAGAGCTAATGATATCAGGCCGTCATGAGACAACCCACCAGAGGAGATACTGCACTACTGCTGGGTCACTCCGGCAAAAGTTCAGTTGTGCCTGTTCAAATCCAATTCACGTAAGACACCAGCAACAAAGTCACTTGATGAAATAGTTATCTGACTAGTCGTGACAATCTGACATTTCACCCTAGCAGTTCCTTTTTTCCCATTATTTTAGTCTTGATGTGCTTTAACCTAATGCTTTTCTGAGGGTGTTTCAGTTTCAGTTTTTCAGTAGCCAGGCAACTAGACATACGGTGAGGAGGAAGGGGGGGGGGGGGGGGGGGGATGCCACCACATGGAGAAAAACAAGCGAGAAAAGTCATTCCTGTGAAATTCCTATCTTTGACATTGGCTCCAGCTTCATGTCTTTACCGAAGTGTTTTGGATTCAGTTTTATTATAGTCCTACCGACCACAAGAACCATTCCGGAAGAAAACACTGCTGTGATGAGAAAGAAAGAAAAAAGACTAGAACTATATATCCGAGGACTGAATGCCAGAACCCAGTATCTCATATGCATATATATAAGGGAGATACTGGGTTCTGGCAGTCAACCCTCGTCAGTCTGTTACAGTGTATTTGACTGTCAGGAATATTGATTTAGCTGTTCATCATTCTAAAGTGGATAAATGTAAGTTATGCTGAATACCCAATTCGTTCTGCTTAGTTTACTACAGACAGGTTTTTAGATAGTAAAATGAATGTGAAAAACATTTCGGTGAAACAAAAATACGGTTAGAATGCCCTCCAAACGATATAACCGCAAAATACAGCAATTTATAGCCTTTCTCAGCGGTAAAAAGCTCGCAACTAGGCTGCCAAATCCCAAGAACAACAACAGCATAGCTATATACAATGAATTACAAAAAGAGAGAAACAACTTACAGACAAGTAAATGGACTACAACGACAGAAAATAATTGGACGAGAGTTACATTTAAAAAAAATGGAGTCGCAGAGAACGACGTAAAAGAGGAAAGTACTTTCATACAACTTCCAGATGATTGTAATAAAACTGTATTGGAAGACCTCCTGGTGTTACCATGGAAAGTTTACAGAGGTGATGTACCCTGTTTGGTCTGCACGCACTGACATTTCCAAGAGCAACTGAAACCTTCCACGGAGAAGACTGACGCGACAATTTATTGTAGAAACGTGCTAAACACTAGTTTTCTAAATGTCACTGATTTCTTTCTTTTTTTTCTTTCGGCCTGTCAAGGAAGTTTATCTTTCACCTGCGCCTGTTGCTTTGTTTGTCTGTCTGCCAGCAAGGTGACGCTGGAAGTACTGGACTGAGTTTAACGAAATATGGTAGACATAAGGAAGGTGGTCCAAGAACAAAAGTTTAATTTTTGGTGCGGAACTATGTATCCTTCCGACCTCCGTGGAGGTTTGCGCACTCCCAAGGGCTATTCTGGTTTCGGTACACGTTTTGTTGCTCTGTCCACTGCGTCCTCGTACAGGCGTTGTTCCTATCTTGACACCACCCTGCTCCCTAACCCCCACCCCCTCCCCCCTTCACGCAACCCCCCCTCCCCCATCCCCTTCACTTTCCCCTCCTGTTCCACTCCACTCTCCCATACACAACCAGCCACTTCGAAATTGTCGGCCAGAACACAAATATCCGCCTGCCTTTATTAGGAGCCGGACTGACTGGGCGGCGATTGGCTGAAAGGAAGTAATCAGTCCTGACGTCACCTCCGCACGTGTGGGTGATTTTTTCGGCTGCCCTTCTTTTTATCTCCACCTCACAAAAGACGCAGAGCCTGACACACGCAGATAATTGGTTCGCGGACGAAATTGGGCTGGTTTACGCAGAATCACTGAGGGTCAGGGGGTAGGAGGATGAGGCAGGGGAGGGTGAAGGGGAGAGAAACAAGACGGCCCACAAAAGGAAACGGGATAGACCCGGCTGTGTTTGATGAGATGGCTCTGTCTGGTTATGTCCTGTATTAGTACACCAAAATTTCTCTTTGACTCCCCCACCCGTACCCCGCCTCCTCCCTATCCAACGGCCAAGGTTTGGTAGTTTTGAAGAGAACTTATCTCTAATGTAAAGAAAACTTACCACTACGAGAAGAAAAATATGTAAGTATATCTGACATGGAGGTGGAAAGTCTACCCCCAGCAAGAAGAGAGAAAATATCTCTATTATGGCAAAAAAAAGCGTATATGCAGCATAGGATAAAGTTTGCTCTGAGCGGGAAAAGAGAAAGTTAATATTCAGCATGAAGAGAGCTAGCTTCCCTCTAATATGCAGAGAGAGGAAACTTATGCCAGTAAAGAGTGGGCAAGCCTAGCTCTAGCAGGGAGAGAAAAAGTGTATATCAACAAGGAGAGAGCACGCTTATCTCTAGCAGGGAAAGAGAAAGCTTTTCCCCAGCAAGGAGAGAGAGGAAGCTTTCCTTCAGTTGGAAGAGAGAAAGCTTATACCCGCAAAAGGAGAGCAACCATTCGTTTAACAGCGTGAAAGAAAATTTATCCCTTCAACAAGAGAGTAAGCTTATCACCATCAGGAAGAGAGAACGCTTATCCCTGAAAGAAGAGAGCAAGTTCATCCCCAGTAGGGGGGCGGGGGTTGGGGGGGGGGGGAGAAAGCTTATCCCAGCAAGGAGAGAGAGAGTTTATCTCCAGCAGGGAAAGAGAAAGCTTGTCCCAGCAAGGAGTAAACATGGAAGGGAGAAAGCTTATATCAGAAACCAGAGAGCAGCCTTACCTCTAGTGGGAACAGAGAAACACTTCAGCAGGGAGTGAGAAAGTTTATACCAGCAAGGAAAGAGCACGTTTACTATCTGCAGGAAGTGAGAAAGTTTATACCAGCAAGGAGAGAGAGAGAGAGAGAGAGAGAGAGAGAGAGAGAGAGAGAGAGAGAGAGAGAGAGCGCAAGCTTACTGTCTGCAGGGAGTGAGAAAGTTTATACCAGCAAATAGAAAGCAAGCTTACTATCTGCAGGGAGTGAGAAAGTTTATACCAGCAAGGAGAGAGAGAGAGGAGAGAGAGAGAGAGAGAGAGAGAGAGAGAGAGAGAGAGAGAGAGAGAGAAGCTTACTGTCTGCATGGAGTGAGAAAGTTTATACCAGCAAATAGAAAGCAAGTTTACTATCTGCAGGAAGTGAGAAAGTTTATACCAGCAAGGAGGGGAGAGAGAGAGAGAGAGAGAGAGAGAGAGAGAGAGAGAGAGAGAGAGAGAGAGCGCAAGCTTACTATCTGCAGGGAGTGAGAAAGTTTAAACCAGCAAGGAGAGAGAGAGAGAGAGAGAGAGAGAGAGAGAGAGAGAGAGAGGAGAGAGAGGAGAGAGAGAGAGCGCAAGCTTACTGTCTGCAGGGAGTGAGAAAGTTTATACCAGCAAGGAGAGAGCAAGCTTGCTATCTGCAGGGAGTGAGAAAGTTTAAACCAGCAAGGAGAGAGCAAGCTTACTATCTGCAGGAAGAGAAAGCTCAGAATGCTCTCTTCAGCAGGCAGAGAGAAAACTGACCTCTAACACGGAGACCCAGAGCATACTTAAATGGAAAGAGAAAGCTTACATCTCGTAGGAAGAAAAAAAGAAAGAGAGAGAGAGTTCCAGGAGGAATGGAGAAAGGAAGGGACAGAGTAAGCTTTCTTAACTAGGGAGAGAGAAAGCTTACCTCTGTCATGCAAAGCGTATACAGCAAATATCTGAAATCTTGTAATCAATTCCATTTGAAATGTTTATCTATTATGTTAGTCAGTGCCGTGAGGCAAGAATGGTTTATCACAAACACAGATTTATTTGGGTGGAACAAATCTGATTTCTTAAAATGCCTGAGGATGTCTTCGAAAGGTTTGGACGAAACAGACAAGACAGAGATTGGTCTGTGGTTTCAAACATTGGTTTCCTCACCCGATTTATAGTTTGGAATGATTTGAGCAACTTTGAAAGTTTCTGAAACTAGTTTTGACTTATGCATAGATTGCAAGCGTGAGTGTCTCAGAAGTAACTGATGAAACGATTTTCAGAATTCTGCAATCCGATCCACAGTATTTCTTTTGGATGACTTAGATTATTATTCACTCGTGGACAGGCAAAATCAGGATATCTGACTCAGAAGGTATGCTTATTCACACAATTTTTTTTAAACATTTGAATGATGAAAAATAGGCTCGTCAGGCGTTATTGCTGATTTAGCAGCTTCTCAAAAATGTACATGGACTTTTCAGTTGCGATATTTTTGATCGATGAAACTTTAGTATTAGGTAAGACTTCTATTGTCCAATTGGGTTACAGTATTCCAAATTGATTTGCTAATTGTAATACAATGAAGCAAGTCGCTAAAATGCTTTTCTTCTTTTATTCCTGGATGCATTTACTAATTAACACATTTTTTGTTTTGTGATTTCATTTTGGGTTGAATATTCTATTGATAAGAAACAACCCAAAATACTCTCATGTTTATAACATTAGCGCTCATATGAGAGAGAGAGAGAGAGGGGAGAGAGAGAGAGAGAGAGAGAGAGGAGAGAGAGCAAAAAAAAAAACCCAAACAAACAAATATACAACCAACCAAACAAAAGGAAAACAAACAAAAAAAAAAAAAAAAAAAAAACGGCAAATGAATCAAGTAACCAATCAACGAAAACAGAAGGTTCCCACATGCATGTCATTTCCCGTTTCTTGTAAGTCTTTGTGTTCGTGCACTTTTGGAAGAGGACGAGAATCTTCTCAGTAAACAAGTGGCCTGGGTACTAGTCGCACATCAGAAACATGCTCTCTCTCTCTCTCTCTCTCTCTCTCTCTCTCTCTCTCTCTCTCTCTCTCTCTCTCTCTCTTCTTTTATGTCAATTTGTGTTAGTGTTCAAACAACAAAGCGCCTCTACTTTCTCTCTTAGTATCCAGAGACGGATTTTGATATTCTAAACGGTAGAAGACTCTATGGCGAAAATGCGTTACTTTTCGATTGCATCTGTTCGTTAGACTCTTTGGCTTTGAAGCAGCCCAACAAGTCACAGTACGCAAAGTTTCTCATTTCCTTTCATTGTCATGATGGTGAATATAATAATGATGACGATGACCACGACGACAACCATGATGGTAATAAAAACGATGATGATGATGGTGGTGGAGATGATAATGACAATGATCGAAGTTCGTTGGTTCATACATTTAGTCAAAAAAAGACGTAAAATGAAATAAAATGATATTTAATTTTTTAAACCTCCAAATTAACCCCGTCGGTGTATGATAGATTAAATGTTTGCAAATGGAAGGTAGCAGCATGCATTATACTGTATACTGATCTTTACAAATCAATCAAAGTTTGAACAA
>CM065716.1:47095626-47098126 GCA_033310375.1 Conus canariensis | reverse complement strand
GCATCATCTATGTTTCTCGGGGTTTTAAGATAATCTATAATACATTATTAGTTCATCATAAATTCTATGGTTACATGATGGATCAGTCACATTTATCATAATTTATTCCGGTACAAAGTATATCATTTACGCATCAGAGTTTATTTAGGTGCTTCACGTTTTATTTATGTATAATTATGTTAGATTATGGTACTTAATACATTATTCATCCAGCATGACGCATTCAGGCACACAATGCATTCATTACTCATCATGATATATTTAGGTACATAACGCATTATTTATCCACCATGACGATTCCAGGTAAAGAATGCATTTGTTTTACATACCACGAACCATCCAGATCGGTGATGACTTAGTACACTTGAATAATCATCCATACATCATAAATTGTTTAGGTTACTCTAATGCAAAGTCTACAAATAGTGTTAATATTGTCCCTTGTCTATGGAAAACGTTCATTGCGTTTGAAATCAACGTATTACATAAATAACTACGCTTTTTTTTTTTTTTTGCCCTCACACGAACCCTGGCTCCAGAAAAACTTTTGGCTGTAAACGACTTGTCTTCAAGGGTCTCTGGTGATAATCTCAGCATCATCCTGGGAATTGACTTGACCTGCTCAAACTCCAAACTGGTTTTTACACACACACACACACACACACACACACACACACACACACACACACACACACACACATGCTTGGGATTCACAACATATCAATACGATTGAGGTTTCCAAAGGAGGGGGGGGGGGGAGGGGGGATTATTTTCTTTCTTTTCATTTTCTTTCTTTTCCTTCGTGAATATATTTATAAAACTTTTCTTTCTCGGATATAATGGCTGGCTAGAATGACAGATCAAGAAAAATTAGGCAGATTAAGGACGGTCTTCGAAAACATTCCAAAGTTTAAGTCATGAACTCTTCGCCAACGGCATAGAATACTCTCTCTCTCTCTCTCTCTCTCTCTCTCTCTCTCTCTCTCTCTCTCTCTCTCTCTCTCTCTCTCTCTCTCAATTTTTAAATAAAGTAACAATTGTTGAGATTTTTCCCAACTGAAGCGCAGAAGCATCTCATTGCTTGCGGTGGAGGTTAAGTGGCAAGAAGAGCGATTTCGGGGGGGGGGGGGGGGGGGGGAGGGGGAAGGAGGTCATGATTTAGGACCAGATAAAGTAGATAGGTAAAATTCTTAGTGAATAAACCATGATTATTACAAGATCTGCGATTTGATTTAGTTTTATCACCTATAGTTTGTCAACAATTTCATGTATGTGAATAATGTCATATGTATGTCACAGATTGTTTAGGTTTATAACTCGTCATTTGTACATCACAAATTATTGAAATTGTGATGGATGAAACAGATGCATTATGTTTCCTTTAGGAATATAATCCATTATCACTGTATAAAAATTCATTCATTTATGTAAACTACATTGTACCGGTCACGATGTATCTTGGTATGCGGTACTATTGACCTATCTTGAACATTTAGGTACATAGTGCATGATTTACTTACAATGCGTTATTCACATGCACGAATTGTGCAGGTATCTGTAATATGTAAATGTTGATATTGCCCCTAATCCACTGGGGACTGGAATAGCTCAGTTGGAAAAGCGCCGAACTCGTGAACCAGGGGTTGCGGGTACGAATCTTCCCTGGGGCGTTTCGGTATAATATAACTCAAGGATCCATGTGTGAACGCGCGCATAACATTTTGCACACACGTGGAATCCCATCACCAACTTACGGAAAAGAGGCCAATTTGGTCGTTGGTATGGGTGGCACTTAAACAGATAGCTTGCACCAAAAGAATGAAGTGTGGAGGAAAAATGGATTGACTGACAAATTAAATGATGCGGGAAAACACTGGATATAGTGCCAGTAGGCAGCTGTTCATTCGGTTCCTTCCAGGTAGGCAGCACGTTGCGTAAAAGAAAGTACTGACTGTATAACGCTTAGGGCGAGGATAGGCGCTATACAAGTACTCTTTTAAAACAGTAATAATGATAATAATAGATTAAAAGAATTTTCACGTTATCTAAAATTATACATAGATAGTATTTTTTGTGGTCCCAGTTATCACTTATTAACATAAGTTCATCGAAACATCGTCTTCAAACTGTCTTGTCCTGAAAGTTCATGTCAATTTCTCCACAAATTAGTTACCCACAGAAACGCCCAGCTGAATTTGTTGACGAAAATGTTTGTAATTAACAACGGATCAGTTTGATTTAGATATTCATCGGAGGTCTTTTGTCCGTTTTGTTCTTGTCTTCTTTTACCGTATAAATGAACTCTAAAGAATTAGTTTGTTTTGCTGGTATTTAGGTGGACTAGAACAGCGTATCGAATTAGGCGATTAACGATTGTTTAGTAAGCATCCGAAACGTATTAACTTTTGGCTACGTGCTTTAAATACTCTCTCTCTCTCTCTCTCTCTCTCTCTCTCTCTCTCTCTCTCTCTCTCTCTCTCTCTCTCTCTCTCTCTCTCTC
>CM065716.1:47078126-47083126 GCA_033310375.1 Conus canariensis | reverse complement strand
ATCTTTATCTTGTCTCTTTACGTCGAAACCCCTGCAGCAAAGAAAGGCTGCACGTGATTTAGCTGTACAGTGTTGTGCAACGCACACCTGCAGCAGAAGGCACGATAGAACAGCCATCAGGAATCTTGTAGCAGTGCACTTCCGCCTCAGCCGTTAGCAACAGCCCGAACAAAAGAAAGGGGCGAAAATGGATGTCAGAACCTTTTATATCAAGGCACTCGATTCCAGTTCCATTCCTCTGACATGCCGACCCCTCCACCCCTCCCTTCCTCATCTCTCAGTCTCCACTTCCTATCCCACACTTTCTCCCATGATTCCCCATTCCCAATACCAACTTTCCAACTTCCTTCCCTCCCCCTTCCCCCACCACTACCACTACCACCACCACCCTTCATTTTTTTCCGTGCAGCAAAACTGAATCGCATCAGGCGAGGGGAGGAGAGAAGGAAAAGCGTGTGTATGTGAGGTGGGGGTGGGGGTGGGGGTTGCACCAGGAGGATATGTGTGCAACATTCTCATGTTTCCGTGTTCGATGCAGGTTCACGCCGTTTTCCTGTAGGTTAGCGCTAGCAGCATTTGTTTGAAGTCACGTATCTCTGTCCCATTGTCTTATCTTTAAGCAACAGGAAAAAACGAAGGATTCGTAACTAGAATGATATGAATGAAGAACAAATGTGCTCCTGGTTTTCATAGATGTCTTCCTTTTTTCGGGAAAACGAATGCGTGCTAATTAACTTAAAGATGAAGCATATCTGTCAGACTGCCATTTTTCTCTTCATCCTTCCTGGTCATACTGACGTTAGGAATAATAACCCTGTTTACAGTTGGACAGGGACGTTGCATCATGCGACAAATGATGAACATACAAAGAATAAAGCGAAACGTTTGCTCCACTGGAAACATTTTTGACAGAAAGAATGCAAACACCTGCCACAAAAGCAACACTAAATTGAAGGACGTACAAAGAATAAAAGCAAACAGTTCTTTTCCCATACACACACACACACACACACACACACACACACACACACACACACACACACACACACACACACACACACACACACACTTTGACGAGAAGAGAAAAAGCAGCCTAGCAAAGGAAACTAAAACAGAAAAAAACGCATATTGCATTTAGACACTGCACATGACAAGACAGGCAAAATTGCCTACAGGACGTTACCGTTGATGTTTAGGTTCACAAAGGACATATAGCGATGAAACGCACGTTTGGAAATGTAATTAATAATATGATGATTGTCACTCCTATTGCCCTGATCGTCCACGTAAAGTTCCATGAGTGTTTGGGGGTGATACAAGATGATGATTGTATTTACTAGAGAAATTGGCTGCGGCGGGAAACTTGAAACCATCCGCTCGTTTTGACTGTTTTCGATCCATGCCCAGCTCCAAGCCCCCGTTCCGTGTTCACTCACGCCCTCACCATCAGTCCACCTCTGGTTATTATCATAACATGATGATAATGATGACGATAAAGGAAAATTAATAACACCCCATACCCAGAGTAATTATGTGGCGTCTGGTGATTCAGAAAGAGCAACTAATTGGGGAAATCTAGACATGAATGCACACATGAATAAACGCAAGTCCAAAGCATTAAAATCATGCAG
Source organism: Conus canariensis (assembly GCA_033310375.1). Taxonomy (NCBI): domain Eukaryota; kingdom Metazoa; phylum Mollusca; class Gastropoda; order Neogastropoda; family Conidae; genus Conus; species Conus canariensis. The sequence goes on along the minus strand of CM065716.1, from coordinate 47,081,495 downwards.
AAAATATGCACAGTGGTATAAACACGCATGAGTTAGCGATAAAGAATGACAACGTTTGCGCATATGAAAGCAAATATAAATTCAAAGCATTAGAATCACTTGTGTAAATTGATATCCAAATTCATCAGTGTAACATTCAGATCTAGGAATCAAAAACAGCACAATTTCAGTTAACAGTTACACACATATCCATACAAACACTTAATAACCAAATATAGGACAACTGCAAATAGCATGCCAATCGAATCATGATACAACAGAGCAAATTATTGCTCAAAGCGGTGTTTTTAAGGCAGGGGCTATTTTTGTGACTACAAAAGATACAGGAAAGTGAATTCTCCAAAACTGAGGCAAAGCAGACAATAGGAGAGGGAATCACCTTTTTTTCTGACGTGTGTGTGTGCGCGCCGTTGAAATGCCCAGGATAGAGTAGCATCGGCCAGTTCTATGGACTGATCGTCATGTTTCCATGTGTATGAAACTGCATGTGAGTGATACTGATTCCATGCGCGTGCTAGTCAGTGAAGCCGTCCTAGCCCCGCTTACAGCAGTAGCAGCTTTACAGATTGTCTTTTCTTGTTGTGCCAAAATAAATTCAAAGCCTGGATAGTATAAAGAGCCTGTTCCTGCTGGCAAATTATGTTGACTGTTCGACGACTGGGGGTTCTTTAGCAGACGACGCAGTACTCTACAAATCGTCTGTATTAGTGTGTTATTCGATTCATTATTTCTTCATTTGTTTCTTTTTTATGGAAGGAAACTCTCTTGTAAGCCGTTTCCCAAGCCGTGCAATCAAGAACGGCGCGGCTAGGCTGCCCAGATATACTGAAATTTAGCACAAGCAAGTTCTGATATTTTATTTGCAAAAAGTCAACGTTACGCCAACCGTAGGTCAAGTACACAGCACCTTAGGTAAAACTCATAGACAGCCATTCCACACGTCAAAAAATTTGGTGCTGATGTCGTAATAAAAGTGAAATCCTCACAACTTCCTAAAAACCTCAGTGAACCTGTAAACAAACCACAAATGTGTGTTTCTGGTGCCAAAATTGCCTTTCCAGAAAAATAAAAACAGAGGTAGTTTTCTTTGCAAAACTCAGCTCAGTTAAAAAAAGAAAACTGTCTTCAAGCTACTGTTTCACGAGGCTAGGGCAACTCTCCATTTGTTAAGCTTGTCTGAGACATTTCCTTTATTCTAAGACGCGAACTTTAGCATGAAACGTCAAACTGCCGAAATCATGTCAAGCTGTCTGTTCAGAACATCGTTGCATCAGCCGGATGACCTTTATTACCTTATGACAGGAACTGCATAGAAGCCCTAGTTCCTTCTTAAATATTGCTGAAATCGACCTTTGTTTATACAGCCACTTCAAGGCACTTGGAATCTGGCAGCGCGGCCTATGGACAAAGGTTTAAAAAATTAGAACTGTTCATTCAGCTCCGACAACAGCGCTGGCTTCCTGTCAGTCACAGGATTAAGTAGAAATGCTTACACTCTTTTGCAAATCTTGGAAAGAAATCCTGCTTGGCGCTATCTCTCTGAACTCTCTCAAGTTTACATCCCCGCGCTCTTCCTTCTTTCTAGTGCTGATAATCCCGTCTTTGAAGTTTCCCCGTTTCATGAATGTCAGCATGGACGGAGAAAGCCTTCTGCTCCTCAGCCAAACACTGCAATTACAGACTCCAAACAAAACCTTGGTAATCCTAGATACAATCCCTCTTATCGTTTCTGTAAACCCAGCCTAGAAACCTTTTCTTCTCAAAACACATGTTCTTTGGTTCTTTAACTATGGACCCGCTGATTCCTGGAGCTATGTAACTTATGACTGTGCGAAATGTTCAAGAGCATATGCGCAGGTGCGCGAGTGCGTCTGTACGAAAGAGTTAGTGTGTTTTCATGCATGTATTTGTGCTATTTTCTACCTTTTGTTCTGTCTCTAAACCGATTTGATTATAAGACATGTCAAGGACATTCTCAAAATGGTTTATGGTGTCATTCTTTTTGTATGTTTGTTTGTTTGTTATAATGTTATCTTGCTTGTGTTTGTTTTTCTGAAGTGAAACAAACTTGTGCGGGCGTTGATTCATGGTCAAACAGCACGGTCCAAAACACAGTGATGATCAATGGGTTGTGTGGAACATACGTTCAGGCAATCAGAGGCTCTCTTGTTTCACTGGATTTTTTTTTCTTCTCCTCTAATCTATGAGACAAGTCGCCGGGATATGAGAGAGAGAGAGGAGAGAGAGAGAGAGAGAGAGAGAGAGAGAGAGAGAGAGAGAGAGAGAGTGTGTGTGTGTGTAAGAGAGAGAGAGAGAGAGAGAGAGAGAGAGAGAGAGAGAGAAGGAGAAGAAGAAGAAGAAGAGGAAGAGGAGGAGGGGAGGAGGAGAATTAGAAAAAGGAAAAAGGACAGAGAAAGAGAGACAGATACAGAGACAGAATGAGTATGAGAGAGGACAGAGAAGGAGAGACAGACAGACAGACAGACAGAGAGACAGACAGAGAGACAGAGCGAGAATGGAGGATATCATTTCTCCAGCAGAAATGAAGCTTATGGTGATCAATAGGGAAATGCGCCATGAAGCGATAGAAAGAAAATGACCAGGCCATCTTCCAAGATTAAGACATACTTTGCCCTGATGATTCTTTCTGCTCTGTTTACTGGGAGCTTGCAGGCACGGAAATCAACACGTCAACAAGAAAACCGTATCGTTAACAAACAACCAACACGTAAGCAAGTGAACAGGCAAAGGAACTCGTAAACAAACACGTACAAGAAGTCAAGAAGTCCGTAAACAAGCAGAGAAGGGCGTCAGACAACACACCAGTTCTTAACATCCTGCCTTCCCCAATCTCTTCCTTTCTCCTTTGCTGGTTTGTTTACCTTAATGGTGGAGGTTATCAAGGGCATATATAAATAACTCAACAACACAAAAAAATTAGGGGAATGCACCATTAGTTACCTTATAATTTTACAGTGAAAAGCTCTCTTAAGCAGACAGGATTAAAAAAAAGATTCGTTTCCTATGTTTCCCAAATTACATTTGGAGTAAATTACCTTACCTCGTCCTTATGTCATCACAGTATATCATTCTATTCTAAGACGATGCATTAAAACCCGAGTGTATAAGATGAAGCCATATAGGCAAGGCTTTTTGATTCAGTTTATGGGAGCTTTTCCCTCAAGTTCAAACCTTGGTATCATCTGGTGGGTTAACTGCAGAGCGGGATATTTTCCACACCCTCTCCTAGGTCAACACAATAGGAGGATTTTTCAGTGGCTGAACAGCCTCCGTGTATGTGGACGCGGAAATCAGATACGCACGGCGAATGAAACAGTCTGCTTACTGCACAGTCTTGTTGCTGTGTCT
>CM065716.1:47065626-47068126 GCA_033310375.1 Conus canariensis | reverse complement strand
AGCTGTAGTTTGGAGAGCATTTTCACTGTGGTGTGCAGAATGTGTATCTTTGAAAAGCGCCGTCGCAAGGGAAAAAGCTTTAAAATACACTCCAACTCGGAAACCATGGATCACCTGATTTCCTTTTTCTCTGTCGAAAAGGAAAAGGACTTAAACTTTAAGATGTGCTCCAAATCTGATACAGTTTATCAACTGGCTTCCTTTCTTCCATCGAAAAGGGAAACAATTTGAGCTTTAAAATGCACTCCAAATCTAATTACCGTTTATAACCTGACCTCCTTTTCTTCTTTGGAAAACAAAAAAAGATTCACGCTTTAAAATGTACTCGAAATCTGATATTGTTCATCACCGGATTCCAGTTTTTTTTTTCTTGTGCATCAAAATACACAAAGATGAGTATCTTCTCAGTTTGGGCTGCAATTTCGAAAACTACAGAAATCTGATTCGAATAGTATAATCAAATGATAAGATTAATTGTTCGGTTAAGAAAAAAGAATCAACAACAAACGTGATTTCATGATTCCAAGTAACCCTTTTGATAACAGTACGTTTCCATAGACCGGAGGATCCCTGTAATGAGTGCCAAGAGGGTTAATGTTAACTCTACGGAGAACGGTGGTTTCTTTATTCGACACCTGTTTCCCTCTCCGCAGACCACTGGGTAAAACACAGTTTGTGGGCCTCGTTCGTTGATGTCAGTTTGTCAGTGATCGGTTGACGCGAAAAAAAAATGAACAGAAACAGACAGACAGACAGACGGACAGGGACAGAGAGAGAAAAATCGCTGTACTGAACATCTGCCACAGGGCCACATTTCAAAACAGGAAATGGATAGATGGATGTGTGCTGGGTGGCAGGGAGCAGCGGAAGAAATACATTTATCTTGCATACGAGTTCGTAAAGAAACATTTTCGCCCAGCTTTTCTTATTCAATTATCCAATTGTAAGCAAACATTTCTCCTTTTCGATGCGTGGGAAATGTACATCGATGACTGATTGTCACGTTATTTGCTTGATCTCAATAAGATACTCAAAGAAAAAAGAATATCTTAGAGGAATGTTTCTCATAGATCTGAATATGCAATCATTTCAGTAAGAAATTATGCTCATTTTCCAGGTCATCTTTGGGAAACAGGCAGTGTTTTCGAATGTATGTAATTGTTTGATAGCGGAACATTGAATCTGGACAATGTGACTCTAAAGGAGTATGTCTCCACAGCGTCTAATACAATGTGCATTTTGCTGTCGAAGATAACTTTAAACGATCTGTAACAAGAACATGTGTCTGGATTTCTAAGGGCACCAGACTATTTTTCGAAAGAATATATGTCTTTGCTGAAAGATTCTCGTCAACCACTTCACATCACCTACGCACTGTTATAACCAGACCACGTTACAGCCTGTTTCACATTTCTCTAATTTATGAAGCTCAGCATATTTTTCACTTTCTTCTGATCCATGTTGATCTAACGTCTGAAATACTAGACAGGGTAGTCTGGTTTCAGCCATCCGTTGTAATCTAACCCTGTGCCTTCATGTGTGAACAAGAGAAATTGATGATGGAGCACTATAATGAAAGAAAACAAACAAACAAACAAAAAACAGCAGTTACAATTTCCTTTAGACTACTGTGTTGTTTTTGTTCAAATCCTTGAAGAGTGTGCATCGTGACAGAACATTGTAAGCGATTTTGTGCTACAATACGTTCTTCTCTTTCCTTTTTAATTTGGGAATCTGCTTGTATGCTTGAATTATATTGCTTAATGAAATCAGGATGTCATGGCGAATGTACAGGCTGGTCTAGTGTGGTCAGTGTAGTGTGTGTTCAGTACGTTGTTGTGTATCCATGATGTAGAGTTAGTCGTAAGAAGGTGCGTTGTCATCTGGTAGATGAAGTCGTTTGGGTTGGTGATACAGCTGGCCATGAAGTCTGAAAACCTATTAACCGCATCCAGCACTTGGGACAATCCTACAGCTAAATAAAACAAATGCCGGGGGATTGTTGTTTTATCGAATGAAATCAAATGAGTTTCCTTCGAGACAAGAACGTATCAGTCGTGTGGATGCCAAGCTTAACTCGACAGGCTGATTTTACCATTGAAGCAGCATGTCGATAATTTTTGCTCGGAAATGCAATGCCTGATAAAAGGACAAACGGAACAGTAAACAGGAAATATCATTTTTTTTTTGTTCTGTGTGCTCTGTGTTGTCATTTATGCTATGTAATTCGGTGTCGTAAGCAGTATTCGTTGGAGTTGTGGGCGGGTGTTTATTTCATCACGGGAGCAAGAGTTACCTTATCTGTTTTGTATTTAAAAGGGATAAACATCTGACAGTGTTCAGCCAGTGAAGGCGGTGACCCGGGAAGGAACAGGGTCAGCTAGGGAACAGTTTTGTTGCAATCCTGAATTATGTTGCCGGCTCCCTAGGCTGCTGGGACGGCTGGGTGACTTTTGTTCCGAACTTTCTTGAAACACTCCTTGTTTTGCGGCTAGTGCGG
>CM065716.1:47048126-47058126 GCA_033310375.1 Conus canariensis | reverse complement strand
ACCTTATATTTCATCGCCAACTATTCGCTTCCTTCTAATCTGTTCCCCACATCCCAAGAACTTCAGACTCTGTAGGTAGAATAAATGAAAAGGGAGAGAAGGGGGAGAGGACAAAGAAGGTGGGGGTGGGAGGTGGGGGGTGGGCAAAGGAGTGGAGAAACAAAGCAGGGAGATTGGGGTATGAGGAATTGGATGGACGTAGACTGCGGCGTTAGAAGCGGGCGGGAGATGTGGTGAAGGAAGGGGGTTGGTGGGGTTGAGATGGTGGAGGGTGTTTACAGCACGGGTAGACTTTGAAAGGAAAAGGCGTTTGAGACCACTGCAGAGAAGGGGTAATGCTCCGAGCAAAATGGACGCCAGCCACCATTGATGACGGTGAGTACACAAAACTTAACTGGAGGACTTAAGAAAAGTTCTGGCAGTGGTCTAGACCTTGAAGGCGAGGTAAATCTCCGATGGCCAATCTCCGATGGCCAATCAGAGTCAACCACGCTGTTGGGAAGGTTATAAGGATGCCGCTCCGTGTCTGTCGAATGCGATGTTGGGAAGAACTGTTGTGAATGAAGGAAAGACGTCTCCCTTTGAACTGAATTTGTCTGGGGTTTTGTGTGTTCATCTTGTGTCAGTGTAACTGACTTCAAACACAATCTGACGGCTTGGATGAACATATGAGGCTCTTCCAGAAGCTGCAATAATGATAAGTACTAAAGTCAGCTCTCTCTCTCTCTCTCTCTCTCTCTCTCTCTCTCTCTCTCTCTCTCTCTCTCTCTCTCTCTCTGAGGCTCTTCCAAAAACTGAAATAATGATGAGTACTAAAGTCCGCTCTCTCTCTCTCTCTCTCTCTCTCTCTCTCTCTCTCTCTCTCTCTCTCTCTCTCTCTCTCTCTCTCTCTCTCTCTCTGACTGATTCAAGATTACAAAGCGCAATGGCATACCAAAATAACACAGAGTGACCGCTTCCATTTTCACAGGACATTTAAGAGTGTTTTGATTTTGGTCCCCTACCTAAAGTCAGTGTCATGTACAGTCAAGAATTAATCTAATCAGTGTAAGATTAGGTGTGTCACAACCAGATGTACATGGAGTGCGTTTCCGGAGGAATGTGACCGAAAATGAGTTGCTGTGTCCAATTTGTGAACTTTAGATAGAGACAGAGACACACTTCATTTTACAATGCCAGTTGTATCAAGGGTTAAGAGAACAATACATCCCAGCCAGGTATTACAACATTCTTTCACAATTTAAGTTAACAATGCTGTTTGCATCTGAATATAAATCACTGATCGTTCGCCTTGCTGTATTCATTGAAAAAGCTTTTATAATACGCCACAACTTCCTGAGTCCTGAGTGAACTGGCTTCAGACTGGCAACCGTTTTTGTTTCCCTCTGTGTGTGGGGGTGGTGGTGGTGGTGGTGGTGGTGGTGCGTGTGTGCGTCCGTGCGCGCGTGCGTGTGTGCGTGTGTATGTGTGTGTGCGTGTGTGTATGTGTGTCTGTATGTCCGTGTGTATGTGTGTGTGTCTGTGTCCTTTTATGCTCACTGAGTTGTCTCATGCACTAAGATGCCCATCAATCCTAAACATGTTTGATATTGTAAAAACCCACCATAACATGGGCCAATGGCCGATTCATTAAACCATCCAGCGCTTAGAGTGCAGTCCTCTCTCTCTCTCTCTCTCTCTCTCTCTCTCTCTCTCTCTCTCTCTCTCTCTCTCTCTCTCTCTCTCTCTCTCTCTCTCTGTTTTCCAGCTGATGAAGTATTAGCTTACCAGTTTACACCAACTGCTCATGATAATGTTAAAACATTCCCAAGCAGTCTAGATAAGATCGACGATGGCAGTGGGGTTGGGGTTGGGTCGAATATCGCTTTGATTATAAGGCATTGTAAAGAAGACAAGTGATGTGATTTTTAACATTCTTGTAATGTTGCACTTCAAAAAAGCTATGTGTCATTGTTTATGTTGCCATGTGACTTTTTTTTTTCTTCAAATGAATAAAGATTTAACATCATATTTTTTTCCTATGGACCTTGACCTGTGAACCGAATATATTCTGGTTCTTGTCCCTCTCTGTCTCTGTCTCTGTCTGTCTCTGTCTGTCTGTCTCTCTCTCTCTATCTCTCTCTCTCTCTCTCTCTCTCTCTCTCTCTCTCTCCACACACACACACACCATCCACCCAGAGTTTCATGACACACCAAACTTAGTTTGCTTCGTTAATATTCACATCCCCGACGATCAGAACAGCCAGTTGTTCACCGAATGCACGTCCCCCACCCAAACTCGTTTCAGCACATCACCTCTAACCTAATCCCTTAACCCCGACCATTCCCTTCCTTCTAATTCCCTCCCTCATCCCGACAACTGCAGGCTGTACATGCAAAAGGAATGAAAAGTAAGGGAGTGCATGTAGGCAAAGAAGAAGGGAGGGCCAGGGGATAATGGAGAGACGAGAGAGGGGGATGTAGAGGGGGATGAGATGTTGAATGGATTTAGAACGTGGAATGAGAAATGGAAGAGAAACGAAGGAAAAGTGAGGGTAAAGTGGATGCCGGCGTGATTTACAGCACGGCTAAACCTTGAAATGAAGAGGCTTTTGAGAACGATGCAGAGAGGAAGTAGAACTCGAAGCACAATGGGCGCCAGCATCCATTGATAACGGTTTGTACACAAAATTTAACTGGAGAGCCAGTGAGAAGCTCTGGAAGTGATCTGGTCCTTCAAAATGAGATAAATCTCCCGTGGTCAGTCAGAGTCGACCACGCTACTGTAAAGGTTATCAGGAAGGACACCACTCCAAGGCGACTGAATGCGCCATTGTGAAGAGTTGTCGCTAGAGAAGGAAAGGTGTCTTCCTTTTAATTGAATTCGTCTGGGGTTTTTTCTTTGTGTGTCAGTTTGGTGTTTTGCCCAGAGAGAGTTATCTTGTGTCAGTGTATCTTACTTCAACCCAGTCTGATACTTAGGATGAACTGATCAGAAACAGCTCTTCCAAACACTCGATTGATAAGTACCAAATTAGAATCAAATCAGATCAAATCAAATCTCTCTCTCTCGCTCTCTCTCTCTCTCTCTCTCTCTCTTGCTGTCAAAGCATTAAGTCACCAGTTTATACCAGCTATATATGATAACATTCCTGCACAGTTTAGATGAGTTCTTCTGAGAACGTTGTGTTGTTGTGGGGGTAGTAGGAACGCACGTATAAATCCGTATTTTGCTATTCATATAAAACATTCTATAGAAGCAAAGTGATATGATATTCATATGTCCTTGAAATTCTGCCTGTCGCTTCAAAAGTCTTGTGTTGTCGTTTCATATGTTGCCATGTGATTATTGAAAAAGATTTTTGAGATGAGTAAATTTTAACTTCGTATTTCTTCAAATGAAGATTCTCTTTTTCTGTTGTCTCTCTCTCTGTATACATACAAACATACATGCATATATATATACAATAAACTAATAAATTCCAAGGATAAATACCGAACACCATTCCAGCAACTTACAGAGCAGCTTGGTGTTGCAATGATTGCAAGAAATATTAAATTATAAACAAAGCTTGCTCTTATGTCTTAGATTGAAGAAATAGGGGGAAATAAGCATTCATATCTGCAGTGGTAGATCATTCTGCCTAACTAACAGTATGTGCTTGAGTGGGTAAATGGGGAAAAATAAAATAAATGCTTCTCAAAAAGAGCCTTCAGCAAGCTTATAGTCTCCAAGAAGGAGACAATCTCCAATAGGGAGGAAAGCCACTAACATATAACTCCTGGTCAGATACCGATATTTCGAAACCTGATTGTTTCTCCTCAGTGACCGCGGAAAGTGGTAATATGACTCCTCTGCCTTTTCGGTTTTAAGAAGAATGCTATCCCAGAAAAGGCTGGTGTGCAATACCGTAGTATGTTTGTTGAGTTTTCAAAAAACCAACCAAAGGTGCCACCTAAGAAGCAAAAGAAAATCACGAAAGAGCAAAACAAGCTACATTTTCTTGTGAAAAGTAGAAAATATAAAAAAGATAACCTCTTAAGACACAAGTGCTGAGGGCCAGTTCTTGGAATGAATCCGCAAGGGACTAAATTACAATAAACTAATAAATTCCAAGGATAAATACCGAACACCATTCCAGCAACTTACAGAGCAGCTTGGTGTTGCAATGATTGCAAGAAATATTAAATTATAAACAAAGCTTGCTCTTATGTCTTAGATTGAAGAAATAGGGGGAAATAAGCATTCATATCTGCAGTGGTAGATCATTCTGCCTAACTATTTTATTTTTCCCCATTTACCACCACTCATAGCAACATATAACTGTGGTTTATAATATATATATATATTGTATTTTGTGTGTGTGTGTGTGTGTGTGTGTGTGTGTGAGTGTGTGTGTGTGTGTGTGTGTTATCCACCCAGCATTTCATGACATGTGAAACTTATCTAACTTTGTTAATGTTCCCATCCTTGATAACCAAAACAGCCAGTTGTTCACCAAATGCACATCCTCACGTCACCCAAAGTCGTTTCAGCATGTTATCTCTCGCATGATTCCTTGACACTGACCATTCCTTTCCTTAACTCCCCCCCCCCCCTCCCCAGCCCCCATTCTGAGAATTACAGTCTCTATTATGCAGAAGGTATAAAAACTGACAATGTATGTAGGGAGAGGGGAGGTTGAGGGGGTAATGGGGGACAACAGAGGGGAGACTGGGAGAATGATGTGTTGGATGGATGTGAAATTGGGAATGAGAAGGGAGGACGAGACAAGGGGAAAGGTGAGGGAAAGGGGGATGTGGGGTAGAGGGCATTTACAGCACGACTAGACCTTGAAAAGAAGCAGCACCATAGACAGGTGCGGAGAAGAGTTAATGCTTCGAGCAAAATGGGCGTCAGCCACCGTTAATAACAGCTTGTACACAGAGCTAACTGGAGAACTTTATAAAAGCTCTGGAAGTGGTCTAGTGCTTGAAAGCGAGGTACATTTCCCGTGGCCACAGTCAACCACGCTGCTGTAAAGGTTATAAGGATGCCGCTCTGCTGCCATTGAATGTGCTGTTGTGAAGAGTTGTTGTAAGAGAAGGAAAGACGTCTTCCTTTTAATTAAAATTTTTCTGGGTTTTTGCTCGTTCGTTTGTGCGTTTGTTTGTTGTTTCATCCACAGAAAGTTATCTTGTGTCAATGTAACTTAGTTTGACCTAGTATGACATCTTGGAAGAAGAGTTGAGACACAGCTCTTCCAAACACTAGAACAATAATAAGTATCAAAACAAACTCTTTTTCTCTATCTCTATCGATCTATCTATCTATATATCTATCTATATCTATCTATCTATCATTCTATCTATCTATCTATCTATCTATCTATCTATCTATCTATCTGCTCTTCTGTTGCTGGAATATCAAGTTGCCAGTTTATGCCACCAGCCTTTGAGGGTGGTGCGGGAGTGGTGGTGGCAGGAACGAAGGTACTGTTTGGAATTTTGCTCTTCATATAAAAGATTCTCAGGAAGGGAAGTGGTGCGGTTTGTAACATTCTTGAAACGTTACCTGTCGCTTCAAAGTCTTGTGTTCTTGTTTGATATGTTGCCATATCATTTCTATTCCAGCTAAATAAAGTTCAAAGATCATATTTCATCATATGGAGCTATGGCCTGAATCAAATGTATTCTGATTTCTCTCTCTCTCTCTCTCTCTCTCTCTCTCTCTCTCTCTCTCTCTCTCTCTCTCTTCTCTTCTGTCTGTCTGTCTGTCTGTCTCTCTCTCTCAAATACTCGGAACAGTTTTCATAAAAGACAACTTTACTTTGCTTCGCTAATGTTCCCATCCTTGACAATCAAAGCGGGTGGTTTGGCCCATCATCAGCCAAACTCGTCTCAGCATGTCACTTCTCAACTGATCTTCTGTATCCTCTCCCATCCTGAGAACTGCAGGCTCTGTACGCAGATGGAATGAAAAATGAAGAAGTAGGGGGAGGGGGAGGTAGGGAGAATGGGTAAGGTAGGGCGAAGTAAGGGAGAACTGGGGGTGCGCAGTGAAGAGTGTGATGGATATAGAAGAGAGAGAGAGAGAGAGAGAGAGAGAGAGAGAGAGAGAGAGAGAGAGAGAGAGAGAGGAGAGAGAGAGGAGAGAGAGAGACGAGGGGAAGCGTGAGGGTGAGGGGAGATGGTGGATGTCATTTACAGCACGACTAGACCTTGAAAAGAAGAGACATTCGAGACGAAACTCGAGAAGGGCTAATGCTCTAAGTGAAATGGATGCCAGTCACTATTGATAATAGCTAGTACTCAAAGCGTAACTGGAGAATTGGTGAGAAGCTTTGGGAGTTGACTGAAATACTAGGTTACCAGATTATAGCACCTAAATATGATAATATATCCAAGCAGCTTTTATGAGCTCTTCTTTGTGGACGGTGTAGTGGGTGAGGATAGTAGGAACATGATACGCACTATTCAGAATTTCGCTATTCATATAAAACATTGTATAGAAGGAAAGTGGAGTAGTTTTCAACATTCCTGAAATGTTGTCTGTCTCTTCAAAATCGTGTGTCATTATCTAATATGTTGCCACGTGATGATGTTTAGATTTTGTTCGGTAAGTAAAGTTAATATGTCCTTTTTTTTTCATTTGGCGTTTTGTCCGTTACAGAATGTGCTCTCGCTCTCTCTCTCTCTCTCTCTCTCTCTCTCTCTCTCTCTCTCTCTCTCTCTCTCTCTCTCTCTCTCTCTCTCTCTCTCTCTCAAAATGTCCATCAAGAATTTTATGACATGCTAAACTTAGTTGGCTTTGTTAATATTCCCATCCCTGACAATCAAAACAGCCAGTTGTTCATTGAATGCCCATCGTCACTCAAATTCGTTTCAGCATTTCACCTCTCGCCTAATCCCTTAACCTCAAGCATTTGCCTCCTTCTCAATCCCTTCTCCATTCCAGGGACTGCAGGCTCTATATGCAGAGGAAATGAAAAATGAGGGAGTGGGGGGTGGGAGGGGAGGGAGGAGGGGTAGGGGAGGGATTTAGAGAGGAGACATGGGGGAGATGAGGAGTTGGATGGATGTTGAATGGGGAATGGGAAAGAGGCAGAGAAACGAAGGGAAGAGTGAGGGTGAGGGGGATGGTCGAGGGATTTATTGCACGACTAGACCTTGGAAAGAAGAGGTGTTTGAGACTGATGCAGAGAAGCGGTGATGCTCCGAGCAAAATGGGCGCCAGTCACCATCAGTAACGGCATGTACACAAAGCTTAACTGGAGAACTAAACTGAAGCTCTGGGAGTGGACCGGCCCTTCAAAAGAGCCTATTCTCCTGCAGCCAAGCAGAGTCACCCACGCTATTGTAAGAGTCAGAAGGACGCAGAATTATGGCCATTGAATGTGCCTCTGTTGAGTGTTGACGTGAGAAAACGAAAGGCATCCTACCTCTAATTGAACGTGTCTGGTTTTTGTTTGTTTGTTTGTTGACTGTTTGGATTGAGACAAGAAGATGTATCAATGTGAGATACTATGCGTCAGTACGACATCCTTGATGAAACAGTGAGGCTCAGTTCTTTCTGACGCTTGAATGATTATGAATACCAAAATCTACATCAGATCTCTCTCTCTCTCTTTCCTCTCTCTCTCTTCTGTCTGTCTGTCTGTCTGTCTGTCTGTCTGTCTGTCTGTCTGTTTTGTCTGTCTGTCTGTCTGTCATTTTCTCCCTCTTCCTCTGCCTCTCTCTTTCTCTCTGTCTCTCTCTGTCTCTGTCCCTTCTCTTCTTCCTTCCATCCTCTCTCTCTCTCTCTCTCTCTCTCTCTCTCTCTCTCTCTCTCTCTCTCTCTCTCTTTCAGCAAGGACGGATTGGAAGAAAAGGCTCTGCCTAAAATCTCAATCTCGATCGAATAAAGGTTTTCTGAGTTCCGGGTTCTCTCTTTTTCCACATCCCACCCCTCTCTGTCTGTTTTCTCTCTCTCTCTTCTCTTCTCTTCTCTCACTCTCTCTCATCCGTCTCTCTCTCCCCCCCCCCCCCCCCCCCCCTCTCTCTCTCTTCTCGCCCGTGCGCGTACACACACACACTCTCTCCGCCTCTCTACTGTCGCTGTGTATCTGCGTCTCTGTCTGTCTGTCTGTCTGTCTCTGTCTCTCTGTCTCTCTCTCTTTCTCTTTCTTTCTAGTTCTCTCTCTCCCTCCCACCTCACACACACAACACACACACACACACACACACACACACACACACACACACATCACGCACGCACGCACACGCACACCACACACACACACACACACACTCAAAGCAATAAATGGAGGATCTGAGTATAAATTGCAGTTAGCATACGTTAAAGAACCCTGCGCAACAAGGGAAGTATTCACTGTAGAAATGTGTGCTTAAAATTAACCTTGATCGTTAGCCAAGAAGAAAGGGGGGGGGGGGGGGGGGGTGTAGGTAGCGCTGAACTGTTACGACCTGTTATCCGCCCTAGAGAACTGACTGAATTTCACAAGAACTTCACAGATACATCTCTTGTAATGATAAATCTATACAATGGAAAACAGTACAATACAATACAATGTAACTCGACACAAAGTAACACAAGACAACACAACACAGTTCAGTTTAGTTTGATTCAATTCAATGCAAAACGATCCACTGCAACTCAACACAATACATTACACTACAGTGGAATACAATGCACTTCACTAAAATACAACCCAACCCAGCCCAGAACAATGCCACGCAAAACTATCAGGTCTCCAGAACAGATTTGCAGCAGGAAATGATATGGACGAACTTTGTTTGGAAAGATGGAGAGACTGGGTAGAGACTGGGTAGAGTAAAGGATAAAAGAAATCTCTATTTAAAACAAAATTCCCCTGGACAGACCAGACCGTGCTGGTCTAATCCCATGGAGAGTTCATCCCATTAAACACACTCCCCTGCGAGGTCGTGCCACCGAGTCTTCAGATTGTCTTTTTATGATATGAGCTAGATGAAAGTCGGCGTACGAAGAAATGAATTCGAAAACTGAATAGGGCAGCACCAGCAAGGGAGAAAACTGTGTTTAGCCCTTATCTGATTGCAAGAATGGTTTGTGTCGTTCCTTGCTATCTTTCAGCCTCAGCATTTTAATAAGTAGAATAATACGTTTTGATTACGGTCGATATCAATGTAGGTTCACTAGATGTGTCTGTCTTTTTTTTTTTGAGAGGACATTCATATCTCTTGTTTCAGAGGACAAGAATTGCGACAAAGAGTTCGACAATGAGATATTAACAAGAGAAGAAGGTATAGAAAAAAAACTACCAAGAGAAAGACCATGATAATGCAAAACCAACAACGTTTAAGACATAGAAACGCAAGAACCATGACATAGACCATAACAATGCACAAACAACATTCGGAAAGACATAAAAACGTAAGAACTAAAACAATGACTACGACAATGCGAAGGCAGCAACAGAAGACTTGGAAACATAAGGACTGGGACAAAGACCTTGGCAACAGGAACGTAGCAACAGGAGAAGACAGATAAACTTAAGGCTAGACAAAGACAACGGCAATACAAAGATAGCAACCAGAGAAGACACGGAAACATAAGCAAAGGAAAGACCATAACAATGCAAAGATAACGAAGGGAGAAGACGATGAAACACAAGGAGCAAGACAAAGACTGCGGCAATGTGGAAGAATCAACCGAAGAAGGCATGGATATAGAAAGATTATGGCGAAGATCATGGCAATGCAGAGGTCTATACTGGAGAACATGTCAAGCCATGAGGCAAGACAAAGACACAAGACACAGAGGCAGCAACAAGGGAAGATATGGAAAAACAAGGATCAAGACAAAGATTTCGACAATACAAAGGTAACAACAGGAGCAAGCATGAAAATAGAAAAAAACTAAGGCAAAAAGCGTGGCGACGTGAAGGTAAAACCAGCAGGAGACATAAAAAAAAACAACTATGACTGGTCGAAGGTAACAACAGGAGAACATATGGTAATAAAAGGACCAAGGCAAAACACCGTTGCCGTGGAAAGGAAC
>CM065716.1:47038126-47043126 GCA_033310375.1 Conus canariensis | reverse complement strand
ACAAAGCATGTGCTATGCTCTTTAATTCTGTTACCTTTCTTCTTTGTCGTTATCACAATGTATACAAAGCGTTTCGTATGTTTCTGTATATGTATACAAAGCATATATATATATTTATTAAAACCGAAAAGGCAGAGGAGTAAGTTACCACTTTCCGCGGTCACTGAGGAGAAACAATCAGGTTTCGAAATATCGGTATCTGACCAGGAGTTATATGTTAGTGAGTTTCCTCCCCATTGGAGACTGTCTCCCCCTTGGAGACTATAAGCTTGCTGAAGGCTCATTTTGAGAAACATTTATTATCCCCCATTCACCCTCTCAAGCACATACTGTTAGTTAGGCAGAGTTATCTACCACTGCAAATATGAATGCTTGTCTCCCCCTATTTCTTCAGTCTAAGACATAAGAGCAAGCTTTGTTTATAATTGAATATATATATATATATATATATATATATATATATATATATATATATATATATACCCATACACATATGTCTGAGAGCTATTTTCCGTCAAGGAGGCTTTTGGTCCTTAAAAGTACATTGCATCTTTCAATGAATCAACAATCTAAGAGTAATTGAATCAAAGTTCGTATTGGAACGCGGTCTTTCATAAATCATAGAAAATATTTTTTTAAAAAAAAACTGACAGAAAAGTTATTTTCGGTGCGTAACGTTGAGAAACAAATACACTGTATGTTGATCTGCACAGGCATTTTTTTTTATTTTTATTTTTCATTTTGGCTGATGGGCTGCTAAAACTTTTGACAATAAACGTTTTGGTCTTTTTTTTTCTCTGTCTCTCTCTCTCTTTCTCTGTCCCTGTCTCTCTGTCTGTCTCTCTGTCTGTCTCTGTCTCTCTGTCACTGTTTCTCTGTCTCGGTGTCTGTCTCTCTTTCTCTCTCTGTCTCTCTCTTTTCTCTTTCTCTCTCTCTCTGTCTCTGTCTCTCTCTGTTTCTCTTTCTCTCTCTCTGTCCGTCTGTCTGTCTCTCCTCTCTCTCTCTTCTCTCTCTCTCTCTCTCTCTCTCTCTCTCTCTCTCTCTCTCTCTGCCAAGATCTTCATGAATTTGTTGAAAGAGAACATTTACTTTTTTCTTTCACTTTTACGTGAGATTTGAGATAAGTCCCCAAGGGTATATTGTCTATCTCTGATTTTCTCTGTTTCTGGCTCTCTGTCTCTGTCTGTCGGTGTGTCAGTCTGTCTGTTCGCCTGTCTGTCTCTTTCCGTGTCTGTCTCCGTCTGTCTCTGTCTGTCTGTCTGTCTGTCTGTCTGTCTGTCTGTCTGTCTCTCTCTCTCTCTCTCTCTCTCTCTCTCTCTCTCTCTCTCTCTCATTTAAATCGCAAGAGGGGACTCTGGAAAGCCTCTGATAGTTAGACTGGAATGAAATAATTGGAAAAAAGAATAAGTCAATACTACATCAGAACTGCAGAGAATGGGCTGAGTGTGCGCACTCTGTCCACTGAGTGAACTCACAATCTCTCAAAGATTTCGTCAAAGACAGCAATTCAGTGCCAATATCCATACAAGATGCCGGCATCTTGTTTGTCCAGTCAAGAGCAAGCTTAAAAATCCTCCTCCATTTCCAAAGTGTTTACACTGTGGGACAGGCTCCATGTCCAATTTAATCAGCTGATAGCAAGCACCGTGAACACAGAACACGGAATTAAACTAGAACATTCTTTTTTTTTTCCAGATAGTCCTCAAAAGATCCATACGCTATGAACAAGGAACCTTAAACATAACCTCAGCGATCCGATTGCTAAGCGCTTTGTGAATGTGGAGAAAGAGTGTATTTTACCTTTTGTTTACTCCACTTTTGCGTGAGATTTGAGGTAACCCCCAAAGATAAAGCTCGCAAGTAGGCAATGATGAGGGGGATGGAAATGGGTCAGCGATTCTGCTTGCTGTGCTCTTCTGTGCTACTTCGAATCGGGGTGATGGTAATTCTCACGGCAAAATCCACTGGCTTGGTTGACATATTGGTGATTGGCGGGCGATCGTTGATGGTACTTCAAATTTCACAAGCCTCTGTATATTTGTGAAGGATGATTAACTGCATGGTCCTGCATTGTGTTGTTATGAAGCTGTACTCTGGTGGACATTCTTCTTTGTAGAAAAAAATATTTTCTTTGAAAGATTGGTTCTAAAAAAGTCTGGCATGGTACGATTAAGGGAATTGTTAAACACTGATTAGTGCTGTGTTTTCTTATTTGTCTTGTGTAATCGGTCTGCTTTCTATCTTTTCGTGTCTGTGTGTCTATCTATCGAACTCAGTCTATTCCAAGATGTTCATTTACTGGCATGTAAAATGTGAGAATATTTCAGTATTCTTTCCATTTGTTGTATATTCGGAAGTGCCTGTTCTGAAATCGCAGGTGGACCAGAAAAAGAATGTCATTTTTAACATCTTTCCAAAATCCACATGCTTAAGATGTTTTTGATTTCTGTTTTTGTAACACTCTGAAGCTCAAAGGCAGCCAATTTCTCAATACGTGATTAAAGACAGTGTTTACATGAAGCTTACGTGTGTGAACGAAAAGATGAAGAAATGTTGGGCGTCAGTATTAAAACAAAATTATCTTGTTAATGCAAAATGGATAGACATTCTGAACATTTAAATTTGTATGTGGGATGCGTTTGGCGTTCGTTAACAGTTTTACCCATGGGTTAATTCAGTTTCCGCACAAAGTTCAAGAAATAATGTTGGATTTAGAATTACATGGAAGGAAGGTTGAGGCGTTGGCTGTTCACAAAGTTTTGTTTCAAAATAGATTGAGATTTTCATGAATTACTCAAAATGTGGAAAATGTGAACGTTTATGACAGAGTTGTGGCAGAGAAAGTGTTAATGATTAAGAGAATCAACGCCTTACAAAACAAGTATCTTTTTATGCGGATAAACAGATAACATTGTGACGGACAAAGTTCAAAACTGGAGCAGCAGAAGTCATGGTGCAATTTTACCGTCACGCAAATATTGTCGAACATGCCTTGTCTATTGTGTATGAATCGACAAGAAATTGTAGAGCATACATTCTTACGCTGCCTTTTTAGATATACGGCAGAATTATCATAATGTGGAAATATCTCTATGAAAATCCGTCTTTATTTTGGACCTGTTGCGTTTATGGCCATTCAAACCTTTAAAAAATGTGCGTTTTCTTTCTAAGAAAGCATTTGAGTGACATGCTACTGCACTCAATCGAATAAATCGGATGATTCCCAGCTCTCTGTGCTTTCTTATCTTAAACAGTTTAACTGATATTATTATTATTATTATTATTTTTATCATCATCATCATCATCATTATTATTATTTTCTTATTATAATTGTTATTGTTATTATCACTGTTATTATTATATTGTAATTATCATTATTGTTGCTATTATTGTTGTTGTTGTTAGCATTATTATTTCTCCTCCTCCTTCTACTCCTCCTTCTTCTCTTCCTCCGCCTCTGGCCCCTTGGCTGTTTAGTGGCATTACTCCCACGCCGCGTATTTCTGCACCCTGTCCACAGCCACATTCTGACTTATCCTGCCGCCGCCCTGGCACCGGTGATCTTAATGGAGCAGTCAGTGTCAAATCGTCATGAGGTAACCCACCTGAGAAGACACTGCACTGCTGCCGAATCACTTTACTGGTGTTCAAGACTGTTCAGAGGACACCACCTATTTTTCTTCCCGCTTGTTACAATCTTGTTTAGTCTCGGGGCCATCATGAGGAGGACGGTATCACGTCCGTCAGTCGACAGTTAGCATATGCTTGTCGACACTGGGGATCTCGACACACACAGTTATAGAGAGGAAATCAGAACTGAAGCCACCATGAGAGCAAGGCGTGCGTGAAGAGCCAAGGAATTAGAATATTTTCTTCAATGCTGATAAGAGAGGATGATGATGAATTTGATACGATAGAGGCCCCTTTTGGTCTGAGACTGTATAACAAGGCTGTATTTCACGACTGTTTTCATAATATACCCCGGCGTCAACGAGGCTCAAGAGATGCATAAACTTGCAGTGTTGGTTAGAAAATTTCTCACTCTCAGAGATGCATCTACTGAGTGGATGAAACTTGACTGTGTGGTTTCGGACTTCCTCATTGAACTCAACGCAAACTGAGCTCTGGGTTGGTGCCAGTCGGGGCCGAAAAATTGCACAAATAAAGAATCTGATGGGAATCGAACCTATGCACTCCCAGCCGGGAATGCGCGACTCTTAACTACTGAGCCACGGCGAATGTTCGTAGACCCCAATCATTTTTCATGTAAATCTGTCCGTTCAAAGGGGGCCGCAGCTTAGACATACGAATTCAGTCTTTTTTCTTTTTGCTCTCTCTTTTCCCCTCTCTCTCTCTCTCTCTCTTCTCTCTCTCTCTCTCTCTCTCTCTCCTCTCTCTCTCTCTCTCTCTGCAGCAATATTATCTCATTGTGTGTGTGTGTGTGTGTGTGTGTGTGTGTGTGTATGCGTGCGTGCGTGTGTGCGTGCGTGCGTGCGTGCGTGCCTGTGTGTGTGTATGTGTGCATGCGTGCATGGGCTTCTCTCTCTCTCTCTCTCTCTCTCTCTCTCTCTCTCTCTCTCTCTCTCTCCGCTCCCCCCTATCTCTCTCTCTCTCTTAAGCCCGTGGCACAAAATTCCTATACGTATCCTACAGGAGCATAAATTTTTCTCCGCTGGCATACATGCAAATGACAGACGGTTAAAAAAAAAACGGTATGAAGAACGGCTGAATTCCATGGATGCAGCTGCTACTGCTAGTGCTTCTGATCTTTCTGCGCCTCTATGATTGTGGGTGTCAGAGACTGTGCCAAATAAGTGGACGAAATACACAGAACGTCGTGAGTGATGCCTCTCCGTCATTGTCGCTTTGATACTTACCTTGTTGCCTCTTTGCCCGCTTTGTTTCTGCTTCTGTCTGTCTGACTGCCTGTCTGTCTGTCTTTCTGTCTCTCACTGTTTCTCTGTCTGTCTGTCTGTCTGTCTGTCTGTCTGTCTGTCTGT
>CM065716.1:47020626-47030626 GCA_033310375.1 Conus canariensis | reverse complement strand
CAGCAGGCACTGGCCCTTACTCACTGAGCTCAGTTAGGAAATGTAGAAAAGGAGGGAGAGGAACAGCATTCACTTGCGGTCGTTCCTCCCAGACACGTGAAAGGGCTGTGCCGGAATGCTATAGTTCACAACTGGCAGGGCTGTTACATGCTGCAGCATGTTTTCTTCTTTGATCCCACTCTCCACTGGACCTTCGATGGAGGTCTGCGTGCTTGTCTTTCAGAGGAGACGATCAACTGAGATCCTGTGTGTTGCATGCATTTTATACACTTTTTTCTTGGCAAAATATAGTGTTTTGTGTGTGGTGTGGGTGTGGCACGTTAAATCAGCCTGTAAAAAAGCATCCTGAGTTTCCCAAACACACAAAATCTGTCCTGATGATGAACTTTTACAGCATCATTACACTACAATGCAATGCAAGCGTACTGTTTAATATAACATGCTCACACACACACAAAAAATGTTCAGCATTCCTCTGATGGAAAGTGAGATTTATAGTAAATAAGAAGTATTGCTTCAGTTTCAGTGTCAGTTTAATGGTAGCCCAGTCGAACGAACTCTCAGGGCCTTAAAGCTGACACATTTGTTTCTCATACACATGTAATTGCAGCCTTTGGTAAACATTTTGTAACTGCGATGGTAAGATTAACAAAAACCCTTCATGAACCAAATGTAATAAATCTTCAGTGAGGTTTTTGAGGCATGAACAGAAAACAATAGATGAAAAGGTCACTTTTGCAGTCATAGTGCAAACAGTCAATTGCTTATAATATCTAAATTTATGCAATTCCATGCACACACTGGGCAGACATGAAACAGAACAAACAGTGAAATTTCGGCACTTGTTTGGAATTTGTTCAGGAGCAAATAATTGGTTTACGTTGGAAGCAGCAGTTATCGTCATCATATCTTATTTTCTATTACCTTTTTGCTTGGTCGTAATGGTACATATTGATAATCAAAAGATTAAGCCAGTCTCAATCACTCTTTTAACGTGTGGTTTGTACATTTCTTATTCTGTTGTTGCTTTTTAAACATGTTGGGTGAGACGCATGAAGTTGGCACGTTTGAAATTTTCCTCTTTTTTGGAGGGGGGTTGGAGGAGGGGAAGGGTGTGTTTACTCTGTGTGCCTCCCACCTGCTGGTGTGCTAGATGAATTGTTTCTACAAGCTGCATTGGCTTGAATTATGGTCCTTCAATTGTTTGATATGATCGTGAAAGTTACGGTCTTGTTAATGACATATGATTGAATGCATCTTTCGAAAGAAAAGAAAACAAGAGCAAGAGCAAGAAACAACAAAGTTTAAACTTATTCCAAACATACCAAAAGCCATATGATTGAAACCTCATTATGCCCGTCTATAGTTCCGTCTATAGTTTTTATCCATCTAGAAGGGGGTATCTATTGTTGTCAGTGAAGGCAGCAATATTTACACTTAGACGCCCTCTTTGTCATTTCCTCACAACCCACTGTTTGAAATCCATGTCAAATGATTTTTATTGTCACTGATGATTTATTCACCTGCACTTGTTTTGATTTCTTTTGTTTTGACCCCCCCCCCCCCTCCCCGTAATTTACTCATTCTCGTTGTTCTTTCGTTTATTCGTTTGTTTATGTTTTGCCTGTACAGACATATATATCGAAGCTCGGTGTTGAGGAATTTGCCACATTCATTTGGTGGCTTAGTATCTGCATTTTTATTTCCAAAAAAGGACTGCTGCTGATTGGACGTCCTCGGGTCATATGACCTTCTTGACTCCAGTCCTGCCCTTTCACCGACAGCACACTAAAGTACAGCAAAATGTCCAAGGAGCGCACGTCGGTCTTCCTTCATCTGGCACGGACGGCCGAAGATAAAATCCCGTGCCTTTAACCCCACCAATCCATTGATGCACTCTACAAGACTGTCTGCCGGCTGTGCCTAATTTATGGGACGTTGCAGTGAAGAACCATTGCCAGGAATGGGTACGCCACATTACGCTGCGAGCACTGATAAAGAATGACGGACTAACTTTTCTGTCGGTGTAATATTTCTCCCGCCTCGGAAGGACGATTACTTTCCATTATTGCTTCTTCGCTTCATTTCTGTTCTTTTTCGTGACTTGCAGCAAGTGGATAGAGAGTTTGTCTTCTTAATGCTGGACACTCCCAATCTTCACCGCTCCAACCTTCTCTCTCCTCTCTTCCGATCCCGTTTTCTTAATGTTCTCTTTTTCCATCTCCTTCTCTCTTTCTTCTGTTCATTCTGCCCGTCTTCCTTATCTTACTCTTCCTCTCCTTTTTCCTCTTCGTTTAATCTTGGACTCCATTTTTTCAACTTGTTCCTCTTCCCTTTCCCTTTAATAGAACTAGAGTAGGAAATTTTCTTCAGATGCCCCCGACCTCCCCTATGTGTAACAAACGACAACCATTCCCTCATTTTATCGATCATCCTCTGTGGGAAAAGGCCCTGTTAAAATCCGTTGAATGATAAATGTTGAAGAGTGAATGCAGAGTTGAGATGAGTGCTCGTCACAAGAAACTCACAGCACAGATAGATACTCGTTATGATGAATGAATGTTCAGGAAGGACTTCTTCTCATGAGGGATACCGGAAGTAAAGAACAACCAACAAAAATCCAGGCTTCAAGCCCTAGCCGTTGCGAGTTCATCCTTACTCTCTGAATGATTGCCTGCATGTTGATCCAAACGTCACGACGACTGCAGTGAATATAGACCGGAAGAAGATAACATGTATTAAGCTAAAAGAGCTAGTTGCGGTCAATGGACTGGCTGGAGACAACACGCTGCATTAAGCCGCGAGTGCTGCTTGTGGAAGACTGACATAAGACAAAACACTGTATTGATTCAAAACGATGACTGAGGGCACTGTATTGAGTTACGAGTGCCAGTTGTGGAAGACGGAATGGAAGAAGACAACACGCTGCATTAGGTTGTAAGTGCTGCTTGTGGAAGATTGACATAAGACAACACACTGCATAAAGCCACGAGTGGTAGTTGTGGAAGATTAAATGAAAGACGATAACACACCGCATTAAGTCATGAGTGCTGGTTGTGGAAGATGGAATGGAAGAAGACAACACACCGCATTAAGTTGTGAGTGCTGGTTGTGGAAGATGGAATGGAAGAAGACAACACACCGCATTAAGTTGTGAGTGCTGGTTGTGGAAGATGGAATGGAAGAAGACAACACACCACGTTAGGGTTGAGTGCTAGTTGTGGAAGATGGATTGAGATAACACAACACGCTGCATTAAGCTGTGAGTGCTGGTTGTGGAAATGGAATGGAAGAAGACATCACGTTAAATGAAGTTGTGAATGTTAGTTGTGGAAAATGGGATAGAATAAGACAACACGTTGCATTAAGCTGTCAGTGCTAGTTGTGGACGATGGACTGAAAAAAAACACGTTGCATTAAGCTGTGAGTGCTAGTTGTGGACGATGGACTGAAAAAAAAACACGTTGCATTAAGCTGTGAGTGCTAGTTGTGGACGATGGACTGAAAAAAAACACGTTGCATTAAGCTGTCAGTGCTAGTTGTGGACGATGGACTGAAAAAACAAAACACGTTGCATTAAACTGTGAGTGCTAGTTGTGGAAGATGGACCGACAGTAGACATCACTCTGCATTAAGCTGCGAGTGCTCGTTATTGAAGGTGGAATGGAAGAGGAAAATACACTGCAGTAATCTGCGAGTGCTGGTTGGGGGAGATAGAATGGCAGGAACCAGCAAGTTTAAGTTGTCAGTGCTGTTTGTGGAAGATAAACCGATAGAAAACAACACGCTGCATTAAGCTGTGAGTGCTAGCTGTGGGGGATAGATTGGAAGAACAAAACACGCCACATTCAAGTTGTGGGTGCTAGTTACGGAAGATAAAAAAAACAACACGCTGCATTAAACGGTAAGTTGTAGTTGTGGTGGAAGATGGAATGAAAGCGTACAACATTCTGCCTTAAGCTGTAGTGTTAGTTGTGGAAGATGGCTAGAAGAAGACGAAACGATGCATTACGCTCTGAGCGCTAGTAATAGGAGGAAGACTGTATTTGCTGCTAGGGTCAGGATTTCACTCTTGGAAACAGAGCTGCTTTTGATTATTGCTTTCGCTTCCCTCATTGATTTTGTTCGAAAAAAGATTACTGGAGTGGATGTTGCAGGTGGCAGGTTCTTTGTTTGATTTTCCCCTCTTTGATTTTACTCGCACGTTTTCTTCTTCATCGTCATTGGCGTTTTTATTATAGTCGACGTCGTAGTTGTCATCTTTAGTGCCTTCATAATCATCATCACCATTACAATTGCCTCTCCTTCTCCTTCTCCTTCTCCTTCTTCTTCTTCTTCTTCTTCTTCTTCTTCTCTTCTTCTCCTCCGCTTCCTCCTCCTCCTCCTCCTCCTCCTCCTCCCTCCTCCTCCTCCTCCTCTTCTTTATCGCGTTGTTCGTCTTTTTCCGCTCTTTCCTCTTGCTGTTGTTGTTGTTGTTGTTGTTGTTGTTGTTGTTGTTGTTCTTTTTTTCTACTTCTTCTTCTTCTTCTTCTTCTTTGTCGTCGTCGTCGTCGTCGTCGATGTCGTCATTATTGCGACGTACAGAGGCAGAGACTGATGCTGATGCTGACACTGGCACATTTTTTGGCAATGGCCAGTAGCCCTCCTGTTAAAGGGATACAAATGGAAATATTATCAAAAGTGACACTCCTACAGTACAAACACTAGGAAGAAAACTGGACTTGAATTAGATAATTGCACATCCGCTCCATCTTTGCAAATGGGGATAGTATGTCAGGACCTGATCTTTGATAGAAGAGACTAAAGGAACAATAACAGCTGCAACTACTATGGCTACCTAAATGACTTTTTTTCTACGAAAAAGATATTCATTCCAGTCCGAACATTTATTATATCAACAAGATCGCTAGACCAAAAAACAAATGTAACATTCTTGATAGAACCGAAAAGTATGTAGAAGAAACACAGACTGATTTCTACCTAAAATCAAAAACTTTCAGTAAAATTTTAATAATGTGCCAAAGAGACAATTATTTGTTCGTCTCCTGAGGAGATTATGTTACTTAGAAAGGTCACATCTGGCATTTTGATGAAATTACATTCAAACCTGATATTATCATAGGCAGTGACATCAAACCCAAAAAAAAAAGCTTTTCATCTTCAATAAGAAATTAGCACATGAGACATCTGATCCCTGTCGACGGCTAAGCACCAACCCGATTTCTGCTGGCGAAGAGATCAAGATATCTCATTCTGAATCCAGCAAATGCAGATATTTACCATTTATTTGTTAAACCGTATAGATATCATTCGGGCTGAAAGATAGCTTTCAAAGAATATTAAACTATATTCATTCTTCTCTTCTAGATACGAATGCCACTTCTGCTTAAAACAACGCAGTAGTCTGTCCTTAAATCCTGTATGAATTGTCCCGCATTTCCAATATCCTGATTCAGCCAAACGATACTAAACCCGTTTTGATTATAATCGTTTTCACATCTTAGGCTGAGTTGCATTTTCCGAATTCACATTCCTTCGATGACATTTCATATGCCTGCCTATACAATCTTGACAACTGAAGCTGTATAATTTTCAACCAACATCTTAACAAGAGAGACAGACAGACAGACAGACAGACAGAGATAGAGGGACAGAGACAGGGAGAGAGATAGAGAGAGAGACACAGAGACAGACACACAGAGACACAGAGGGAAACAGAGAGAGAGAGAGAGAGGGGGGGAGAGAGAGAGAGAGAGAGGGAGAAACAGAGACAGAGAGACAGACAGACACAGACAGACAGGCTGACTGACTGACCGACAGACAGACGGAGCCAGACATATGGACAGACAGACAGATTTAGACTAGAAATATCAGGCAGTCAGAAAGACGGACAGATGAACAGATAGAGACAGAGACCGAGTGGTGGAGGGTGAACAGGAGGGGGCTGAAAGGGAGCACAGGAACACACACACACACACACACACACACACACACACACACACACACACACACACACACACACACACACACACTGATTGGTTGGCTAGTTCTTCGCTTGCAAAGATTAGTGGGAAGTTCCCGCCAGGGATGGGCGACACGCCCTTTGATGACCAGTGAGTCCAATTCGTGATCTACAGGATCTGTGGCATTGTGGGCAGGTGTAGATCTGGCCTGCGTTGTTGGGCTGCGGACCTGGGTCTTTCCTTCTCCTTCTCTTCTCCTGGATGTTCTGACGTCTGGTTTCCTCGAAGTGATGTGTTCCCCTGAGCGTTGAAGCTCTCCAGCTACCTCTATCTGATGCTGACTGCTCCCAAGTCTTGAGGTTGGTGTCCGCTTGGGATAGCTGCTTCTTCAGTTGGTCCTTGAATCTTTTCTGTGGTGCGCCTGTATTGCGTTTGCCTTGGACCAACTCCCCATAGAATACTGCTTTTGGCATGCAAGTGTCAGGCGTCCGGGTGATGTGCCCTGCCCAGCGAAGTTGTTTTAGCATGAGCATTGACTCGATGCTTTGGAGTTGAGCTCTTTCTAGGACTTCTATGTTCGTTACATAGTCCTTCCACTTGATGCCCATGATGGACCGGAGGCATCTCTGATGGAACTGCTCCAGCCGCTTTATTTGTTTCCGGTACAGCACCCATGCCTCTGATCCGTATAGCAGTATGGACAGTACAGCAGCTCGGTAGACTTGCATCTTTGTGACGAGTCACAAGGAGTGGTTTTTCCATACTCTGTTCTAGAGGCGGCCAAATGCACTGCTTGCCTTTGAGAGGCGGTTGTCCACATCTTTGGTCACCGTAGCGGCGTTCGATATGACGCTGCCCAGGTAGGTGAAATGCTCTACCGTGTTAAGGGGATGGCCATCGATGCTTATGTGGGGAGCATTGTACGCGGTCCCTGGTGCTTTTTGGTGGAGGACTTCAGTTTTCTTCAGACTTATAGTCAGATCGAATGCCTTGGTTGCCTGTGAAAAACGGTCAACGATGACCTGCAGAGCTTCTTCTGTGTGTGCCAGGAGGGCGCAGTCATCTGCAAAGAGCAGGTCCAGGATAGCTTCTTCTGAGGTCTTCGTGTGGGCCATAAGCCTTCATAAATTGAATACGCTGCCGTCGGTCCTAAATCTGATATAAATCCCCTCGTCTAAATCCTCCTTTGCTTCTCTCAGCATCATGCTGAAGAAGATCGCGAAGGGTGTAGGGACTAATACGCAGCCTTGCTTTACTCCATTGCTGATTGGGAATTCATCAGAGTAATCACCATTGCACTTGATTTGACCCATCTGTCCTGTGTGGAGTTGTAGGATTGCAAGGAACTTTGGGGGCATCCCAGTTTGGTCATTATTGTCCATAGGCCATCTCTGCTGACTGTGTCGAAGACTTTCGTGAGGTCTATAAATGCTGCATATAGGTTCATATTCTGTTCTCTGCACTTCTCTTGGATCTGCCTCAGCACGAAGATCATGTCAGCTGTTCCTCTATTTGCTTTGAAGCCGCATTGGCTCTCCGGGAGGTTTACCTCAGCAATGGATGGGATGAGCTTGTCCAGAAGAACTCGGCCGAGGATCTTGCCAGCAATGGAGAGCAGTGTGACGCCTCTGTAGTTGGAGCAGTCTGTTTTGGAAGCCTTATTCTTATAGAGGGAGACAATCACTGCACCCCGCATGTCCTGTGGCACTACTTCATTCCAGCACGATGTGAATAGCTCCTCAAGGTTCTGAATGAGGGTGTCTCCTCCATGCTTATATACCTCTGCTGGGATACCGTCGATGCCTGGTGCTTCGTGACACTTCAGCTTCTTTATTGCTGCCTTGATTTCTTCATGCGTGGGGGCGTTGTCCAGGTCCATCATTACCTCTTCCCGAGGTATGTTGTCTATAGACATTGCTTCCACAGTCCTCTCTTCCCCGAACAGGTTTCCGTAATGTTCGGACCATCGGTGTAGTATGGCTTGCCTGTCGACAAGCACACTTGTGCCATCCGAAGAACGCAGTGGTGCCTGCAGTTGGTAGCTTGGACCATATATTGCGCAAAGCGATTCATAGAAGGCTCTGGAATTTCCCTGATCAGCATACATCTGTGTACGTTCCGCCACACACACACACACACACACACACACACACACACACACACACACACACACACACACACACACACACACACACACACACACACACACAAACACACACACACACATACACACACAGACAGAGTTATGTGTGTGGTATATAGCGAGAGTTTAGAAAGTGCCTATTGCAACTTAAAGGGTTCACATGAAATGTTAGAGTTTCAATAAACGGAAAATTAGACGCTGGTCTTTACTAGTATATATCAAGTTGGAGAGTGTTCAAAAGTAGTACCTGACAGTTTCAAAATTGCCTCAAGATTAAAAAAAAAACATGCAAAATACACACGCCTCAGCCTGACTAATGTATAATTAACGGCGTTCGTAATATGAAACATCTGGCAAAATGGATCTACACCTGTCTTCTCCACCTTGCAAACCTTCAAATCACGTCTGGAAAAATTGCCAGTCAAGAAGCCACACTATTTGAAACCAATTTTAACGCCAAAAGTGCTTTTACTTCTTCAAAGACAGTCTGTGATTCATGTACAGTTTTAAGATCTCTGTTAGTCTACTCAGACCCAGCCTGTGAGTAATCAAGGTTATTACAGAACTGAAGAAGAAGAAGAAGAAGAAGAAGAAGAAGAAGAAGAAGAAGAAGAAGAAGAAGAAGAAGGAGGAGGAGGAGGAGGAGGAGGAGGAGGAGGGGGAGGAGGAGGAGGAGAGGGACGAAAGGAGCAGGAGGAGAAGAAGAAGAAAGAAGAAGAAGGAGGAGGAAGAGGAGGAGGAGACGACGCCGACGCCGCCGACGACGATGATGATGGTGACGATAAGCGAGGAGGAGAAGGTAAACGACGATGATGATAATCTGTGTTTGCATGAGTGATTATCAAATTCAAAACTTTACACTTTTTTCCATTGCCCACGAAGGAACTATGAGCAAGAAATAGGTGCATACTGTGACCACTTATACCTGAACGATCTAGAACCGAATTCGACATAATCAATAATGACATTTTGAAATAACTTCACAGAAATATATAAATTACTAGGCGAAGAGGTTAAATGGGAAATGGATCAGGGACTGTTAGCATCTGTGATAGCATAAACGGAAATAGTACCTACGTTCATCTAGTTTAATAAGACACTTTATAACAGGTACGCGATTGTCAGTACGAGTATTATTAATGAAAGGAGAGAGAGAGAGAGAGAGAGAGAGAGAGAGAGAGAGAGAGAGAGAGAGAGAGAGAGAGAGAGAGAGAGAGAAAACAAGAAGGACGAACGAATTTTGTTTAATAAGAAAGAATAATAATCGGAACATAATCGGCTTGTTTACATTTTGACCTTAAAAATGAGTGAAACAACCGCCCTGGCCACTGTCTTCTCCATCCCTTACACGTGTGTTTAACAGTAAAATATTTTATTAAACATAACAGTAATAACAAGAACAAGAACAACAAGAACGGGAACAAGAACAACACCGTATACGCAAATACATACACAAACGCAATATATACTTGTTCTGGCACAGCATAGAACCAGTTATATCTGTGTGTGAGTGTGTGTGTTGTGTGTGTGTGTGTGTGTGTGTGTGTGTGTGTGTGTGTGTGTGTGTGTGTGTGTGTGTGTGTGTGTGCGCGCGTGCGTGCGTGCGTGCGTGCGTGGTGTGTGTGTGTGTGTGTTGTGTGTGTGAGAGAGAGAGAGAGAGAGAGAGAGAGAGAGAGAGAGAGATTGATTATCACACTGATAAAAGAGAAGGACCAAATACCAGCCCTAACCCTGGTGCATTAATGTAATCAATCGAACATGGTGTCTGCTCGCCTAACGACGAAAAGAAGATCCTCTCTCGTGTACATGACACCAGGACAAAAAAGCAAGCAGAATAGCTACTAACCAAATTATACAGTAGAACACCTCGTGTTTATATACACATACATACATA
>CM065716.1:46990626-47008126 GCA_033310375.1 Conus canariensis | reverse complement strand
TTTTCCAGGAGAATTATGCACGCGGTACAAGGCCATATATCAGAAATGTAAAAAAAAAAAAAGAAGAAAAGAAAGAAAAAATCCAGTAAGAATATACTTGGCATAGAATGAAATAATGCATTCCTCCTCAGGGCCGCAAACGTGTATCTCCAACCCTTCCCTTCTCACCACCTGTTCTCACATCCCCACCCCCAACCCCCAACCCAACCCAGCACGGCTCTCTCTCCCCACTATGCTGCATCAGCGTACTCCATTCGGATTTAGACATGGCGCCCAGCTAATGCAGGACACTGACATAGCCTTGGATCCTGCGCATCAGCTGGGCAATAAACGTCATTACCTGATAGGATCTTTCTGGAATATGCGAAGAAACGGGTCGTTAAATCTGCGTTTGATCCGCGATTAATGAGTGTCTCTGGGGGGGAGGAAGAGGGGACTGGTGGTGGTGGAGCTGTGGGTGGGAGAGGAGTGGGGGGGGGGGGAGGCTGAGAGGGGGCGATCAGATGGCGTAATTCATTCTTAGCCAGTGTAACTGCGCAAAGAAGTGTCGTTTATCAAAGAATTAAGGGAGAAAATATAGCTCAGCATTCGTAGCCATTTCAGCTTTTCTGAGGGGAGCAAAAGTTCACTGGAGAGTGGCGTAACTTTTCTCCATTAATAAAAAGATGTTCCCTGTAATCATTTCCAAAGCATGAATGAGTAGAAGACGGAGGAAGAGGGAGATAGGGGAGTGGGGAGGGAACGAGTTTGACTTCTTTATATTTTCAATGACAAAGCCTTTAGAATTCAAACATTATTCATGAATTTTTTTTAAATACACTCTTCAGCTTCAATTTTTTTATCACAAGAAGAACCCAAAAAGGCAATGCCACTCAACCGATCTCAAATTAGTGAGATCATTACGGAGGAAATTCAAAAATTGAAAGAAGCCAAAGCCCCCTCGCCAGAGCTTGCGCGCCTCCACTGAAAGCATACCAAATGTCAGCTCAGGAGATTTGATCCCTGAACAAATCCCAAAATCAGAGGAAGATGAATCGAAAGATATAGCTGCATTAGAATAAAAATGGAATGTCATAAGAGTCCTGTGAAAGATGGCTTTTCACCTGGATTCTATAAAGTATCTGGGAGAGGTCTTGATACTTTCATTATCAGATCAACTGGATACAGATTTAGAATCACAGGCCGCTCTGTCTCACAAAGAAACTGTGAATAATCGTTCATACTTTAAAAGAGGACAATAAAAAGAAATGGAAAAATGGAAGCCTGTGTCATTGCTAAACATTGGTTGTTTTTGTTTTTTCAGGCAACAATTTTTTTTTTCCAAAGCAATACGTGACTTAGTTAATCAATGTCAGGCAGGATTGTTTACTAGAAGATGCTAAAGAAAAGTATATGAAATTCGTGCTGTATTGTGCACCATGATATAGAAAAGAAAGATAACAAGATTGGTTCTTTCAACTGATTTTGAAAATGTAGTTGACAGCATTGCCCATAATTGTATTACGAAATGTTTAGATTTTTTTAAAGATTAAAACCAGGAATTAAAATGTATGTCTAGTTTAAAAAATACACGGTGTCAGAGGTAAATGGAAAATTTGCATAATAGTTTGAAGATAATCATGGAGTTTGACAAGCAGAAACTATTTTTGGCGAGTGCAGAAACTCTCGGAATCAAGTGGAATGAGGTAAATAATTAGGTAATCAAGAGCTGAAAATCAGTCTGCGAACAATACAAACCTTAGATAGACCAAAAACATCTTATGTAGTGACTCCGAGAGAACTGGATGAATATACCAAGATATCAGGTGTAAAAAAATCTTTCGTTGAAAAACAAACAGAAGATCTAGTTGCTGTATGAATATATTCCAAGAAGCATAGCACTGGGCGCTTCTCCATTATCAAGGAGTGATATGATCAAATAAGACTTGAGACCAAAAGTAAAATATCGTAAGTATGAAAATCACAACAGCAGGGAAGGTTAACTTTCTTTCCGAGGGCTGCTGTTATAGAGAAAATTTGAGCTGAAGGCATACAGAAATATTGGAAGGCCATTTTATATAGGAACCCAGCCTGGTACATTAATGGGGACAAAATTATCATTATTTTTGACAAAACTTTACATGTGATCGTTGGCGACTGCTTGATCTAAAATACGATGTTCCCAATCAAAAGCTGTCCACAGCCTTCTGCCAAGCAAGTAAGTTCAAAACATTTGTAAAACTGGGGATTCTGTTATGGTGCCACCAGGATAGAGTGATAGAAGGAAACTACGTGAAGTTGTTACGAAATTTTCTGCGATTGCTTTTTGTCTAAGGAAATAAGTCAAAGGGTGAAGTATTAAGCAGTGGGAAAAGAATGCTTTTCAACTGACCAAAAATTGTTATTTGGGGGATGATAGACGAATTTCAGACAGACTGTATCGCTGAGTTGATCTCACTTCTCAGTAGATACTTCTTGTCTCTACAAAACTTCAAAGAAAATATATCTAATTTGACAACATTTTCAAACATGGGCGAAAATGTGCGATTGAGAAGGGACAAAACTCAGTCCGAACCACTATAGATACATTCCACCCAGAATGACATAACTATGTAGATCTTTCCAAATAAGTGCTCCTTTCTTGAATACCCATAAGCTTTACAAGCACAAAACTATTATGATGTTAATCTTGGCGGTATAAATGTGGATCTCCAGGTACAGAACAATATGATGACACACTGCATGATAGGCAGAGATTATACATGTCTACTTTTCTGCCTGTCTTCGTTCGTCTTTTGCATATGATGACTTAATCGCGAATGTGTGTAGGGTGGAGAGCTAATGGTGGAAGGTGGCGCAATATCGTTTGCTGGCTGCATTTCCTGCCGTGTAAAAGCAAAAATTAGAAATATTTGTCATTTTAAATGCCCTTTTGAACCAATATCCAGTGGAACAAAATATCCCTTATTGTTAAAAAAGAAGTAGAAAAATGACATGTCATAAAGGAGGAAAACAACAACAACAACAACAACAGAGAACAGTGACAACCGGCATCGTTATTAAGACAAGTAAATCAGATATGTTTTATTCCTCGTATTCGAACAGACGTAGATTGTTTACCAATTCAGCGAAAGAAAGGGCTTAGTGTTTATAATATTTGAACATCCCATGCCGTTTGATGCGCTTGATAATGTGAATTTGAACACCCCGGGTTTTAAGTAGTTTGATAAGTTTGAGATTGTAAATCTGAAGCTCCACTGTAATGTTCAATGTTCTTTATGACAATTTGTAGATTCGGTGTTATGTTTGACATGCTTGATTAACATTACAAGATGAAAGATCCCATAATATGTATTTGATGGACGCTGTGCATTTTAGGTTCCCGATGTTGTGTTTAATGGGGTTGATCAATATAGTGAATGTGAAGATCCAATGTTTGCTTGAGATTTGGTGTTGTAAAATTCGTTACATCGGTGTTAACAGAAAATCAGCTCTGGTTATGGTCTAAGTGGTCACCTAAGCTGTAAAACACACAACATGGCTTGGCATCAGTCATGTAGATTTTGCTTTCGAACAAGATATCTTTTTTTCTAGGATAGAAAGGAGGAAGAATAATGAAAGATATTAGTGCGATTCCTAAACAAAAAGGCGAGCAAGGGGCAGAAGGGGCGGGGGAAAGTGGTTGGAATGTTAGCTTGAAGTCTTCCAACTTTTCGGAGAATGGAAAAGATAAAGAGAAAGACTGCGATTAGAATGTGGACAAAAAAATTCCCAAACTAGGGATTTTGGGATTAGTAAATCACCTTTTTATTAAGTAGTTTCTTTCTTATATTGTGTTTATCTGCAAACGTTTTATGTGAGGTGGGTTATTTATAATTCTCTCTCTCTCTCTCTCTCTCTCTCTCTCTCTCTCTCTCTCTCTCTCTCTTATATTATATATATACATATATATGTACAGAGAGAGAGAGAGAGAGAGAGAGAGAGAGAGAGAGAGAGAGAGAGAGAGAGAGAGACTCGTGGGAACGTTTCTAATTATATTATTTTCAATCGGTGATTTGACTAATAGTTAATGGACTGAATGCTTCGTGTATCTGTTCTTTTACATGTCTGTGAACTGTATTCATATCTGTCTGATCAGGTGGATGAAACTCCAGTTCGTGTCATCTATCTGGTGGGTTTTGGCATCTCCACTATGGCACTGATCCTGGCACTGGTCATTTTTCTCTACTTCAGGTCAGTTTTCCTTTTGTTTTCTAAGCTAAGCTTCAACGCTTAGTTTTCACCATGAAACAGGCACAACTAAAGAAGAACGTCGTTTACTTCACATTTTAAGTTAGCATATGTGATAAAGTGGGAAGAAAACAAAGACAGCGACACACTGATTCGCACACACGTACGCACACACACACACACACACACACACACACACACACACGCACACACACATACACACACACACACGCACATGTACATGCGCGCGCGCACGCGTGCGCTCACGCACGCACGCACGCACGCACACACACACACACACACACACACACACACACACACACACACACGCACGCACGCATGCACGCACGCGAGCGCGCGCGCACGCACGCACGCACTCACGCACGCACGCACGTAGACACACACAGAGACACACACACGCACGTATACGCGCGTGCGCAGTTGCACACACACACACACACACACACACACACACACACACACACACACACACACACACACACACACACACACACATCAAAGAGAAAAGAGAGAGAGAGAGAGAGAGAGAGGAGGAGAAGAGAGAGAGAGAGAATGAGGGAGAACAAAAGGACAGAAAGAGTGAGGGGAAAGGACAACGAAAGGACAAAGACGATAATGAATAATGCATGACTAAGATAATTCCTCGGTGTAATGTCCCGAATCATCAGACCGAGCGATAACTATTTCCTTATCAATTTGAAAGCAACCAACATCAGCGGAAGCAAGTGTTGCTGTTGAGGCACGTGAAGAGAGATTGCTCATTAAAGTCTTCTTCTTCTTCTTCTTCTTCTTCTTCTTCTTCTTCTTCTCTTCTTCTCTTCTTTCCTCTTTCCTTCTCCCCCTCTCTCCTCCTCCTCCTCCTCCTCTCCTCCTCCCCTGCTCCTCCTCCTCCTCCTCCTGCTCCTCTCCTCCTTCTCCTCCTCCTCCTTCTTTTCCTTCTCCTCCTCCACCTCCTCCTCCTCCTCCTTCTTCTCCCTCTCCTCCACCTCCTCCTCCTCCTTCTTCTCCTTCTGCCTCTCCTCCACCTCTTCCTCCTCCTCATCCTTCTTATCCGTCTCCTCTCCCTCCTCCACCTCCTCCTCCTATCTCTCTTTCTCCTTCTCCTCTTCCTCCTCATTCTTCTTCTTCTCCTCCTCCTCATCCCTCTTCTCCCTCTCCTCCCCCTCTCCTCCTATTTCTCCTTCTCCTCTCTTCTTCTCCTCCTCCTCTTCCTTCTTCTTCCTCTCTCCACCTCCTCCTGCTTCTTCTTCTCCTTCTCCCTCTCCTCCACCTCCTCCTCATCATCATCCTTCTTCTCCCTCTCCTCCTCCCCCTCCTCCTCCTCCAATCGTTCCTTCTCCTTCTCCTCCTCCTCCCTCTTCTCCTCCTCCTCCTCATCCTTCTTCTCCTCTCCTCTTCCTCCTCCTCCTATTTCTCCTTCTCCTTCTCCTCCTCCTTCTTCTTCTTCTCCCTGTCCTTCTCCTCCTCCTGCTCCACCTCCTCCTCCTCCTTCTTCTTCTTCTTCTTCCCTCTTCCTTATCCTCCTCCTCCTCCTCCTCCACCTCCTCCTCCTCCTCCTCCTCCCGCCTTCTTCTTCTTCTTCTCCTTCTTCTTTTCTTCTTTTTCTCCTCCTCCTCCTTCTCCTCCTCCTCCACCTTCTTCTTCTTCTTCTTCTTCTTCTTCTTTCTTCATTTTCTCCTCCTCTTCCTCCTCCCATCCTCTTCCTCATCCTCCTACTTCTCTTCCTCCTCTTCCACCTCCTTGTCTTCCTCCTCCTTCTCCACTTCTTCTTCTTCTTCTTCTTCTCTTCTTCTTCTCTTCCTTATCCTCCTCCTCCTCTTCCCCCTCCTACTCCTCTTCCTCGTCCACCTTTTCCTTTTTCTTCTTCTTCTTCTTCTTCTTCTCTTCTTCTTCTTCTTCTTTCTTCCTCCTCCTCCTCCACTCGCTCGTCTTCTCCTTCTTCTGCTCTTTCCACGTCCCTCGAGTTAAACATGCCCGGCACCTGGGTTTGAAGACTCATTCAAATGGCTTGGAGAGAAATGGAGTCTGCGAAGATGCTGAGTCCGAAGAGAACATTTCCTCCAGCTTGGCTGTCTCATTGTACCCCGGACCTTCAGATCACGAAAACACCACATTACCCGCTTGGCCAACGAGGCCTCTCATTGAAGTCATCATCAGAAGAGCACTCTAGGATTCAACTTTTTTTTTTACTCTCCCTTGAGATCCTACTTAGCGTAATAACTGGGTGTATAAATGTTGCGTGGAGCCCCAATGTAAGTCTAAATATCATTCTCATTTTGCTTTCTTTTTTGTTGTTGTTTTGTTTATTTCCCAAAGTGGAACGCACATATTTTGTGGCTATGTAATGTAAAAAAAAAGAAATTTATCTGAAGTTTTCAGTTTGGATATATAATGTTAAAAACATTTCTCTGATGTTTTAGGTTTGGAGTTGGGTGAAAATTGGTCAGAGAGAGAGAGAGAGAGAGAGAGAGAGAGAGAGAGAGAGAGAGAGAGAGAGAGAAGAGAGCAAAACAGACAGGTAGACAGACAGACACACAGGCAGACAGACAGACAGGTAGACAGACAGACACACAGCAGACAGACAGTCAGTCAGACAGACAGACTGAGGGGAGGGAGGGAGGGAAAGCATTAATTCCGTGTTTTCAATGTGCATGTTCTGTTCTCGCTTTTCATTCTTTTTTTTTTTTACTGTTGCTGGACATCTTTTATTCACTCCGCTATGTTTTTCTTCATGACATATACTGCTTCGATTTTCATTTTGTCTGACATTTCGTCGACATATTGATTTTTTATAAAGTGTTGTTTCGGTATCATCATGTTAAGAATGATGGCGCCTGGGGATGTTGTAGTCTGCGATCTCTTTCGTCGTCCGCCTCCCATTGTCTGCTGTGAACCTGCGACTTCTGCTTTCCTCTGTGTTGGGGTTCCATCAACTCGAGTTTATATCCACAATGTCCTTTCTTATTTTTTCCCGAAGGGTCCTCCCCCCTCCCCCTATTTCTCTATGGTATGAATTTGGCCCCCTCCCCCCCCCCCCCTCTCTCTCTCTCTCTCTCTCTGACCAATTTTCATCCAACTCCAGGCGGAGAGGGATGCTATCAATTATGAAAACGTAGAAAACCAGCCATAAATGAAAAGGACGTGGACGCATTTCTATTAGTGATGAAGATATGGGCACGCAGCTATAAATAATGAAAGGGTAGAAGAGCAGCTGTAAATAATGGAAACGTGAAAAAAGCAGCGTAAATGATGAAAATGTCGAAAAGCATAGCAATAAAATAATGATGACTACGAAGAAGAGTATCAACAAAGAAGTGCTCTTGATGTTGTCCTAATCGACCTGATCAAAAGGTACAAAGTATGTTAGCTGTCAGGAAAAAAGGGATTGTAGTATTGTA
The DNA here is from genome assembly GCA_033310375.1 of Conus canariensis. Taxonomy (NCBI): domain Eukaryota; kingdom Metazoa; phylum Mollusca; class Gastropoda; order Neogastropoda; family Conidae; genus Conus; species Conus canariensis. The sequence goes on along the minus strand of CM065716.1, from coordinate 47,000,498 downwards.
GCTCACTTCAATCTATTGTACGGAATGAATGCCCTTGACTCCAAACGATAAACAAAATGCACGCATGCGCAGTTTGCACTTTTTTTTTATACATCGGAAGTAAATTTTTTAGTAGCCGAGCTCAGAGTTCGTTTCCGAGAGAGCATCTGGGTGAAGAATGGCTCAGAATTGTATGAACACTGTAGAAAAGAAGCTATGTATAAAGAAAATGTAGGAATCAAGATCTACTAATGAAGACATAGAACAGCAGTACAAAAGCTTAAAAACGTTTTTTAAAGGGAGCAGTAGATAATGCAAACACACAACAGCTGCTATGAAAATTAAAAGCGAAGAGTATCAGCTACAAACTATGAAAAAGAAGAATAGCAGATTTAAAGAATGAAGATGTGCAACAGCAGCAGTAGTTAATGAAGACGTGGAAAAGCCGCATAGAAAAGTGGAAAAGCGCTTGAACGATAGAAGTGGAAAGAGCAGCTCTGAACGATGTAGAAGTGGAAGAGCAGCTCTACGGGAAGTGAGAACCAAAAGAAGGTGGAAGAGCGGTCTCTAAAGTGGATACGTGGAAGAACAGCGAAATAAGGTGCAGAAGCAGTGGTCGTATTAGAATGATGAAGACGTGAAGACACACTAGTGAAATAAGGAAAAGAGTGTAAAAGCAGTGAAGAACGTAATGATGAAGCAGAAGAACATCTATAGATGGATGCTGAAAGAACACTGAATAATAAGGACTTGAACAGCAGCTGTAAATGATGAGGACTGAAAGAGCAGCTGTAAATGATGAAGACATGAAAGAACAGCTGTAAATGATGAGGACATGAAAGAACAGCTGTAAATGATGAGGACATGAAAGAGCAGCTGTAAATGATGAGGACATGAAAGAACAGCTGTAAATAATGAAGACATGAAAGAGCAGCTGTAAATGATGTGGACATGAAAGAACAGCTGTAAATAATGAAGACATGAAAGAGCAGCTGTAAATGATGAGGACATGAAAGAACAGCTGTAAATAATGAAGACATGAAAGAGCAGCTGTAAATGAGGGACATGAAAGAACACTGTAATAATGAAGACATGAAAGAGCAGCTGTAAATAATGAAGACATGAAAGAACAGCTGTAAATAATGAAGACATGAAAGAGCAGCTGTAAATGATGTGGACAAGAAAGAGCAGCTGTAAATGATACAGACTTGGAAGAACAGCTGTGAATGATGAAAACATGGAAGAGTGGCTATAAATGATGAAACGTGGAAGAGCAGCTATAATGATGAAAACATGGAAGAGTAGCTATAAATGATGAAAACGTGGAAGAGCAGCTATAAATGATGAAAACATAGAAGAGCAGCTATATAAATGATGAAAACATAGAAGAGCAGCCTTAAATGATGAAGACTTGGAAGAGCAACTATAAATAATGAAAACATGGAAGAGCAGCTGTAGATTATGAAAACATGAAAGAGCATCTATAGATTATGAAAACATGGAAGAGCTGCTATAGATTATGAAAACATGGAAGAGTAGCCATAGATTACGAAAACATGGAAGAGCAGCTATAGATTATGAAAACATGGAAGAGCTGCTATAGATCATGAAAACATGGAAGAGCAGCTATAGATTATGAAAACATGGAAGAGCAGCGGTAAATGATAAAGTGTACTGACGAACAGTTATAAAAGATGAAGACGTGGAACAGCAGCTATTCATGAAGACATGAAGGAGCCGCAGTGAGTGAGAAAAAGGTGAAAGCGCGACTCTAAACAATGAAAACATGGAAGAACACCAATAACTGATGGAGTTGTTGCCGTAAACAATACATAAGTACAAGAGCAATTACAACAATGAAAACGTGGGAATGCAGCAATGTATGATCAACATGAAGAAAACCAGCGTAAAAACTAGCAGAACTTGAAAAAAAACATCAATGAAGTATGAAAATGTAGACGAACAATGATTAATGAAAGAAGAGTTGATGAACAGTTTATATGAAGAAACCGTAGAATAGCGGGCTGTGGAAAACTAATGGTATGTAGATTGGTAAGTAATGAAATCATGACGCAACTGAGATACTGTAGAACTAGAAAAATCTGCGAGATCGAGAGTGAGTAAGAAAGAAGAGAGAGAGAGAGAGAGAGAGAGAGAGAGAGAGAGAGAGAGAGAGAGAGAGAGAGGGAGGGAGGGAGGGAAGGAGGGAGGGAGAGAGAGAGACAGTGACAGAGACAGAAACAGAGGCACAGTGAGAGAGAAAGAGAGAGACTTTAGAAAGAGAGACGGACAGAATAACACAGACAGACAGACAGACAGACAGAAAGAGAGAAGAAGGGGAGAGAAGGAACTGGCGTTGGAATACTGGACAAAACTGTGCAGTGGAAATGGAGACAAAGAGACCAGCATACAAGAAGGTCAGGAAACGTAATATCAGGAAACGAGCAGCGAAGGAACAGTAACGAGTCATTCCAGAAAATGCATCGTCTACAAATGTGTCTTAGATACTGGACCAGGAACAAGTAAAACGAGATTGGAGAGGAAGGGAAGGGAATGAGGTGAAGGGGTTTTTAAGAGGGTTTTGTGGATGGGAAGGAAAAACAAAAAAAAAAAAGGGGGGGGGGGGGGGGGGAAGAAAGAGCAAAGGCAAATAGATTAGGACAAACACTCCTGCTTGAGTATAGAGCTGAAGATGCCGGTGTAACGAAAAGTTTTAACTCCCCGAATGGTTTAACTCCCAGGGAGTTAAACTGTTCATTTGTAAATTTTAACTCCCTGGGAGTTAAACTAGAATATAAAAAACTAACTCCCTCTGTGTTTCAGTTTGACTCCAGGGGAGTTATTCTGACATTAATAATAATAATAATAATGAATACTTATATAGCGCCTATTCTCGGCTAGAGACCAAGCTCTAAGCGCTTTACAATCAACACTCGCTTACACAACGGGCTGCCTACCTGGGTAGTGCCGACTGAAGAGCTGCCAGCTGGCGCTTCATTCAGTCGTTTCCCGTGTCATCCAGTCAGTATCGTTCAATATCGTTCACTCAGTTTCTTTACTTCCTTCATTCTTTCCGTTTTTACGCAGGGTGCATGCTGTGTGTAACGTGTCATCCAAACCAACGGCCAAACTGGCCTACTCTTCCGAAAGTTGGTGATGGGATTTTACGTGTGTGCAAGATATTATGCGTGCGTTCACACACGGAACCTCGGTTTATAGTCTCATTCGAAGGACTGTATGGGAAATGGAGTCAGAACTAATGTTAACTCCGAGGGAAAAATCCCCCTGTACCGAAACGCCCCGGCGGAGATTCGAACCCGCAACCCCAGGATCACCAAGATTACGAATCAGGCGCTCTACCAACTGAGCTATTCCGGCTCAGAATGACTCCCACCCACCACCCACTACCCACTCCCCGCACCTCGCTACCACCCATGCATCTTATATATTTTCGAAATGTGTGTGTGTGTGTGTGTGTGTGTGTGTGTGTGTGTGTGTGTGTGTGTGTGTGTGTGAGTGCACTAACTTGCCAGATCAAGACTTGTCAGGTAGAATTGTTTCCTTCATATTATTGGTTTCTGTGAATTAGTCACGTGTCCTGAATATTATTGAAAAATGTGTGTTTTTCTGATTGGCTGGCCGACTTTCATTTTTAGCTTGGCACACGCACACCACCACACCTGTGACGAGTCACTTGACAACTTCATCAGATCGGTCCCAAGCAGCCACCCTCTTGTACAAATTGTACAAAAACAGGCACCAACACCCCCCCCCTCCACCCCCCTCCTTTTCCCTTTCTCTATCCCATGTGTCTCACACACAAATTTCTAATCTATGCCAACCCTTTTTCTCCTTCCTTCTCTCCCAGATGTAGCGAGTCAATACAAACAATTTTACGTCACGTCGCGACTACTCGTCATTCTCTCCCCACCTTCCTTATCCTCTCAACCCGCCCCCCCCCCACCCCCACCCCTCACTCCCTAATTTGGCGGCATGACACAATGAAAAACTGAAATTTTTCCATTTCTACACCATTTGAGTGTAATGGCCTACACTTATGGGTGACTGTTTGATAGTCGCATAGATTCCAAGAGAGAGAGAGAGAGAGAGAGAGAGAGAGAGAGAGAGAGAGAGATAACGCCAAAGACTGAAGGTACAGTATTTCTACCAAAGGCATCAAACCATTAATTCATGTATGTACAGACTTTACATACAGATTATATAAAAAAGGCATAGTAAAATATCAAGGACATGCATAGATGAACACATGAATATGTACACGGACATTTCCTTTCCCTATGATGATGATGATCATGAACATTAAATCCCCTTCTCCATTCTCTTACCGAAAGACACCTGGGAATAGGTGGGTGGGGAGTCATCTTAGTCATGATCAGATTAACTCCCCCTCTGTCACAAAGTAACTCCCTGGGAGTCAGAAAACACGTGTACACTTTAACTCCCAGGGGAGTTATTCTAAACTGTGAAAAACTGACTCCGCTTAGTGGGCAGGGAGTTAAAGTTTTACACGCCTGGATTAACTCCCGGGAGTTAATCTGTACTAACTCCCAGGGGGTCATTCTGTTACAGGGTGGGAGTTAAGTGTGATATATGTACAAAATGACTCCCCCCTTAATGTTTCAAGAATTTGTTGAGACTTGTACAAAAAAGATTTTAGAACATTTTGAAGTTTTACTGAGTGGAGTTATTTTGGCACAGGGTGGGAGTCATTCTAGTTTAACTCCCGGGGAGTTAAAATTTACATATGAACAGTTTAACTCCCTGGGAGTTAAACCATTCGGGGAGTTAAAACTTTTCGTTACACCGGGAACTATCAAAAGAAGAGACATACAAAAAGAAAACAAGAAGCTAGGAAACAGACAAATGAAGGGCGGAAATACGAGCGAATTAGTACAGCATCACGGTACATGTAAATGTGAACAGTATTAATACCTACAAATTAGGTGCAGTGTATTAACAGATTTTATGAGAGAGCGAACGATGAGATGGAACACATAAACAGTATTAGGAATAAACGAATAATATGGAACATTCAGAGCATCATTAATAGACAGCGAAAGAAAAAAAATACACCGAGAACTTTTTAAGTGATGGGAGATGCGATATATGAACCGGATTAACACGTAAATCCAATACAGATCAACAGCTTTAAGAGTGAACATAACGAACATGAATAGCATTACGAGGTAAACATAAGGCACATGAATACTTTTGTAAGGTAATGATAAGACATCAATGATAAGAGGTATAGACGGGACACGTTAACAGTGTTGAAGTAACGTTGAGGCACATCAACAGTTTTGGAGTAAAGTTAAGAAGCGCTGATGTAAATTTTACACACATCAACAGCATTGAGACTAAAGTGAAGATAAAGCACATCATCAACCTTAATAGGTAAAGAACAGCGACACCTACAGTAGTGAGAAGCAAACCAAGGACTGATCAGAACCGTTCAGGGACAAAGACAAGACACATGGACAGAATCAGAAAGCAAAGATAAGAAAGATCAAGAGCATTAATAGACAAAGACAAAACATTTGAACATGATGATTGGGTAAAGTTACGGCCTATCAACAGAATTAAGAGGCAATGAGAAACAGGACACACCGAAAGCATTAACATTATGAGATGTCAGACAACAGAATGAACAGATCACGAGAAATAGGATGCACCAAATGAATTTATATAATTATGATGAGAGATGAGAGACATTACCAAAATAAAAGATAGGGAATGATATAATTAATACATGAACATCTTTCAGAAGAATTCAATTACATGTATGTTACTCATGGCTCAGCCAACCGCAAAGGACCATATCAGGCTGTCACCTCGCTTAAGTCAACCATCAACATACAGTTAAAGAAAGAAATCACATACACACATTACTCCTTAAACACAGATTTTCTAAATACTTGCAGGAATGACTTTGAAGTCTTTCTCCCATAAGATCTTAGACGAAAAATGGTTATCTTTTTCAGAAAGTCAAAAACCACAATCAGTCGGACGTCTCTGAACAAGGTTTTTATGGAATCTGCTGTAAAGTGTTTGTGTCTGACATCATGTTAGTCTCAACACTCTGTAAGAACACATTTTACATTGAGTGGTGGATTACATGGAATGCATATAGGAGCTTCTTCAGCAAGTTACGAGCGGACGTAAAAGGAGTTGTCTGTGTGCAATCGGCACACAACGTCCTTAACGGCCTCTGGTGTGGCCCACGGTAAAAACTCTTTCAGGTTCGGAGGAATTCGGAAGGGTTTGTTGTCTGTCTGTGTGTTCCATTCTTCTGGCCAGAGGTCTTTGACGTATGTTTGAGTTTAGGTTTCAGATCAGTGTGAGGGATTTAAGAAGAAATGGTAGCCATCAGCGACATTAGAAGTTAATGAAACATAGAAAATCTTATCAGTATTCGGAGCTACAGAAACACACACGACAACAATGGCTTTAGGGGTCGTCGAGAGGATGCGAGAAAACACCACTTAGGAGGAAGATGTATCAAAATATGAAGCGAGCACACAATCAGAAGGTAGACACTGAGAGCAAACAACAACAGCATCAGCACGTTAAACATGAAATGCAAGATATTAACAGCATCAGAATTATTATTAGTTATCAACACTAACAAAATAATACGGACAGAACAGAAGTTATGTGATGCTTACCAATATCACTACGATGCAAACATTGCATTTTTTCGGTATGAAAAAAAAAAAGGGGGGGGGGGGGGAGGGGCAGGGGGTATGAGGTTGCACAGACAGGGATTGGACATGAAATAATGGCATGGGTGCATGAATGTTCACTTCCCTGAACGGTGGAGTTTGGATGTGTCATTTCCTGGTCTGCCTTCGTCATTTCCGATTTACTGGCAAATCGTGACGAGTTATTTCACAACGACTTTCTTGCTTCAAAATATAAGCAAATAAAAGCAAAACCAAATAAGAGTATTCTCTCTCTCTCTCTCTCTCTCTCTCTCTCTCTCTCTCTCTCTCTCTCTCTCTCTCTCTCTGTGTTGTGTGGTCTGTGTGTGTGTGTGTGTTGTGTGTGTGTGTGTGTTTCCGTTTTACAATAGCATAAGAGAAAAATTCATAGCTCAAAAGTTCTTTCATAATCCAAATGGTTTTCGTTTATCTCTCTTGTTGGCCTCAGCGAACAGTAATACATTCAGAAAATTAGCACTTTATATTTACCAAGCGTATAAAGCGCGGCAGATTGCTATAACTTGAATGTACAGTTATGTATGTGTATGTAATGATGTTTATATGTATTTGTTTTTGTTCCCCTCTTCCAAGGAGGGCCTTGGCCTTATAGAATAAAGATTTCATTCATTCATTTCTCTCTCTGAGTGCGTGCACAAATCGTATGACAATCACTATCCTGTCTTTGCATTTCTCTACCAAGACTGACATATCACAAGAGAGAGAGAGGAGAGAGAGGAGAAGAGAGAGAGAGAGAGAGAGAGAGAGAGAGAGAGAGAGAGATTGAGATGGTACGGCGGTTTTCCTGTGAGCTGGAAAATCAAACGACGGATTAGTTTGTTCACATGTCACCACGTCAATTTCAAAGGCCTTTCATGTCGTTCACTAAGAAGTTTACAGAATTCGGTAACCTGACATCAATACAAAAAGTTATAAATAAACGAGACTGAGCTGGAAAAAAAAAAAAAAGAAGAACCAGTTAAAGTCGTTTCTTTCCGTTTGAAATTCACTTTGTCTTAGGTAAAACAAAATACATTTTTCATTAAAGGATACAGAAGCGTTACTTGTCCGCCAAACAAATCGAACAACTTATAAAAGAGACACGAGTTTCGACCGATCGGTTTTCTTCAGATAGGACAAACAACATTCAAAACATTGAAAGCAAAGGACGAAGAAATAGTCTTCGATCTCATGTGACCTTAGGTGGAAAACTAAAATTGCGGAATGGAACAGAAGGAAAAGATGGAAGAGGCAGAGAGGGAGAATAATCATAGCAACAACAACATCATCAATTATATAATAGTATTCGTAATGACAAGTACTGTAACAGTAGTGGTATAATAATAATGAAATTAATGATAACAGTAACAACAACAACAATGATAATGATAATAATAATAACGACAACGATAATAATGATAATAATAATAATAATAATAGTAATGATAATGATAATAATGGTGGTGGTAATGGCATGATTGTAAATGTCATGGTATAGTAATAATAATGACGATGATACTAGTAATAACAATAATGATGGTTATAAGAATAATAATCAAAATAGTAATGATGATAATGATAATAATGATTACTATAATAGTAATAATAATAATAAGAAGAAGAAGAACAAGAACAAGATCAAGAAGAACACGAAGAACAAGAACAAGAAGAAGAATTATCATAATAGGGATAAAATGTCAAAAAGAAATTCTCTTCTCACTATGTTCAGCCATCATGTTTTCGCTATGGTCCAAAAAGTATTAACTTGTTTTCACTGATAGAAAAACCCTCGGTATTTTGGTCCTCTTTCTACACTACACAGCGAGCTAGGGTATATGGACAGCCAATACATAGTTGATTCACTACCGGCTGTTTGTAAAGGCAGAGTGAGGGCCTCAGGGATCCACGGCATTGGCTTAACTGTGCATCCAATGAACGGCAAGGGGAAAAAACATGTAAAAAGAAATGATGTATTACTCCTCCACTTCACCTCGATTTCACTCTGCAAAGTCCATTTATTTTGCACGCATGCTGTAGAGCCAACCTGCGCTCATTTTACCTTGTCTATCACCGTTCATTCTGTAGTGTCGATTGGCTCTTTTTCTACAGTGTCTATATGAACCCATTCCGTGTAGTGTCTCTTTGTACTCATTCTGTGCAGTGTTTATTTGCACTCCTTCCATGTCTATTTGCACTCATTCTGCATCGTCTCTTTGCATATACCTTACATACTTTTTTTGTGGCACTGTTATTATTTTTGTTGATTAACCGCTGTGCTGTTGTATCTTTTCATGTAAATGATATGAGTATGACAAATCGAACGGAATGGCTTGCGCCTTCAGCACAGCTTTTTAAAAAAAAAATCTTATCATAGATGTGAGTAGTTCATGATGACATACAATTGAGAATACAAAACTAGGTTGAAAGCAATGTATGTTGCATTTACAATGCAAAACAGTTATGGGAAACTTCAACACATTTGTATTCTTCAAAAGTTTCGAACAACAGATATACAAAAGATTCCCATTTTGCAGTCAGCAAGAGAATAAGTGTCTACACATTTATATTCCGCTTTCGTGCTTGGTCGTTCCCATGCTGACAGCAGGGGAGTACAGCCTTTTTGACTCTCTCTTTTATGTCCATTGTCTCGAACGTCAGAAGATGACATGTTTATTGAAAAGTTTACTCGTCTGCGAGATATTCTTTCAGAAATAAGCATTATGCATGATTTGTTTTCTGTGTTCATTTATGTTTCTTTTTTCCAGAAGAATTACATTACAAAATATCCAGATAATTCTTTCTGTGTGTGTGTGTGTGTGTGTGTGTGTTCTTTCTCTTCTCTCTTTTCTCTCTTCTCTTCTTCTCTCTCTCTCTCCGTGTGTTGCTGTGTGTTGTGTGTGTGTGTGTTGTGTGTGTGTGGTGTGGTGTGTGTGTGTGTGTGTGTGTGTGGTGTGTGTGTGTGCGTGCATTCGTGCGTGCTTGCATGTTGTTGTTGTTGTTGTTGTTTCACGACAGGACTTTGTTTGCTACAAAGGGCAACAGCTCTGAAAAGGCCCCGTGTGGTCAGTTGGACTTTTCATTTATGAAGGGCTATCTGGTTTGCCCAGCGGTAGCGATCACAGTTCACAGTTAGATATTGCGAGTTATAACCCGCTAGCGCCATTTGACACAAAA
>CM065716.1:46970626-46985626 GCA_033310375.1 Conus canariensis | reverse complement strand
CCTCTCTCCCTCTCAACTCCATTGTTCAACCCTTGTTTAAGAAGGGGGACGTTAACGATCCAAACAATTATAGAGGCATTTCACTGTGTGATACGAGCAGTAAAATTTACAGCACAATTATTAATAACAGATTGCAGGAATGGATAAAAGAACATAATTTGACAGGTGAACATCAAGCAGGATTTAAAAAAGGTTATTCCACAGTTGATCACATGTTTACATTGTTGGCATTCGTACAAAAACAGTTTTGTTTTAATCGTAAATTGTATGTAGCCTTCATTGATTTTGAAAAGGCTTTTGATTCTGTTGAAAGACACTTGTTATGGCCCATCATATTGAAAAATGGCATCAAAGGAAAGATATTTAGGTGTATTTGTAGTATGTATGACAATGTCAAAGCCAGAATTAAATGCGGAAGTAGTGTAACAGATTTCATTAATTGCACCCGTGGAGTGAAACAAGGAGACGCCTGCAGCCCTGTATTGTTTTCTTTATTTATCAATGAACTAGCATTAGAGGTGATAAGGGGTGGTAGACATGGTGCAATGTTTACGTCTGAGTGTTTTGAATTGTTTATATTACTTCTTGCTGATGACGTTGCTTTACTCTCTGAGACTGTCATTGGTTTACAAACGCAGATCAACAGTCTTCAACGTGCAGCTACTGCTCTGCAGTTGAAGGTCAATATGGCTAAAAGCAACATAGTTGTATTCAGAAAAGGGGGGCATTTAGCTGCAAGAGAAAGGTGGACATATAATGGGATTGTTATGCCGGTTGTGAATGTTTACAAATACTTAGGAATTCATTTTTCAACAAAGTTAAGTTTCGTTGCTGCATGTCGTGATCTCAGTAGCAGAGCAAAAAACGCGTTATTTTGCATTTTGCAAAAGTTATGTAAATTGAAGTGTTATTCTTATTCTTCCTTTTTTAAGTTATTTGACTCACAAGTTCAACCTATTGTTCAATATGGTGCAGAGCTATGGGGACTCGACAATGCAGCAATCCATTGCGAAAAGGTACATTTGTTTGCTGTCAAAAGGTTCTTAGGCGTAGAAAGGCGAACACCTAATGACATGGCGTATGGGGAAATGAACCGATATCCTATTTACATAAACTCAGCTGTAAAATGTGTTAAGTTTTGGCTAAAATTGACGAGAATGGACGAATATAGACTACCTTACAAGGCCTATAGAATGCTTTTTGATTTGGATCTGCGTGATAAGAAAACCTGGGCTTCAAATATTCGCTGTAAACTGTACATGTTTGGATTTGGATATGTATGGCTGAATCAAGGCGTGGAAGGGATTAGCGAGTTTCTAAAAGCTTTCAGGGAAAGGTTAATTTGTTGCAGATGGCAAGACTGGAATTATCATATCAATAACAGTGACAGGTTTAGTGTGTACAGAACCTTCTGCACTGTCCCTGATGTTAAAACGTATTTGTTAGTCAATTTAGACAGACATTTAACATTTAATTTGATCAGATTTAGGCTTGGCATTTCCGAAATTGCAGTACATCATAATCGTTATAGAAAACACAGTGAAAACGACTTAATATGTCCACTTTGTCAAAAAGAGAAAGAAAATGAGATGCATTTTGTTTTATGCTGTCCTGTTCTACATGACTTAAGAGCGCAATACATACCGTCGAAATATTATAACACTCCAAGTCAGTTTAAATTAGTATTGCTCATGACGTGCACACTAGAGAAAACAGTTAGAAATTTGTCAATCTATATTTATAAGGCTTTTAAGCTACGTTCTATTCTCATTTCTTAACATTACTGCTAAGTGTGTTATGAACGATGTCAATGTTTATGAATGCAAGACTGGACAAATGTTTGTATCTATGCACCCCTACATGAGGGGCAATGGCCTAATCATGATTAAAGTTTCCGTATCCGTATCCGTATCCGTATCTCTCTCCCTCTCTCTCTCTCTCTCTCTCTCTCTCTCTCTCTCTCTCTCTCTCTCTCTCTCTCTCTCTCTCTCTCTCTGCGGAAGGGGGCCTTTCAGGGTTCCTCCTTTGCCTTTCTATTTGCCTATCTCTCATGATCTCTTTCCCGTCCTTGTGTTTTTTGCTTTTTTTTCTGTCTGTATCTCTATGTTTCTATCTGTGTGTCTGTCTGTTTGTGAACTCAGACGACGATTAGAGCTCAAAAGGTAAAGGGCTAAAGACCCTACTGCATGTCGATCTGTTTAACTGTTCGGATGATTAGAACTTAAAAGTTAAAAAGGAAGGTTAAAGCCTCATTACATAAGGGCAGTAGAGACAGGCAGCCATTGGAGGTTGTGTGTTTAGGGCACGGCATGAAAAGCGGAGCCCATCCCTCTTCTTCTGCTGCCTCAAACTTCCAGAAACTGAACTAGAGGTACCCGTTGAGTGCAAGGTGCACAGACAGGGTTTTTCAAGCTGGAAGAAAATCCGACTCCACGAATGGTTCGAACTCCTGACAATCACTTCTACAGTCAGTCGCTTTCTCATTTGGCTGTGGGTGTTTCCAGGGTTTACAAAGTTAGAACAAAGAAAGGAAAGAATCACAAATGAAAATAAGGACAAACAATGGTTGAAATGTCGTTCGTTGTCATATGCTCATCATTGTAGCATTCCATTGTAAAAGTTACGTAATCAGCCATTACTTTAAAGTTTTTATGCAACAAACGCGTCATACGTTCAACATCTTTGGGTGATAATTCTTTCAAGTGTACACCCCGCCAGGGACGGCGATCGTATTGAAAGCAGCGTAGCAACGCGCAAGTCTAGAAAACTACGGAGATAACAATGCTGAACATTTCGTACACCGATCATAGGACATTATCATGATGCATAAAAAATAGAAATGGCAGAAAGTAGTTTTAAAACGATTTCCGTTCTGACACCGACCCCCTAAAAGACGTTTATGTTGTTTGGATAGAAAAAGCAGCATAAAACACTAGATTAGATTGTCACATATCGCTTGAGTTTCTCTGTCTCTGTCTCTGTCTCTGTCTCTGTCTCTTCTCTCTCTCTCTCTCTCTCTCTCTCTCTCTCTCTCTCTCTCTCTCTCTCTCTGCCTGTCGATCGGTCGGTCCGTCGGACGAACGATCAGTATGTCTGTCTGCCAGTCTATGTGTTTGTCTGTCTGTCTGTCTGTCTGTCTGTCAGTCTGTCTGTCTGTTTGTCTGTCTCTCTGTCTCATTATGTAGTCAATGGTGGACTTTCAGAAGAAAGCTCAACAACCAGTCTTTTAGTTAACCCGGGCAACAAAGAACGTTGTATCACATTGCATGAGTTGTCCTTGCTGATTCCTCTGTGTGAAATGTAAGGTGCTTTCCGCACTGGACCTCGCGTAATCGCATGCATAGTCTGAAGGCCACTGAACACGAGCACTGATGGAGAGACTCGAGAGAGAACAGCAGTAAACATGTCGAAATATTATATTCTGCCCCTTTTTCTTTCTTTTCTTTTCCTTTTTTTTTTTTTTTTTTTTGGGGGGGGGGGGGGGCGGGTTGCGTGTAAAAAGCCCTCATGCTCGAATCGCGTCGCCTGTGTCCTGTCAGTTTTTCGTTTCATTCTCCTGCAGTGCTAGAGACCCACTCTCGTTCTCTTGGTTCATTTCCTGTCCATTCGATTCTGCAGAAATTCAGAACATTCTGTCTTCTACAAATACTCAGGCACCAGCAAGGATGCCAGTTGGTTTTCTGCTTTTTCAAATTTCGTGAGATACATCTTCTTTCTGTTTGCATGTATTCACACCTTTAACAGCGGTCGCGTTTGGTCAGCAGTCTACATGACATCAGTCCTATCAGCTGCACAAGCATTACGAGACGAAAACCAGACTGTTTCGGAGACTGATGGACAGTGGGTCAAATTTCTCAATGGTCCTTAACGTTATTGAAACATGTCTCTTCTTCTTCTTCTTCTTCTTCTTCTTCTTCTTCTTCTTCTTCTTCTTCTTCTTCTCTTCCTCCTCCTCCTCCTCCTCTTTCTTCTTCTTCTATTTGTTATTGTTTTTAGTGTCATTGGTGGTGGTGGTGGTGGTGGTGGTGTCAGTAGTAGTAGTAGAGAGTAGAAGTAGTAGCAGTAGTAGTACTAGTAATGGTAGCAGTAGTGGTGGTAGTAGTGGTAGTAGCAGCAGCAGCAGCAGTTAAAGTAGTCGTCGTGACAGTAGTGGCAGTAGTTGCAGCATAACGGCATTATTGAGACCATTTGATAGGCTGTACCAAGTAAATGCCCTAGGCGCTTAAAGTCACCATACACATAAAACGACACGGTAAATAACAACAAACATCAATAGACAAAACCTTTGCTGCAGCCAAACTCTCACTTCCCATCCCTTCGTACTGCCGATCAAACCGGCCTTTCCAGCCCTTCTCTCCACCCCCATCCACACCCACCCCTACCCCACATCACAAACAAGCTACGATGACCAATAAGTTATTTTACCCTCAACCGAACACCCACAGTCATGCACACATCTATCATCTATCACACTCTTAAAGAACACCAGCGCATATGAGATAAACTACTAACAATCACTGATGCCACGCGACCAAATCCTTCCACAGGCACCGGAGAAGTTTTTTTTTTTTTTTTTTTTTTTTTTTTTAAAGCCAGCATGTGAACGATATCAAATCTACATCCAGTGAAGTTTCCTGACTAGTTACGTTCTTTACGATGTGCTCTATCCGTCTGGCGGATCTAGCGCTTACTTCTTTAGGTCCTCCGTCCCTAGGGGGGGTATTAAACATCAACGGCCATTACCCAGTGATTTCGACTGTCCGCTCTGCCTTTTACCGGTTGGTTCCGGGGCCGGGTAAGTTACATGAAGGAGTGGAAATTCCTATTTCTGGTAAAAGCAGGCAAGGGAGAGGGAGGGGACACCCTTCTCTCCCCAAATGTTGTAAAAGCAGTGGGGGAAGGAGTGGGGGTGGGGTAGGGTGGGGACTTATATTCCAAATTTTAGTACAAGCAAGAGAAAGTGGGTGCTGGAGGAGGGACGGGGTGGGTATCCTGTCTCAAATTGTGCCTATGTATCCAACAAATATCTCGAAAAGATCTCCTTACAAGCCGGGTGGGGGGGGGGGGGGGGGGGGGGGGGTGGGGGTTATAAAGGCTAGAGAGGGAAGGGATCCAAAGGGATTTTAGGTTCTTCGCACAGGCAAAAACGCAATTTGCCAACCGCTGGGGATGGAGGATGGGGTGAAAGCGAGAGGGAGGTGGGAAGGAGGGTCCGTGCACCCACGAGCCCCACAAACTAACCTCACCTACTTACCTCTTGTCCGTCCCTACTGGAATCGCTCCTTCCTAACATCTGCACGTTGTTTCTTGTCCAGTTGTTCCTAGTCGTTCTCTCTTGTTTCCTCCGAGTTCTTGTCTTAGCATTAGATGTTAGTTTCCAAAAGATATGTCGTAAACAGCCTCACCGCCTCTTTTTGGAGTTCCGTGTGAATGACTAGCTCCTGTCGTGTTCTTTTGTCCTGTATTTTTATTGCTGACTTCGTATGACCACCGGATGTTTTGCGACTAGGGCACGTGTTGATGGAGGTTTGCATCTTCTGCTGCATCGCTTTGGTCTTTCTCCACGATCCAAAGCCGTGCGGTCATACCAATTTCACTGAAATTTGTCATGTATATTAAGAAGACGACGAAAGAAGCAGAACAACAAGAACAACCTTGATGAAATGATAGTAACAATCATAACAATAATCACAATAATTATATGATGATGATGATGATGATGATAGATATATGCATGATCCATCATCATCATATCATAAAAATGCTGATCTAATTATGATAGTAAATAATATAATAATAATATAATGATAATAGTAATGAAAATAATATTAATAATGATAATATAATAACAACAATAACAATAGTAATAATGATGATAATAATCATAATATAATAATTAACAATGATAATGATAACAGGCATTTACTTGAACATATTCAGTCCCCCTCAAGTATTATTAGGCCAATACTTACCTCACGCAGAGGAAATATTGGGAATTGGTGAGGTATCTGGGGGTGTGGGTATCGAAAGAGAGAAAAACAAATCACGTTTCAATAAGCGTTTCATATCAAAATATCATATACAAACAGTATGGTCTATGCAAACGGCAACCACTTGAAGGTTGTAGTGGTCATCAATTGAAGGATAGAACTGACGTGATTTTCGGTGCAGAACGAAAATTTGCCGCTACCCCCTTCCCCACCCCAATTATGACTTATGGATAAATGACATGGAAACACTAGATTTAGGACATCATGATTTTAGCGACTGTAACAATTCTTATTTTTGAAGAAAATATTGATTGTTCCAAACAAAAGATCGTTGGAAAGAAAGATTATAAAGACAGCTGCCAAGCACCAACGTTTAATTTATTGACTCACAGTCACACTGTCACGGTCAGTTGTAGCAGGGGTCATCTCAAAAGAAAAAAGACCATAGTGAGGAGATCGTGGGTAATTACTGTGATGGAATGCCGTGTATTCAAATGGAAAGGAACACGCCGGGGGCTGAAAACAAAACAGCAGGGTGAATGAAAGCGTATTTCGTAGTGTTGATTAAAGAGGCCGTAAGACATGCCCTCGGTTTCTGCGCTGGTATTTGATTGGACTTTTATCTAAAGTTAACAATAACGTGGTGGTGGTGACGGTGGTGGTGGCGGTGGTGGTGGTGGTGGTGGTGATGCTGGTGGTGATGCTGGTGGTGGAGGTGGTACTGTTGCTGCTGCTGTTGCAGCTGGTAGTAGTAGTAGTAGTAGTAGTAGTAGTAGTGGTAGTGGTAGCGGCAGCAGCAGCAGCAGCAGCAGCAGCAGCAGCAGTAGTAGTAGTAGCAATACGCCCGGATTGGTGCAGACCACAGCTCCAGGCTCGGCTGCATCGGCCGCTTCGGCATTGGCAAACTCAACGAGAATGGATAGCGACTACTTGAGCTTAGCTCCTTCCACGACCTCTGTATCACGAACACCCTCGTCCCCCCAAAGTCACACCACAGAGTGTCCTGTAGGCACCCCAGATCCCGTCACTGGCTTCAGCTGAACTTCGTGATCACCCGAAGATCCTTGCTCAACCATGTGCTCGTCACCCGCAGCTACCACAGTGCTGACCGCGACACTGACCACTCCCTGGTTGGTAGCAAGGTGCGTCTCCAAGCTAAACGAATCCAACGCTCCAAGCAGAAGGGACGTCCTCGAATCAACACAGCCATGACGTCAGTGCCCGAACTGCGTGAACGCTTCGCTAGAGCCATTGTCAAGACCCTAGAGGGCTGCCTGACAGACAGCGCTTCATCACGGTGGAACCACATCCGTGATGCCAACTACCAATCCGCCTCAGACACCTATGGGAATGAAGACTGGTTTGAAGCAGGAATCGAGGAAATGGAGCCTGCTATAGCTGCTAAGGAAGCCACACTCCCCAATCACAAGAGAGAGCCCTCAAAGAAGACGCTAGCCCCACTCCGTAAAGCTCGCAACAACACCAAGCGGACCGCCCATAAATGCGCCAACGAGTACTGGGTGAACCTGTGCCAGGGCATCCAGATCTTTGCCGACTGCGGCAACATCCACTTCATGTACGAAGGCATGAAAAAAGCGTTCGGCCCCAGCGCCATCAAGAGTGTTCCACGGAAATCTACGTCAGGGAAGGTCGTCACCGACCGTAGCAAACAGATGGAGAGATGGACGGAGCACTACCAGGAGCTGTACTCCAGGGAGAACCCTGTCGCTTACACAGCCATTGAGAACAGCACCTCCCTGCCTGCCATGGAGGAGCTCGACGCCCCATCCACCACTGAGGAGCTCATCAAGGCCATCGACTTTATAGCCTGTGGTAAAGCTCCGGGTATCACGGCATTTCGTCAGAAATCATCAAAGCCGGCAAGCAGAGATCTCTCCTCGGTCACCTCCATGAGCTTCTACTGCAGTGTTGGGAGGAAGGGACCGTACCCCCAGGACATGCGCGATACTAACATCATCACGCTATTCTAGAACAAAAGGGACCACAGCGACTGCAATAACTATCGCGGAATATCCCTCCTCAGCATTGTTGACGAAGCCTTCGCCCGCGTCGTCCTCAACAGCTGCAGCTACTCGCCGAATGAGTGTGCCCAGAGGCACAGTGCGGCTTCAGAGCTGCGAGGTCGACGATCGACATGATATTCTCCCTGAGGCAACTACAAGAGAAATGACGAGAGCAGAGAAGACCCTTGTTAATCGCCTTCATTGAACTGACCAAGGCGTTCGACTTGGTCTGTAGGTCAAGCCTCTTCACCCTACTACACCGGATTGGATGTCCCCCAAGCTCCTGAAGATGATCACGTCCTTCCTTGACAAGATGAATGGCACTGTCCAGTACGACGGTTCATCTTCGGACCCCTTCCCAATCGAGAGTGATGTCAAACAAGGGTGCGTGCTCGCTCCAACGCTCTTCGGCATCTTCTTCTCCCTATTGTTGCGCTACGCTTTCCGACAGTCTGAAGACAGCATCTTCCTCTACATCAGGAGTGACGGAAACATCTCCAGACCAGCACGCCCCCGAGCAAAGACGGTGTTGAAAGTCCTCATCAAGGAGATGCTCTTCGCAGACGACGCCGCCATCACTACCCACACCGAGGAAGCGCTACAACGGCCCATTACCTGCTTTGCGGATGCCTGCACCAAGTTTGGCCTCACTATCAGCTTGAAGGAAACAAACATCATGGGCCAAGACGTCAGCAGTACTCCCCACATCTCCATCGGCGATCACACCCTCGAAGTGGTCAACGATTTCACTGACGTGGGCTCCACCATCACCAGCGACCTCTGTCTGGATACCGAGCTGAACATGTGGGGCAACACCACGCTAACGTTAAACACCAAGATGAAAGTGTGCCAACCCTACGTGCTGAGCACTCGTCTCTACGGAAGCGAAGCATGAACCCTGTACTCTCGACAAGAACGCAGATTGAACGCCTTCCATCTGCGCTTCCTCATAAGATCCTTGGGCATCACGTAGCGGGACCGTATCACCAACAAGAACGTCCTGGCCCAGGCGGGGATGCCTGGCATGTTCGCCATGCTGACACAGAGACACCTGTGCTGGCTTAGCAACGTCACCCGCATGGACGACGGTTGCATTCCAAAGGACATGCTGTGCGGCGAACTGGCTACAGGCTCCAGACCCACAGGATGGCCTGCCCTTCGCTTCAAGGATGTATGCAAGCGCGACCTGAGGGCAGGTATCCTCGACCCAGCAGACCAGGACACAGCGGCTTCAAACCGGGTCAACTCGCGGTCCACCATCAAGGTCAGGATCAAGCAAGCAGAGCACATGAGAGAGGCCTAGTGGGAAGAGCAGAGGCGTGGTGGACGGCAAAGAACTGCGTCGGCACCAACAGACACTCATGACCAAGACTTCACCTGCAGCAACTGCAACAGAGTCTGCCGCTCAAGGATCGGGCTCTTCAGCCACAGCAGACGCTGCAACTCCACAATTGACTGATCCACGGCGCAACACCATTCTCTCTCGAGGCAGAGGGATGCCATCATGTGGTAGCGCTAGTGCTTGTGGTGTGATAGTAGTAGTAGTAGTAGCTGTAGTAGTAGCAGCAGTAGTAGTGGTAGTAGAAGTAGTAGTAGTAGTAGTAGTGGTGGTGGTGGTGGTGGTGGTGGTGGTGGTGGTGATAGTAGAAGTAGTAGTACTACTACTACTAGAAGTACTAGCAGCAGCAGCACCTGCAGCAGCAACAGAAGTAGTAGTAGTAGTAGTAGTAGTAGTAGTAGTAGTAGTAGTAGTAGTAGTAGTAGATGGTAGTGATGATGGTGGCATTGGTCGTGGTGATGATGGTGTTTATCATCATTTTCTTTTTCTTCATGTTCTTGTACCTCTTGCTCTTTTGTTCTTGTTCGTCTTCTTCTTCTTCTTCTTCTACTTCTTCTTCTTCTTCTTCTTCTTCTCCTCCTCCTCCTCCTTCTCCTTCTCCTCCTCCTCCTCCTCCTCCTTCTCCTTTTTCTTTTTCTCCTCCTCCTCCTCCTCCTCCTCCTCCTCCTCCTCCTCTCTCTTCTCCTTCTCCTTCTTCTTCTTCTTCTTCTTCTTCTTCTTCTTCTTCTTCTTCTTCTTCTCTTACATTGATACTACCTTTTTCTTTAAACCTTCGCTCCACGTTTTTGCCTCAGTTCTCAGCGCATTTGATCTTCCGAAATTACGTTCCTCTGACATCTTGACTAAAGAAAAAAAAACGGAAAAAAAGAGACTGGTCGACAGACATTTTTGCAGCCACCTTAATAACTTGTCCACCTGTCTATCTGTCAGTCTATCTATTTGTCGCTGTGTCTGTCCACCTGTCTATCTGTCAGTCTATTTGTCGCTCTATCTGTCCATCGAACTGTCTATGTGTCTTCGCCGTGTCAACGCCTCCCTCCCCCACTCCCCTCACATGCACTCGGCTGGGTTATAAATAACCTCTCTCTCTCTCTTTCTCTGTCTATCTGCTGTCTGTCTGTCTGTCTGTCTGTCTGTCTGTCTGTCTGTCTGTCTCTCTGTCTGTCTGTCTGTCTGTCTGTCTGTCTGTCTCTGTCTCCCTCTTTCTCTCTGTTTAACACACACACACACACACACACACACACACACACACACACACACACACACACACACACACACACACACACGTGTGTGTGTGTGTGTTGTGTGTGTGTGTGTGTGTGTGTGTGTGTGTGTGAGAGAGAGAGAAGAGAGAGTGCTCTTTATTCTGTGGCTCACCCTTTGCCTGGCTAGCTGGCTAGCTGGCTGTCCATCTGTCTTTGTCTGTCTGTCTGTCTCTCTTCTCTCCTCTTCTCTCTTCTCTCTCTTTCTCTCTCTCTTCTTTCTCTCTCTCTCTCTCTCTCTCTCTCTCTCTCTTCTCCTCCCCCTCCCCTCCCTCTCTCTCTCGCCTACTCTTTCTTTCCATCAGCTCTCTCCAATTTCCCGATCCAGTGTGTACATCTACCGAACTGTCAGCATTTCAATCCATCACACATTTTGGTTAATGTTTCTCCCGTGCCGACGTCAAATTAAACGAAAGCCTGTGCCTTGGGAATGGGCATTTAGGCGTGCCAAAAACAGCAATTGCAAAGTCGGTTCTGGAACTTCCTACCTTCTTATCTCCTACCTTCTCTCTCTTCCTCCTTTCCCCCGTCTCTCTCTCTCTCTCTCTCTCTCTCTCTCTCTCCTCTCTCTCTCTCTCTCTCTCTCTCTCGTGCGCGCGCGCGCGTGTGTGTGTGTGTGTTTGTGTGTGTGTGTGTGTGTGTGTGTGTGTGTGTGTGTGTGTGTGTGTGTGTGTGTGTGTGTGTGTGTGTGAGAGAGAGAGAGAGAGAGGGGGGATTTTATTTCATTTTATAGTAAAAGTTGGGTTATATATTCATTTCATGGTAAAAGCTGGCTTATGTATCAAACGACTATCTTTGCTTCTTCGTGAGAGAGATTTTCTTTCATTTTAAAGTAAAAGCTAGCTTATATATCAAAAGGCTGTCTTTGCTTCTTCATGTATTCTCTAGACACAACGGCGAAGTAAAAAGACTGGTGCTGTGTTGTCTTCTTTCTTCTTCTTCTTCTTCTTCTTCTTCTTCTCTTCTTCTTCTTCTTCTTCTCTCCTCCTCCTCCTCCTCCTCCTCCACCATCTTCTTCTTCCTCTTCTTCTTCTTTCTTCTTCTTCTGTGTGTGTGTGTGTATGTGTGTGTGTGTGTGTGTGTGTGTGTGTGTGTGTGTGTGTGTGTGTGTGTGTGTGTGTGTGTGTTTTCCCCTATTCTCTTCCCTTTTTCCCCTTTTTCCTCCAGCTCTTCTTCCTGTTTTTCTTCTTCATCGTTTTGTTCTTCTTTTTGTTGTTGTTCTTTTGTGTACTTCATCTTCTCCGTTTTCGTCCCTATTATTTTTCCTTTCTTTTTCTCTTGTTTCTTCTTCTCCTTTCTTCTTCTTTTCCTTCTTTTTCTTCTCCCTCTTCTCCTCCTCCTCTTCCTCCTCCTCCTTCATTTCCACCTCCTCCTCTCCTCCTCCATCTCCTCCGCCTCCTTCTTCGTTTTCTTCTTCTTCGACATTTTCTTCTTCCTTTTCTTTTTTTTTTCTCTCTCGTATATTCCTTGTACGTGTTCGTCTTCGTTTTCTGCTTCATCTTCTATCTTCTGTTCCTTTTTTCTTCTTGTCCGGCATCTTTTTGTTCTTCTTGTATTAATTTCATAAAATCCCCTTCAATTTGTCTGCTTCTTTCTTCTTCATCTTTTCTTTTTATTTCTTCTTAATACGCTGTTTCTGCATCACACCTCCCCAAAATTACTTTCACTGAGCCCCCTCTCAGTTCTCTAGTATCTGACCATGTTCCTGCTTTCTGGCTTATATGTTTTGTCCTTTTTCATAGTTTTCTTACATAAGAACGTCCAGACTTCACCTGATTTTGCAGTTACTGAAGTTAGTCTCAGACCTGTGAGATGGGTGTCATTAACGGATTCCAAGATGACACGTAACGGCACAACTTCGCTCAGCACCGACCTTCCCGAGCTCCAAGTCCAAAACTCGTCCATATCCATGATTTCTCAATCCAATTCATGTCACACGAATTACTTCCCTTCTCCAGTCTCGCAGCCTCCGTTTAATTTTTTTTCCAGTCTTTGTTCGTATGTTAATGTTGCAAATGTCAAAAGGTACGAGTAGATCTCAGACCAGATTAGGTGGGCGTGTCACGAGTCCCCCTGTGCATGTTATAATGATATCTTTTGCTGTCTAACAGTTTGTTTTCTTGTGTGTGAGTGTGAGTGTGCGTGTGTGAGTGTGCGTGTGTGTGTGTGTGTGTGTGTGTGTGTGTGTGTGTGTGTGTGTGTGTGTGTGTGTGTGCATTCACATCCAACCCAGATAATAAACGAACTACATAGTAAATACAAAATTGCTAATAATTACAGCAATAAAACAGGCTAAAAGAACAATACCCTAGAAATGTGATCGTGACTTGTACTAAAAAATCAACATGATTTTTCTAAATTATTAAAAGAAAGATTTTAAAGATCAACCTGCTTTACACGTTAACGGTAGAACTTACAGAACTAACAAGGAAAAGGCTGAATTATTTGCTGATACTTTAACTTTTATGAGTCAGAATAGGCATTTGTCTCAGGCTAAACAAATTCGAAGAAAGCAGTTTGAAGAAAAATACCAAAACTTTAAGCAGCTCATTGTAGAAAATGATACTTCGTATATAAACATAAACTTAACGATACAAGAACTCTGTTTCTCAATCGCATAAAATCAGGTAAGATTGCCACAGGTACAAATCCTATCTCCTGTAACACAATGAACATTTCCTAGAGAGCCTGTCATCAAAATAGTCGGAGTTCTTTCAAATATGTTGGAATGCTGGAATACTCCCTACAGACTGAAAGAAAGCAAAGCAGCTGTTATCCCAATCATTAAATAAGGAAAACCTGAAACGCATCCGTCTAGTTTCCGACCCATTTCTTTAGCACTTCACATTTGAACATTTGAAAACTATGTGAAAGAATTGTGAAAAACAGAATAAACATTTGCTTAAGAAAAATAGAGTCTTTTAGAAGAAGCAGAGGCGTTACAGACCGCATTGTTTATTCAAAATGATATATGTAAAAAAAAAAAAAAAAGCTTTAACCAAGCGTCACTCGACCCTTGCAACATTTGTTGATGTTCACAGAGCCTATGACTTAGCATGGCACTGTAAAGTATTGAGCAAAGCACATGGAATAGGGATACGACATCGTTTCTTTCAGATTGTAATAGTATTCGTAAAGGATATAACTATCCTAGTCAATCAGCATGGAGGATTATCAAGTTCTAAGACTATTAATATAAGTGTCCCCCAAGGAAGTGTGATCGCTCCAACACTTTTGTCGCGTATGCTTTATGATATTAAACAGGTCAATACAAACGGTGCCCAATTAGCACGGCATGAAGATGACGTTGTCCTCTGGAAAAATTAAATTGTAATGTTTCCAAAAATAAAAAACAAGAGAAAAAAAATCATTCAACAGTTCCAAGAATTAGTTGACAACATTATTCATTACATCAAATCAAATGGGTTTGATTTGTCTGCACATAGAACGGTTTTTGTTGTTTTTACAAAGAAAATTATCGGGTTTCAAGGAAGAAAAGCTCTAAAGGCAAGGGTGAATAATAATTTGAGCGACCAAATTAAGTTTGTTGGTATTGTTTTATACTGTAAGCTTTTTAGAGCTAGAAAAAAATGCATTACTACGAATACTTTCTGGCATACCTTTGATTACCAGTGGGTCTGATCTTGTCGATCTTACTTCAGGGCTAGTTTGTTGAATTATGTCGTATTGTCAAGAACTTCTTTTACAGCTTCAAAGACAGATTTACATAAAGTAACCATTATTGATTTGTTAGCCTTCAAAATAGCATTAGGACTTCCCTGATGGGCTTCAATTGATTGGCATGTAAGAAAACCGGTATGTTACCTTAAATGAACCCAAGTTAATCTGCCTGTAATTTTACATTGAGATCAAGGACCTCTCCAAATTCAGTCATGACTGAACTGGATGGGAGTACCTACGTTTCAAGAGTTTCGTAAGGAAGTGGTGTTTACGTCTCCAGATGATTATGTTTTCCTACAGTTTAAGAACTGCAACTTGTCTCTTGGTGGCATTGTCGTTCTCCCAAATTGTTCACACCCTTCTTGTTTTGCAGAACAGGCTGAAATCATCTACGCTTGCGGAGATCTGAGTTTAAAACGGTAATCCCCAGTTACTGTGATCCTATGCCAAGGACTTTATAGGTAGTAGATTTGGTTCCTACGTACAGTTTTCACAGAAGGCTCTATTGTAGATACTTCCAATGTTAGGGCTTCTTTTGTAATGACAGCGTTCAATATTAAAATGAAATTTCATACTGCAAAAGGATTCTCTATATTTACAGCGAAATTATTTGCTATTTTGAAAGCAATCGATGTTATTCTGGACAAACCTGTTTTACATAGAAAAATTCTTGTATTATCAGATTCAAACCCAGCGCTTACTGT
>CM065716.1:46958126-46965626 GCA_033310375.1 Conus canariensis | reverse complement strand
AAAGCATTTGATTTTAGCGAAGTAGCAAAATCATAGAGATGTATAGGCCTACTCATTATTTTTTGTTTTCTTTCTGTAAGTGGTTGTTGGCACTTCTTAAGAAATTTCATGTAAGGCATTCTTACCCTTGTTTGATTACAATTAATTGAATGATGTTCACACATCCCTTCATTAAGGGCCATGGCCTATTATGATTTTTTTTTCGAATCTCTCTCTCTCTGTCTTTCTGTCTCTCTGTCTCTGTCTCTGTCTCTGTCTCTGTCTCTTGTCTCTCTCTCTCTCTCCTCTCTCTCTCTCTCTCTCTCTCTCTCTCTTCTCAGGCAGTGAAAGCCCCATGTGGTGAACTGGATTGTGATGAAACTGAAATTCCACAGACAGAAGGCATTATAAGGACATAACACACGTTAGACCGTAAGGCAAATCACTTTTCTTGGTAAACCTTCAACAGATATCTATTTCGGTAGGCATACTTCTTCCTTTCTTTCAGTCTTTCTGCTCTTGTCTCTCTTTCCGTGTGTGTTCTTGCAGTCGCCCAACTGCCTGCCTGTCTGTCTGTTTGTCCGCACTCGTCTCAATGCTCAAAGTGATGCCAAACACAATCCAGTCCAAGAGATTGCCCCGTCTCTTTGATCCAATACCATGGGATTGCTCGGGTAGTTAGCGTGCCAAAGAAAGCAAAACATGTAGCCCTCTGTGATGTGTGTGTGTGTGTGTGTGTGTGTGTGTGTGTGTGTGTGTGTGTGTGTGCGCGCGCGCGCGCGCATTACATTATTTTTTTTTTTATTGTATTACTGTATTTTTTATTACATCGTTTAATACTGCATTGTAATGCAAGCCCTTGTTTTGTATTTCAGTGTGTTACATTACATTGCATTGCATTATCTTTGTATTATATGACTGTATTGTTTTCTTCGTTTTGTTTTTTCCTTTTTTTTTCCATTATATTGGATTGCATTCTATGGCATGATATTATATCATATTAGAGTGCACCGCATTGCATTCTACTGCATTTTATTGGGTCGAATTTCGTCTCACTCCATAGTATTACATTGCCCTTTATTGTAAAATACAACATAATTCAATCCAATCCAATCCAATCCAAAGCAATCCAATGCACAACACTTCAGTACAATGCAGTACAACGCAACATTAGTGCAATGAAATAGAACGCTATGCAATACAATGCATTTGAAAATGCAATATCCCAAAATATAATGCAATAAATATAATACAGTGTATGCCAATACACATCATACCATACTATACATTGCAATATACTCTAACACAATACAACGCAAATGATGTTAAAATCTAGTGCAGTAAAACTATACCACATACAATACAATGGGAAAACAAAAGTGCAATACAATAATTATATTTCATGGTATGTAATGCAATGGAATACTATGAAATGCAGTTCACAAAATCCAATGCAAAACCATATGGCACATTCCAATGGAACGCAGCACATTTCAAACACTGCAATGCACTGTACCGAAGTGCAGCGCAGTACAATACACAGTGCAATGCAACACAATAAACACAACAAGCAGATTTCAATGCAAGACATAGGTTGGTGTATTACAATGATCTATGCAAGGTGAGGGTTACGTTTATCAGGTACCCGGACAAGAGTAACTTCTTGTAGACGTTTTAGAGGACCTCTATTAATATGATAATATAACATAATATGATACAAAATAGTAAAATATAATATCATATCACATTATATATGATATAATAAATATAATATAATATAATATAATATAATATAATATAATATAATATAATATAATATAATATAATATAATATGATTTGATATGATATAATATGATATAATATAATATGATATTATACAATAAAATATAATATAATATTATACAATAAAATATAATATATGATACGATATAATATATGGTATAATATGATAGAATATCATTGATATAATACAACACAATACAATGCAATGCATTGCATTGCAATGCAATACGACATACAACACAATCAAATCTCATACATCTACAATGCAATATATGGTAATAACTATGATGTATTGCAGTGGCTGTGTGTGACTGATTACTGACCTGCTCTGCACCAGCTTATTCTGAATGTTTGTGGAGGACCCCTAGGACACAATACTATGAAATAACAATACAGCACATTGCAGAACAACACCGTGCATTGACAGTACATACGGTGTGATGTTTGCAGTGGCTGTGCAAGCTGAAGGTGACGCTCATCAACTACTTGCACTGCACCAACTTCTTCTGGATGTTCGTGGAGGGCCTCTACCTCTTCTCCATGGTCGTCTGGGCCTTCTCCGCCAACAAGGTCCACCACTGGCACTACGTCATCGTTGGCTGGGGTGAGTGGCTGACGTCTTCATCGGTATATTACATTTTGTGATGAAAGAGTGGCTGTTCAGAACGTGCAGGTCAGGTAGCAACAAACGTGGTCCAAAAATCCTCAGCGGGTGGAAAAAAAAACTGCTGTTCCTGGCGTTTAATGCACAAGACAGTCTCTGATGAACATACGGGAGTCTCTGTGTCGTGTGAGACAGTCTCTGATGAACATGCAGGAGGCTCTGTGTTGTATGAGACAGTCTCTAATGAAGACGCAGGAGTCTCTGTGTTGTATAAGACAGTCTCTAATGAACATGCAGGAGTCTCTGTGTTGTATAAGACAGTCTCTAATGAACATGCAGGAGTCTCTGTGTTGTATGAGACAGTCTCTAATGAACATGCAGGAGTCTCTGTGTTGTATGAGACAGTCTGTAATGAACATGCAGGAGTCTCTGTGTTGTATGAGACAGTCTCTAATGAACATGCATGAGTCTCTGTGTTGTATAAGACAGTCTCTAATGAACATGCAGGAGTCTCTGTGTTGTATAAGACAATCTCTAATGAACATGCAGGAGTCTCTGTGTTGTATGAACAGTCTCTAATGAACATGCAGGAGTCTCTGTGTTGTATGAGACAGTCTGTAATGAACATGCAGGAGTCTCTGTGTTGTATGAGACAGTCTCTAATGAACATGCATGAGTCTCTGTGTTGCATGAGACAGTTCCTGATGAACAAGCATGAGTCTCTGTGTTGTATGAACAGTCTGTAATGAACATGCAGGAGTCTCTGTGTTGTATGAGACAGTCTCTAATGAACATGCATGAGTCTCTGTGTTGCATGAGACAGTCCCTGATGAACAAGCATAAGTCTCTGTGTTGTATGAGACTGTCTCTAATGAACATGCCGGAATCTCTGTATTGTATGAGACAGTCTCTAATGAACATGCTGGAGTCTCTGTGTTGTATGAGACAGTCTCTGATGAACATGCTGGAATCTCTGTGTTGTATGAGACAGTCTCCAATGAACATGCAGGAGTCTCCGTGTTGTATGAGACAGTCTCTGATGAACATGCTGGAAGTCTCTGATGAACATGCTGGAGTCTCTGTGTTGCATGAGACAGGCCCTGATGAACATGCATGGGTCTCTGTGTTGTATGAGACAGTCTCCAATGAACATGCTGGAATCTCTGTGTTGTATGAGACAGTCTGTGATGAACATGCATGAGTTTCTGTGTTGTATGAGACAGTCTCCAATGAACATGCTGGAATCTCTGTGTTGTATGAAGGCAGTCTCCAATGAACATGCTGGAGTCTCTGTGTTGCATGAGGCAGTCTCTGATGAACAAGCATGAGTCTCTGTGTTGTATGCAACAGTCTCTGGTGAACATGCAGGAGTCTCTGCGTTGAGTGTGGCTGGTTGTGAACGAAGTCCGAAAAAACGCATGCATCGCTCACTTTCATAACAGCAGCTTGTCTCCTGAACAAATATTTGAACTATCATGTATAACACACATGGGTGAGAACAGATTGTCTGGAAGGAACCATTCCCTTCCCCGAGTGTTATTTTGTCCAGATGTTTATCAAGATCCAAGAAGTATCATTCTTTTACTCTTTTAAAAGTTCAATGAAAACTTATTCTTAGTGATAAAAAGTTGGATTATTCGTCATACAGTTAATCGACTGAATGTAAAACAAGAAAGCCAGTTCGAATATATTTGCGGTTTTAAATGTTAAATTTTAAAGAAAAAGGGAAATAGCTGGTCCCATGCCTTTTTTCAGGTTTTTACCAAATCATTGTTTGCTCTCGGGGATAACAAAATAGCACAATTATCAGCATACCGACATATTCCTGAACAGATGGGTGTAAGATTTAAACGTAAGGATGAACGTCATCCGCATAACAGAAGGTGGGCACGCAAACATTAAAAAAATGATGATATGAAAGATATAATTATCTAAGAATACTGGGGCCTCTCCATATAAAAAGAAAGTTACGATGTAAGTACCGAACAACACATTGCGGGGAAATTGTAGCAGCTGGATGGCGTGATGGAGAGTGCACACCTCCACCAACCTCGAACCATCCCTTTCTCATTGTATCCGGATTGTTTTCCGAATCTACAAGCTTTATAGTTATCAATGTAACTGGCAAGCCTGATATATATATATATATATATATATATATATATATATATATATATATATATATTCTTTTTCTTTTTCTTCAGTGCGATCCACGTATTTTTGTTTCCCGAGAAATGTACAAAAATTAACAACGTCAAAATATTCAAGAAATCGTTTTTAAAATCCTTGACGCATATTTGATCCAAAGTGGTTCAAATTGAATGGATTTGTCCGTGGGCCACATTCTAGTTGAGATGACTGTTAAACAGTTTTGCAGATACCACGGAGCATTGTAACAGGTAGCACGTTAGACCTGTCTGTCTTGCGTTTCCCTTTAAGTTCCCACCCCACCCTATTCCCCGTCCCCTTTCAGTTTCAGCTTCATCAAGGAGGTGTCACCGCGTGCGAAGTAGTCCATATATGCTACACCATATCTGCTAAGTATTGTGCCCTTCTCACAAACTTTTATTATTATTGTTATTATTATATCATTATTATTATTATCATTACTATTATTATCATTTTTAAAAAAATAGTCTTCTTCTTCTCCTTCTTCTTGTTATCATTATTAGTAATACAATATCATTGTCATTATTATTATTATCGTTATTATATTATTATTATTATTATTATTTTTATTATTATCATTATCATTATTATTATTGTTATCATTATTTTGAATAGTCTTCTTCTTCTTCTTGTTATCATTAGTAGTAATACAGTATTATTGTCATCATTATTATCATTATTATTGATGTTGCTTAACAACAACAACAATAATAGTTATAATGATAATAATGATGATAATAGTAACAATAATAATGATAAACAGTAAACAAGCTGGGTATTTTTTGCTCCCATAAGAAAACCTAACACAGAGTAACTTTTATTCAAGACTGGCACAGCCTTTTTAAACTTGAATAAAGTCAGACAAATACATAGACGAACAATCTAATAGTAGGGGAAAAAACAAGCGCAGGCCAACAACTGAACTATCTTCGTAGTAATGACTTGGCAAAGATTTGGACTTAAGGAGGTGTGTGTGTGTGTGGGGGGGGGGGGGGGGGGGGGGGGGGGGGGGGGGGGGGGGGGGGGGGGGGGGGGGGGGGGGGGGGGGGGGGGTTTGAAGATGGAGAAACTGGGAAAATGAAATTAAGAAAATATGTTACAGATATGAAAACTCTTCACTAGCTGCATCAGGGAACCATCGCAATCCCTTTTGACGGCAGATATATTTGTATTGCCTGCTCCGAGGCCTTTCGTCCGCTGGGTCGGACTCATCAGGGAGACACGGCTGGTTGTGTCTGCGCTCCTGGCGTCAAATAGAGACACACCACAGTCCATAATACTGTGGTATTCTCACCACCAAGGGTGCAAAAAAGAATTCAATAGCACCCCCAAAGCAGCCAGCGAAGAGTAGTAAATGAAACCAAACGAAAGTGTGGGGAGGAAAAAAGTTGCTGCAAAACTAAAGACATTATGCAAATAGTATAAAATGTAGGGGACAATCTTTGAGCCTACGCTTGAGAATCCACCCAAAGATGCAAAGGAGATCAAAAGACAAACACACAGACGGACAGAAACAAATACAAATAACCTCAATTTAATCAAAACAAAATCGGAAATGAAATGTGGCAGGGAACAGTAAACGATAAACAGTAAACAAGCTGGGTATTTTTTGCTCCCATAAGAAAACCTAACACAGAGTAACTTTTATTCAAGACTGGCACAGCCTTTCAAACTTGAATAAAGTCAGACAAATACATAGACGAACAATCTAATAGTGGGGGAAAAAACAAGCGCAGGCCAACAACTGAACTATCTTCGTAGTAATGACTTGGCAAAGATTTGGACTTAAGGAGGTGTGTGTGTGTGTGTGTGTGTGGGGGGGGGGGGGGGGGGGGGGGGGGGGGGGGGGGGGGGGGGGGGGGGGGGGGGGATTTGAAGATGGAGAAACTGGGAACATGAAATTAAGAAAATATGTTACAGATATGAAAACTCTTCACTAGCTGCATAAGGGAACCATCGCAATCCCTTTTGAAGGCAGATATATTTGTATTGCCTGCTACGAGGCCTTTCGTCCGCTGGGTCGGACTCATCAGGGAGTTTGTATTTGTTTCTGTCCGTCTGTGTGTTTGTCTTTTGATCTCCTTTGCATCTTTGGGTGGATTCTCAAGCGTAGGCTCAAAGATTGTCCCCTACATTTTATACTAGTTGCATAATGTCTTTAGTTTTTGCAGCAACTTTTTTTCCTCCCCACACTTTCGTTTGGTTTCATTTACTACTCTTCGCTGGCTGCTTTGGGGGTGCTATTGAATTCTTTTTTGCACCCTTGGTGGTGAGAACACCACAGTATTATGGACTGTGGTGTGTCTCTATTTGACGCCAGGAGCGCAGACACAACCAGCCGTGTCTCCCTGATGAGTCCGACCCAGCGGACGAAAGGCCTCGTAGCAGGCAATACAAATATATCTGCCTTCAAAAGGGATTGCTATGGTTCCCTTATGCAGCTAGTGAAGAGTTTTCATATCTGTAACATATTTTCTTAATTTCATTTTCCCAGTTTCTCCATCTTCAAAATCCTCCCCCCCCCCCCCCCCCCCCCCCCCCCCCCCCCCCCCCACACCACACACACACCTCCTTAAGTCCAAATCTTTGCCAAGTCATTACTACGAAGATAGTTCAGTTGTTGGCCTGCGCTTGTTTTTTCCCCCACTATTAGATTGTTCGTCTATGTATTTGTCTGACTTTATTCAAGTTTAAAAAGGCTGTGCCGATCTTGTATAAAAGTTACTCTGTGTTAGGTTTTCTTATGGGAGCAAAAAATACCCAGCTTGTTTATCGTTTACTGTTCCCTGCCTCATTTCATTTCTAATAATAATGATGATGATGATGATGATAAACATAGTAGTAGTAGTAGTCGTGTCCTTGTCCTTGTCGTTGTTGACATTTCTTAGGTGAAGGGCAATGTCCTCCGTTCACCCCGGGACTTAACCATGGCTGTTGAAAGACGAAAACGCTGGCAACGTCCCCA
>CM065716.1:46950626-46953126 GCA_033310375.1 Conus canariensis | reverse complement strand
ATTTTCCTTCTTTTTTTTCAAAGAATCTTCAAGCATTGCATTTCCATTTCGTCTTTCTCGGTGTCCCAATTTTTACAAGAGGATTGAATAATCGGTTTAAAACTGATTTGCTTCTTTGACGCATACTGCTCGTTAATTTGATTGTTATATTTGCTTACGTGCTTTTATTGAGATTAACCCTTCTGTCTTCCCCATAGCGGCTGGGGGAGGAGGGTTTCAGGTGAGGGTATCTGCCTGTGCTCCCACAAAGTAGCTATCGATTTTGGGGACGAACAGGACCAGAATTGTGAAGGCAATGGCAGAAGCAGCTGAGAAGAGTTCCAGCTGGATTTGGTCGAGGAGGAACTGAAGAAAAACTTTATAACGATTGAATTTCCCAACTGTAAAAAGCTTATCAATAGCTAAGTCGTTAAGACTTCTATCACAATGAAGCTGAGCTTTCAAACGCCTGACCATTCTTTGAGTGAAGATTCGAATCCAGAGAGCTGCCAAGAAAAGGCGATAGCAGAGGGTATGAAGAAGTCGTGAGTTGGATGCGCCCCGCCCCCTTAAAATGTAAAAGAACAGGCAGGGCAAAAACAGTGCATGACGGGGGCTTCTTCCCTGTCCAGTGTTCATCATTTATTTTCTCCACTTAGCTCCTTTCAATGGTTTCCGTGTGCTTAAAACAACAGGAAGACGATCAATGAGGAAGGAGTGTCTGTTTTTTTTAAAATCTGCTGTAAATACTGGTGCTACCAGTACAATCATATCTTTACCCTCCCACTGGGTGTGCTGGAGACGTGGTTGCATGGGTGCTGTGAGGTATTCAGACTTGGTATTTCTAGCATTATCCGGGCAGGCCTACCTACTGGTGTGTGTTGGAGACGTGGGTGCCAGGGTGTTGAGAGGTATTCAGTCGGAATTACTGACATTATTCGGGTAGTCCTACCGGGTGGTTTGGAGATGTGATTAACAATGTGCTGCGAGGTATTCAGTCTCAGTATTTCTGGCATTATTCGGGTGGTTGGGGTTGAGTGTCGGTGCCTTGTCGATCCTGAAATTGCATGGTGTTTAGGTCTCCAAGTAATGCGGCCGAGTCTCCAAATTCCCAAACAGTTTCCTTCTTGAAAGACACCAAGCACTTTTTACCGTATAAAATCGTGGACGCATTCATGACTAGAATTTATTTCTGCTTTCCAATGCATACCTGTAAGTTCACATGCGTTGCTGAGTCATTTTTGCCCGAAATTCACGCTAGACGCTCTGTTTAAACGTTGGTTTTAACACCACCACGTCGGGTGAGTGACAGGGAGCAGAGCATGGGGAAGGAAAATTGCAGACATAAAGCTAGAGAATTAAATCTGCAGAGAGAGAAGAGAGAGAGAGAAGAGAGAGAGAGAGAAGAGGAGAGAGAGAGAGAGAGGAGAGGAGGAGAGAGAGAGATCCAAAATGTAATAACTTTAACTTCAGTAACAACAACAAAGACTGCTGGCGTCTCTGCTTACAGCGCAGATCATTTCTTGTAAATGGAAAACAACAAAAAAGAAAATACGATGTTCAGCGTCTCATATTCGTAGTTTGTTCTCTTTATATGCAAGTGTTATTTGTCTTTCAATTTATGCCATGGAAGTCAAAAGAAAAATACTATGTTGTAATAGACGATAATTGAAACGAGATATGGTGGTGGGAGAGGAGGAGGAGGGAGTGTGACAAGATGGGGAGGGGGGGGGGGGTTGTATTTGTTGTAGAATGGAACTGTTCTGTTTTTGTTTTTGTTGTTTTGCTTTGTTTTGTTTTGTTTTGTTTGTTGCCATATTCCATCTTTTACTTTGTCATTCTGTTTTTAATGAATTCTCTCCTCTCTCCTCTCTCTCTCTCTCTCTCTCTCTCTCTCTTTTTCTCTCTCTCTCTCTCTCTCTCTCTCTCTCTCTCTCTCTCTCTCTGTATGTGTGTGTGTGTGTATGTATGTGTGTGTGGTGTGTGTGTGTGTGTGTGTGTGTGTGTGTGTGTGTGTGTGTGTGTGTGTGTGTGGACCCTTTCTTTCCATTCTATCCCCCTCTCTCTCCTTCTCTGTCTCTTTTTCATTACTCCCTCAGTTTCCGTGTACGATTTCTCTCTCTCTCTCTCTCTCTCTCTCTCTCTCTCTCTCTCTCTCTCTCTCTCTCTGTGTGTGTGTGTGTGTGTGTGTGTGTGTGTGTGTGTGTGTGTGTGTGTGTGTGTGTGTGTGATATTGTCTGATTAATTCTTTCCCCTCTGTCCTTTTTTTTTCTTCTTCCAAAACGTGGGGAATTCAATACTAGTACGACACTTGTTACTGTTTCTACGTGAACTTAATTTCTCCGTTTACCAGAAAGTTTTCAGGAAAGTTTTGAAGTTATCCTCCTCCTTTTCACCCCTTTCCGCCCCAACCTCTCCCACGCCCGGCTGTGTGTGTGTGTGTGTGTGTGTGTGTGTGTGTGTGTGTGTGTGTGTGTGTGTGTGAGTGCGTGCGTGCGTGCGTGCGTGTATGCATGCGTAC
>CM065716.1:46939106-46950526 GCA_033310375.1 Conus canariensis | reverse complement strand
TCTCTCTCTCTCTCTCTCTTCTCTCTCTTCTCTCTCTCTCTCTCTCTCTCTCTCTCTCTCTCTCTCTCTCTCTCTCTGTATGTGTGTGTGTGTGTATGTATGTGTGTGTGTGTGTGTGTGTGTGTGTGTGTGTGTGTGTGTGTGTGTGTGTGTGTGTGTGTGTGTGTGGACCCTTTCTTTCCATTCTATCCCCCTCTCTCTCCTTCTCTGTCTCTTTTTCATTACTCCCTCAGTTTCCGTGTACGATTTCTCTCTCTCTCTCTCTCTCTCTCTCTCTCTCCCCTCTCTCTCTCTCTCTCTCTCTGTGTGTGTGTGTGTGTGTGTGTGTGGTGTGTGTGTGTGTGTGTGTGTGTGTGTGTGTGTGTGTGATATTGTCTGATTAATTCTTTCCCCTCTGTCCTTTTTTTTTCTTCTTCCAAAACGTGGGGAATTCAATACTAGTACGACACTTGTTACTGTTTCTACGTGAACTTAATTTCTCCGTTTACCAGAAAGTTTTCAGGAAAGTTTTGAAGTTATCCTCCTCCTTTTCACCCCTTTCCGCCCCAACCTCTCCCACGCCCGGCTGTGTGTGTGTGTGTGTGTGTGTGTGTGTGTGTGTGTGTGTGTGTGTGTGTGTGTGAGTGCGTGCGTGCGTGCGTGCGTGTATGCATGCGTACGTGTGTATGTAAGTGTGTTTATATGTGGGTGTTTGTGTGCGTGTGTTTGAGCGTGTATGAGCGTGTCTGTGTGTGTATACGTGCGTGCGTGAGTGTGTCTACGTGTAAGGTGTTTCCGGTGGTCTGAAAAAACTCCTTTCAAGTTCTCTTCGTTAGATTATTTAGTTTTGCGGTTTTACGGGATTTTATACATTTTAGAGGCTACGTTTTTGTTCAACAGGCAATATGACGTTTTTGTCGATCTTGTCGTTAGAGCTTATTCACAGAGATTCACGGTGTCAACAGATGAATGTATTTTTCTAACAGGCATCGATGTTGCAGTTGGCACTTACCTATGCCATTACTTACTACTTTTGTTTACGATCTTTATCATAACTACGGCCTTCCAGCAGAACATAAGCTTCGAAGATATTGACCTTGATCTCGAAGAGTATGTGACTGGTGCCTGGAGCGACCCTAACAAGGCCTCTGGAAGTGAGAAAGGGTACTGAAAGAAAAGGCAAAGAAAAGGAAAAGAGCACAACGTCAAATAGAAATGACATCAACAGTGACACAGCTAGTGATCTTGTGTTCCAGTGCTGGCTGCTTCGTCCAGAATGGCTTTTAGCACGTGTTTAAAGCCTTCTCTGGTGAACATCCCCAAAGAAGTAACAGCTTCGTATGGCCGCAATAATCATGCTGAATTAGCCTATCTACATATGTTTTTGAAATACGTTCTCGTCTTCGACATAACAAATCTATTAACTATGTTCAACAATTTGATAGCACTGTGCTCCCAGAAACTAAAACAGATGATCATGACATTTGGTTTGAGTACGACTGTTTTAGAAACTTGGGATGTACCATTAAACTGTTTAATGGGACTTCTCTTTCAAACCGTCGTTCTGGAGGTATTGGCATTGCTATACAATGTATCATTTGAAATAGTGTGGAGTGTTTGCGTTCTTTAGGTGGCTGTGTTTCTCTGGTTTTACCATAGACATTGGTTACGGGATATGACAAAGATTGGTTGGTTGGCGGTGTGTAGATTTCTCCAGAGGGCTCTCATTTTAACAACGTTGAATTATTTGATGAAACTGAAACTGAATTATCAACCGTAGGAGATAAATACCTGGATTGTTATGTGCTACTTATAGGTGATATAATCAAGTATACAAAATATTACATGATATCATTTACATCAGTCTGTGTTCTGTGACACAATTAAAGATGTGTGTGAAGAGTCCATATGTATTTACAGAAGAGAATATCAATACAGACAGGACGAAACATCCATGATTATTTCAAAAGGTACTTGAACTAAGTCCACCAAATTACATGGACAAACGAATTTCAGGACAAAACATCACGCGTTTCGACCTCTTAGGTCTTCTTTGTGGGGCAGAGCTTTATTCATAATTTTTCAAATATATTATTATTTTTGTTATTATTATCACTATCATCTTTATTGATAACGTTGTTGTTGTTCTTCTTCTTCTCTTCTTCATCTTCTTCTTCTTCCTTCTTCTCTTCTTCTTCTCTCTTCTTCTTTCTTCTTCTTCTTCTTCTTGTCGTTACTGTTCCTGTTACTATTGTTGTTCTTATTGTCACCAACGTCGTCGCTTTGCTGTGCTGTTGTTGGTCTTGTTGATAATGTTGTTGTTAGCTTTGGTTTTCTTGTCGAATATCGTATTTGTGTTGCCTGTAGAAGCCCTTGGTGTCGAAACGCGTCAAGTTTGAACTGTCATTTGTTTGTCAGATTCGTTTAGTGTTCTAGTCGTCGCGCTTCTTCTTCTTCTTCTTCTTCTTCTTCTTCTTCTTCTTCTTCTTCTTCTTCTCCTCCTCCTCCTCCTCCTCCTCCTCCTCTTCTTCTTCTTCTTCTTCTCTCCTCCTCCTTCTTCTTCTTCTCCTCCTCCTCCTCCTTCCCCTCCTCCTCCTCTTCCTCCTCCTCCTTCTTCTCTCCTCCTTTCCCTCTCCTCCTTCTCTCCTCCTCCTGCTCCTTTTCTTCTTCTTTTCTCTCCTTTTCTTCTTCTTCTTCTTCTTCTTCTTCTTCTTCTTCTTCTTCTTCTTCTCCTCTTCTTCTCCTCCTCCTCCTCCTCCTCCTCGTCCTCGTCCTCCTCCTCCTTCTCTTCTTCTTCTTCTTCTTCTTCTTCTTCTTCTTCTTCTTCTTCTCCTTCTTCACCTCCTCCTCCTCCTCCTTCATCTTCTTCTCCTCCTCCTCCTCCTCCTCCTCCTTCTTCTTCTTCCTCTTCCTGAACTTTGAGGAGAGCCACTGGGACGTCGAACTGAAGGAGTGTACACTTGTTTTTCCAGCTCCGTCGATTCGGTGCTAAAGCGTGGGTCTCTGCGAATGTATCCCTGTTCATTCTGCCATGTTGTCAGCCTATCGCTATTTATATCTATCTTCCCCTTCGTCTCCCCCCCCCCCCCCAAACAATTCCCTGGGACTTGTTTTAGCAATGCCATAGGATCTTGTTATATGGCTACATCAAAATGAAAAACAAACTGACGGTCAGCGGAACTAAAACAGCTTCCTACAATACAGAAATGGTCATTACTGGAATTTAGATTTTACATTTTAGAAAGGTACAGGAGATGCACAACCTCAAGCTTGATGCAACGTTATTTTTTTCTAATTTTAGACTCAAAGGGGTACTGCTACAAATATATATATATATATATATAATATATATATATATATATATATAATATATATATATATATCAATGTGATTAAAATTCCTAAAATGATTTTGAGAGTGCTCAACCCCTTGGGGAGCAACATTTGTTAAAATAAGGTTTTTTAAAAGGCAGTCATCTACAAAATTGTTTCTAGCTTTGCGCTGTCATCAGGATGATTTTGGTTTGCCCACCGCCGGTGTTATATAGCGTGTGGGCTCCCGTTTGCGGTTGCTTGCACGTGTGGATTGGCTGCATGTGTTTTCTGGGGTTTTCAGGTTTTTGTTTTGGGTGTATTCACTAACAACGATTTCCATTTATGCCTGCAGTTGTTTACTATTTCTGTTTTGGTGTTTAGAGTTGCTAAGTGTGGTTTGCATAGTATTAACCATTTTTCAGTTAAACATAGGTTGCACCTTTTTGAAATATTGCTGTATGATGATGCTCTTTTTATGATTTTCCAGGATATATTGTAGCAAACAAAAAGGTAGTAAACTACTTAGACATAACACTTGATCTCAACAACCACATATATAAACCATACAAGAAGCCCAATGACACACCCATCTATGTAAACACCAAAAGCAACCACCCACCATCTGTATTAAAAGCCATACCCAATGGTATAAACAAGAGACTATCAAACCTGTCATGCAATGAAAGGGTATTCAACAATGCAGCAGTAGAATACCAAGAAGCACTGCAAAAAAGTGGGTACAACTACAAACTACAATACAACCCAGACAACAACACAAATAGAAATAAGAAAAACAGGAAAAGAAAAATCATATGGTACAACCCACCATACGAAGGGAAACTCAAAACAAACATAGGGAAAGAATTCTTTAAAATTTTAACAGCTTCGTTCCCAAAAGAGCACAAACTATATAAAATATTCAACAAAAACACCGTCAAACTATCGTATTCATGTATGCCCAACCTCAACAATTTAATTGACGCATCTAACAAAATGAAAACCAACACAGCAAAGAAGAGTGAAGAAAGGAAATCTGCAATTGCATCAAAAAAGAGCAGTGCCCCCTAAGCAACAAATGCCTTTACAACAACATTGTATACCAAGCCACTGTGACATCAGAAAATGAAAAAGAAACATACTTAGGGATCACTGAAAACCACTTCAAAACCAGATATGCAAACCACAAACAGTCATTTAATAAAGAAAAATACAAAAACCAAACAGAACTGAGTAAATATATCTGGAAACTTAAAGACGCAAAAACAAACTACAATATATCCTGGAAAATCATAATAAGAGCATCATCATACAGCAATATTTCAAAAAGGTGCAACCTATGTTTAACTGAAAAATGGTTAATACTATGCAAACCACACTTAGCAACTCTAAACACCAAAACAGAAATAGTAAACAACTGCAGGCATAAATGGAAATCGTTGTTAGTGAATACACCCAAAACAAAAACCTGAAAACCCCAGAAAACACGTGCAGCCAACCCGCACGTGCAAGCAACCGCAAACGGGAGCCCACACGCTATATAACACCGGCGGTGGGCAAACCAAAATCATCCTGACGACAGCGCAAAGCTAGAAACAATTTTGTAGATGATTGCCTTTTAAAAAATTTGACAAATATATTAATATATATATATATATATATATATATATATATATATATACATATATATCAGTAACATTTACATTACATTTAGATTCATATGTGGCTTTCCAGACAAACATCATTCTTTTTCAGGACCATCGCTTTGCATTAGAAGATCATTCTTTGCCAGCATTGTGGAAGAAATATGTCTGATGTGATGCCTAAGTTGTCAGAGTCCAGGGATCCACGCTGTACTTTCAAATACTGTTAAGTCTTAGGTGCGTTTTGCGCCAAAGATGCTCCGCAGACTTCCTGTACGTACATGAATAATGCGTTTACGAAATCAAAGATTGTTGATTATGTTGAAGTCAGAATAATGAGATATTTTGGAAAAAATTTTCCCTTCATATTCATCCTGAGCTTATTCGAGATAAGACAGCTGAACGTAAGTCAACATTGTTACTTTTCCTATGAATTCATAGTACATCGAACAGAACGGCGAACGCTATGAAGCTGAGAGAACTGTACATAAGTCTTTATTGTTAGTATTCCTATGAACTCGTACAGCAGCGAGCGGTACAGCGAACGCTGTGTACCTGAGAGGGCTGTACTGTATACATGTCATCCTTGTTAGATTTCCCATGAAGTCACCGAACAGGGAACGGTACCGCAAACGCTGTGTGGCGAAGAGGGCTCTACACAAGTCTTCATTGTTATTTTCATATGAACACAAAGAGCAAGGAACGGTACAGCGAACGCCACGTATGTAGGTAGCCAAGAAGACATAAGAAAGAGTTGGACCATTGTCTCCGAGACAAAGTCGAAAGATTAGACAGGAGCGGACAGGATCAGTACCAGGCCATTCATTAATTCTATAAGAGACCAGCCAGACAAAGGAACGAGGGAAGAAGAGAAGTGGTGTTGGAGTTGGAAGGAGAGGGAGGGGGGGGGGGGGGGGGGGGGGGGGGGGGGAAACACTGCGAACTCTTTGAAGGCGCGGTTTTCCAGACAATGGAGTGGTAAACCTGCATACAATGAGATCATGTTCAAGTCGCGCAGACTTCCCATCTGCCCCTCACCCTCCTATATTATGCGCGTCGTTCTGTCGACCTCAGACAAACAGAAGTACGTTCAGAGTGTACATACCCCCCCTCCCCCCCCCTCCCCGCGCCAACGCCCTGTCTATTCTTTTAATGCATGTGTCATTCTGACAACCTTTGATCAGTTAATGCTATTCGGTTCGTAGTAGATATTCCCTCACGTTTTGATTACTACATATGTCATTTTGTCGGCCTCACGCATTACTCTTTTCTTTCCAAACCAACGTTTGGCTACAGCCTGGCATTCTATCAACTTTCAGACATACAACAATACGTTCAAACAGATAACTTTCTTCCTATTCTTTTACTGCATTGGTCATTCTTTCAGCCTCGGCCACATATGTGTGCATCCAGACTTTCCCCCTGCGTTTTTCTAGGTGTCATTCTGGCATCCTCAGGCGTGAAGACGTGTATTTAAACTATAGTGATCTTCCCTAAATTACAGCATGTTTCAGTACTTTATTCCCACACTCTACTCCATGCATAATAATTCTATCAACCTTAGCGAAACACAGGCGTACTCACAGTGTTACATTTTCGTCTTACGTGGTACCACATGTAACATGTTGTCAGCCTCAGCCAAACAGAATAGTGCCAATCATGAGTCACACTCTTCCGTTCCTAGTTCACGATCTCTTGCTCTGGCCATCAGAAGATAAGCTCCGCCATCTGTTGGTTCAATTAATTAACATCCAGACAGACAGATCATGAAATCGGTCAATTTCCTGTGTAAATCTCAGCTAGTTGTCAAGACCTACCACCATCACCATCACCACCACCACCCTTCGCTCCACCCTCCCCCAACCGTCTCCCAACCTTCCTCACTCCTCACTTTCCTATCCCTGCTCTTCGTGTGGCTCGTCCGTTTAGCACCAAATTTTCAGACCTCTCTCTCTGTCTCTCTCTCTGTCTCTCTGTCTCTCTCTTCTCTCTGTCTCTGTCTCTGTCTCTGTCTCTCTGTCTCTGTCTCTGTCTCTCTCTCTCTCTCTCTCTCTCTCTCTCTCTCTCTCTCTCTCTCTCTCTCTCTCTGCTGCTTTGGATCTTCGTTGTCTGGACCGAACAGGTAGGTAGTGTTAGCGCATGCGTGGTATAAGACATGTTAGACAAGACCATCCCCTCTCCTCCTTGCCCCCACCACCCCTCACACCCACCCTGTCGTTTCCCACCACCCTCAGACGACATCTCAGCTAGCCTGCATAATCAGCAGGTCAGGAAAGGAAATACGAATTCCGAGAAACATCATGTGAAGACACAAGAAGTAATCACCAGAATGAGTTCCAGACCATTTTAGAAAGACCTGAAAAACAAGGTCATTCGAAACTTGTTGATACCCGTTTAATCCATATCTCGCGGGTTTTGATTCGATCGTAAAAATAAATGAATAGATAGATGAATAAATAAGAACAAGACAGGCCGTGAAAAAAACAACCAACTAAACAAAGAAAAAAAACTCTTTACGATGCAAATTTCTACAATCCCTGGGGGAAAGATCTGTAACTTTTCGCTTAATGGGCGTGTATTTGGATCAGTTGATGCAATTTTTTTTCTCAGCTAATCAACTTTCAGATAAACTGAATAAGTCTATGCTGTGCTTTTTCCTCTTCTTCCTGTTTTCTTCGAGCTGGCTTTCTTTTTGGAGAGAAAAAATCATTTTGCTGTTTTCAGTGTCATTCAGATGGTTTAATTTCTGTTGTATTCTCCATATTCATGAGGGTGAAACAGTCTACTTGTTTGAATCTCTCTCTCTCTCTCTCTCTCTCTCTCTCTCTCTCTCCTCTCTTGTTTAAATATCTCCCCCCCTCTCTCTCTCTCTCTCCCGTCTTAATCTTCTCTCTCTTTTTCTGTGCGTGCGTGCGTGCGTGCTGCGTGCGTGCGTGCGGGCATGTGTGTGTGTGTGTGTGTGTGTGTGTGTGTGTGTGTGTGTGTGCGTGTGTGCACGCGCGCGCGTGCTTGCTTGCGTGCGCGCGTATGTGTGTGTGTGTGTGTGTGTGTGTGTGTGTGTGTGTGTGCACGCGCGCGCGTGCTTGCTTGCGTGCGTGCGCGCGCGCGCGCGCGTGTGTGTGTGTGTGTGTGTGTGTGTGTGTTGTGTGTGTGTGTGTGTGTGTGTGTGCACGCGCGCGCGTGCTTGCTTGCGTGCGTGTGTGTGTGTGTGTGTGTGTGTGTGTGTGTGTGTGTGTGTGTGTGTGTAAGAAAAAATTAGCTTTTCCTCCTTTGCCCATGCCCTCCGTCTTCACCCTCGTTACATCCCGTCTCCTCCCCCTCTCCCCCACCCCCACCCCCTTTCTATTGGACCTGCTTTAAATCCCTACAGCGCTCCCCTGTGCCATATTGGGGCATTCAAAATGCGACTTACGCGACTGTCTGGCACCAAAGTGATTCTCTCTTGATTTGCTGGGTATGCTTCAAAGTCCCCCAGGCCAAATTTGGATAGCAGATGAAAACTATGAAATTGTGTAGGGAGCAAAGAAGATGGACAGGCAGACTGACAGACAGACAGACAGACAATGTACGGGCTTTTTTTTTTTTTTATTTTCGTAGTATTTCAGGCGAATGATAACCAGAACGATGCCCCGCAAAAATCGTGTTAAGTGGACAATTTTCTCTTGTAAGCCAAAAGATTTGTTTGACTATTCAGTTGGATGGACAGAGCGGTTAGTAGAGTGGCGCAGGTTGTTTACTTTTTTGTTTGTTTGTTCTTGTTCACTTTTATCGCTTTCGTTTTTTATTTTGTATCCCCACCCCCACCCCCCACCCCCCACCCCCTCCTTTTTTCCCTCTTCTTTCTCGTTTCTTCCTTTTTCTCTTTACCTCGGTTCAGAAGGTTATACTTTCATCCGTGGCCGTTAGGGTTTTTTGTTTGTTTTTTTTTTTTTTGGGGGGGGGGGGGAGGGGAGTGGTGGTTGTTGTGGTTGTGGTTGTTGTTGTTGCCGTTGTTGTTGTTGTTGTTGTTGTTGTCGTTGTTTGTTTGTGTGTTTGTCTATTAGCAAGATTACGCCAAAACCGCTGTATCGGTTTCAAGGAACTTCGTTATAAGCTGAAATATGTCCTAAGGATGGATCCATTATATTTGGGGCTGGATGTATGGTGTGGGGCGTGCATCCCGATCAGAGACAAGATGGGAGTTTTGTTGTCCTACCTGCTCACAGGCTAGGCAGAATTTTTTTATCCACCTGCCTCTTGTCAAAACCACAGCCGATCAATCGACCGTACTTATTAGTTTTATAAATCACTGAATGACGAAGAAGAATATGTGCATGTATGCATGCATGCACGCTGCGTTCTTGTATGTGTATGTATTTGTATTCACTCGTGAGCGTCATGTGCGATG
This sequence comes from Conus canariensis, assembly GCA_033310375.1. Classification (NCBI taxonomy): domain Eukaryota; kingdom Metazoa; phylum Mollusca; class Gastropoda; order Neogastropoda; family Conidae; genus Conus; species Conus canariensis. Next base: position 46,941,206 of record CM065716.1, on the reverse strand, counting down.
GGCAGTGTCTGCGTGTGAAATATTCATGAAAATGTCTATGTTTGTATCATTATTCAGTGTCTACAACATTAATGGTATTTCATAATACCATTGCGCAGCGAATAGAAATTTCTGTAAGTGCTTCTTATTGAAATTACAAGTTGAAATCGTATTAGAAGTGAAATCATGCTAGAAGAAAAAAATTCACATCGCCCACGAAATAAAATCACATTAAAAGTATAATCACTTACAACGGAAATGTCCCATGACTCGAACATCAGGCCTTTTCTTCTGCTATTTCTGCTACTACTACTACTACTGCTACTGTACTACTACTACTACTCTCGCTACTGCTGCTGCTGCTATTGCTGCTGCTGCTGCTGCTGCTGCTGCTGCTGCCATAGTATTAGAGACTAATACTATGCTGCTGCTGTGCTATGCTGCTGCCACTACTACTATTAGTAGTAGTATTATTACCTCTGCTGCTACTGCTGCTGTTGTTGCTGTTAATGCTGTCCCTATTTTGTTACAGTATTTCCTGTGGTGATTACGGTTGCCTGGGCTACAGTGAAAGCTCTGTACGACGACAAGTTGTGAGTTGTCTTCCATATTGTTTATCGCCTGTAACTCACGTGCGGAAACAATGTCTCACTGGATCTCTCTCTCTCTCTCTCTCTCTCTCTCTCTCTCTCTCTCCTCTCTCTCTCTGGACTATAAGCAGCATGAGTTCAACCCTCTGCTGTCTGCGTCTCTCCCTCTCTCTCTGGCTTGTATACTCGCTCTGGTGTGTGTGTGTGTGTGTGTGTGTGTGTGTGTGTGTGTGTGTGTGTGTGTGTGTGTGTGTGTGTGATTTTCTCAGCAGATGCATGAGGTAAGAAGTCAAAACTTGGCAAGTTGATTCATCTAACTTGGGGTTTCGTACAGCCTCGAACCAAATCATTGTCAAACTTTAAGAACAGCAGCATTACTGAGATTTACCAATTCAAAAGTTAAATTGCTTTCCCGGACTTTGTTTGAAATTCCTAAGCTCTGATATGGGGTCGTGCGTCCATTCTGACAGAGAACAAGCGATAGACGTCGAGGCAGAGAGTAAACAAAGTTTCTGAAAACACCAAACGTGCATCTCATCCCACGCCACTGTGAGATCATTCTGTAAGTCCCGCCAGGGTAGCAGTGAGATGCACACAGCTTTTTACGTTGTTTTCATAACTGCCCAGACAAGTTGAACTCGGCTTAGCTGGGGTGATTGTACTGGCCACGGCAGATTCGGTATGGACTGCTGTCACAGCCGCTGTTCTGTTCCATGGGACTTCAGAATGGAGGCGGTGTATCCTTGGAGGAGGCGCGCCTCATAGGATGTACTAGCTGAAGAGGCAGGCGGGAGATCGTCTTGCAGTATCTGAATATGCTTCTTGGAGTTCTTTGTTCCTAACACGAAGCCAGGATCACCCACATCGAAGTATTGCACGTAGCCGTTGACCATGAGTTTCAGACTACATGCATGCTGGAGGATTGCACAATTCCGAGACAGCTCTTGCCACACAGTTACTCTGCCTCAGATCAATGTAAAAATTTATCACTGAACAAGATATATATCCAGAGATCGTTCACAGTCCAGTGCAGTCTTGCCTGTCAACAGTTTCTCCCGAGCTTTTGGTTTACTTATTGAACCACAGCCTATTTTTTCACAGTTCTTGTTTTTTTCAATCCGCCTTGAATTTCGTTTGAAAAACTTACCATGAATAATTTAAATTACATACAGTATTAAAACCATCACCTTTGGTGTATAGGTAGAATTTGTATGCGATCTGCAAGGTCGAACCTGAAAAGTGTCGGCAGGCGTTACAACTTTAGATCTATTACCATAGCCTCAGGTTTAAAACAAAAAAAAACAACAACACAAGTTTGTCAGATCAATCCATAAAAGTTATAAACAATTCTCTCCTCTTTGCATCTGCTGAAAGTTAACTTTAGCCTAATCCCAAACCTGACCTAATCCTAACCTTATCTAATCCTATCGCTAACGCCCAACCCTCCAGTTTTTCCCTCCTCTCGGTAGGTATTTGTGAGAGTGACCTCCCCTGATCATAACATTTGAGTTACTGACAAATTTGAGTTTAC
>CM065716.1:46932073-46939006 GCA_033310375.1 Conus canariensis | reverse complement strand
TAGAGTGGCGCAGGTTGGTTTACTTTTTTGTTTGTTTGTTCTTGTTCACTTTTATCGCTTTCGTTTTTTATTTTGTATCCCCACCCCCACCCCCCACCCCCCACCCCCTCCTTTTTTCCCTCTTCTTTCTCGTTTCTTCCTTTTTCTCTTTACCTCGGTTCAGAAGGTTATACTTTCATCCGTGGCCGTTAGGGTTTTTTTTTGTTTGTTTTTTTTTTTTTGGGGGGGGGGAGGGGAGTGGTGGTTGTTGTGGTTGTGGTTGTTGTTGTTGCCGTTGTTGTTGTTGTTGTTGTTGTTGTCGTTGTTTGTTTGTGTGTTTGTCTATTAGCAAGATTACGCCAAAACCGCTGTATCGGTTTCAAGGAAACTTCGTTATAAGCTGAAATATGTCCTAAGGATGGATCCATTATATTTGGGGCTGGATGTATGGTGTGGGGCGTGCATCCCGATCAGAGACAAGATGGGAGTTTTGTTGTCCTACCTGCTCACAGGCTAGGCAGAATTTTTTTTATCCACCTGCCTCTTGTCAAAACCACAGCCGATCAATCGACCGTACTTATTAGTTTTATAAATCACTGAATGACGAAGAAGAATATGTGCATGTATGCATGCATGCACGCTGCGTTCTTGTATGTGTATGTATTTGTATTCACTCGTGAGCGTACATGTGCGATGGGCAGTGTCTGCGTGTGAATATATTCATGAAAATGTCTATGTTTGTATCATTATTCAGTGTCTACAACATTAATGGTATTTCATAATACCATTGCGCAGCGAATAGAAATTTCATGTAAGTGCTTCTTATTGAAATTACAAGTTGAAATCGTATTAGAAGTGAAATCATGCTAGAAGAAAAAAATTGCACATCGCCCACGAAATAAAATCACATTAAAAGTATAATCACTTACAACGGAAATGTCCCATGACTCGAACATCAGGCCTTTTCTTCTGCTATTTCTGCTACTACTACTACTACTGCTACTGCTACTACTACTACTACTGCTGCTGCTGCTGCTGCTGCTGCTGCTATTGCTGCTGCTGCTGCTGCTGCTGCTGCTGCTGCCACTATAGTAGTAGTAGTAGTACCTCTACTACTACTACTGCTGCTGCTGTTGCTACTGCTGCTGCCACTACTACTATTAGTAGTAGTAGTATTACCTCTGCTGCTACTGCTGCTGTTGTTGCTGTTAATGCTGTCCCTATTTTGTTACAGTATTTCCTGTGGTGATCACGGTTGCCTGGGCTACAGTGAAAGCTCTGTACGACGACAAGTTGTGAGTTGTCTTCCATATTGTTTATCGCCCTGTAACTCACGTGCGGAAACAATGTCTCACTGGATCTCTCTCTCTCTCTCTCTCTCTCTCTCCCCTCTCTCTCTCTCTCTCTCTGGACTATAAGCAGCATGAGTTCAACCCTCTGTCTGTCTCTCCCTCTCTCTCTGGCTTGTATACTCGCTCTGTGTGTGTGTGTGTGTGTGTGTGTGTGTGTGTGTGTGTGTGTGTGTGTGTGTGTGTGTGTGTGGTGATTTTCTCAGCAGATGCATGAGGTAAGAAGTCAAAACTTGGCAAGTTGATTCATCTAACTTGGGGTTTCGTACAGCCTCGAACCAAATCATTGTCAAACTTTAAGAACAGCAGCATTACTGAGATTTACCAATTCAAAAGTTAAATTGCTTTCCCGGACTTTGTTTGAAATTCCTAAGCTCTGATATGGGGTCGTGCGTCCATTCTGACAGAGAACAAGCGATAGACGTCGAGGCAGAGAGTAAACAAAGTTTCTGAAAACACCAAACGTGCATCTCATCCCACGCCACTGTGAGATCATTCTGTAAGTCCCGCCAGGGTAGCAGTGAGATGCACACAGCTTTTTACGTTGTTTTCATAACTGCCCAGACAAGCTGAACTCGGCTTAGCTGGGGTGATTGTACTGGCCACGGCAGATTCGGTATGGACTGCTGTCACAGCCGCTGTTCTGTTCCATGGGACTTCAGAATGGAGGCGGTGTATTCTTGGAGGAGGCGCCGCCTCATAGGATGTACTAGCTGAAGAGGCAGGCGGGAGATCGTCTTGCAGTATCTGAATATGCTTCTTGGAGTTCTTTGTTCCTAACACGAAGCCAGGATCACCCACATCGAAGTATTGCACGTAGCCGTTGACCATGAGTTTCAGACTACATGCATGCTGGAGGATTGCACAATTCCGAGACAGCTCTTGCCACACAGTTACTCTGCCTCAGATCAATGTAAAAATTTATCACTGAACAAGATATATATCCAGAGATCGTTCACAGTCCAGTGCAGTCTTGCCTGTCAACAGTTTCTCCCGAGCTTTTGGTTTACTTATTGAACCACAGCCTATTTTTTTCACAGTTTTTGTTTTTTTCAATCCGCCCTTGAATTTCGTTTGAAAAACTTACCATGAATAATTTAAATTACATACAGTATTAAAACCATCACCTTTGGTGTATAGGTAGAATTTGTATGCGATCTGCAAGGTCGAACCTGAAAAGTGTTCGGCAGCGCAGTTACAACTTTAGATCTATTACCATAGCCTCAGGTTTAAAACAAAAAAAAACAACAACACAAGTTTGTCAGATCAATCCATAAAAGTTATAAACAATTCTCTCCTCTTTGCATCTGCTGAAAGTTAACTTTACCCTAATCCAAACCTGACCTAATCCTAACCTTATCTAATCCTATCGCTAACGCCCAACCCTCCAGTTTTTCCCTCCTCTCGGTAGGTATTTGTGAGAGTGACCTCCCCTGATCATAACATTTGAGTTACTGACAAATTTGTAGTTTACCCCCCCCCCCCCCCCCCCCCCCCCCCCCCCCCCACTCACACTTTGGGAAAATTTCAATTCAGAACTTCCGAAACAGCGCCTTTCCAGTATCGAAGGCAATTGCACTGTGTACAGATAGCCATTATACTAAATGACAATATTATCAACTATGATGATCGTCACTGAGGTCCTAATTCGCTTTCCCATGTTCGCAAATTCCAGGAGAAAAATCTCTTACTATAAGACCTAGGACCTGAGTTGTTTCCCTTTACTGCTATCTATTCAGTACTTTCTACCAGCCAAAAAAAAAAAAAAGACAACAAAATACATGCATGAAGTGACTGTGAGTTCAGTGCGCGCGGCCATCATGAGTTTGATACTGACTTGGGGGACGAGTTTGAAGGTGTGATAGAATAGTAGCAAATGCCTCGCCTCGCTTTTGTATTCTAGTTGCCCATCCTTACACACACACACACACACACACACACACACACACACACACACACACACACACGCACGCACACACACACACACACACACACACACACACACACACACACACACACACACACAAGGTGTGTTAGGTGGATAACGTTAAATTGAAGAACGAACGAACACACAACACACAACACACACACACACACACACACACACACACACACACACACACACACACACACACACACACACACACACACACAACCGAAGGACGGGCAGATGGACAGATAAAAGGGACGCACAGAAGCAACAACAACAACAACAAAATCAGACAAGATGACAACGTCGACAATGGTAATGACATTCAAATGCGTGAGATTATATTGGCCTCTCAGAATATTCCCCTTCACCCTCTTCCTCTAGTAGCACCCCTCCCGTCCCCTTTCCTCTCCGTATCCCCCATTCCTTCCTCAACACCCATCTCTCCCAGCGTCCATAACCCCTAATACCCATCCCACCCATCTGCCTGTCCGTCTGTCTGTCCGTCTGTCTGTCTGTCTCTGTCCGTCTGTCTGTCTGTATGTATGTCTGTCTGTCTGTCTGTCTTTCTCTGTTTTTCTGTCTCGGTCTCTCCCTCCATCCCTCCCTGTCTCTGTCCTCCTCTCTCCCAGGGCTGGGTGGAAAAAAAAGCATTTGTATTGCTTACCTCATTACCCTGGTAAAATAAAATTTCGTTCTCTCTCTCTCTCTCTCTCTCTCTCTCTCTCTCTCGTCTCTCTCTCTCTCTGTCTGTCTGTCTCTCTCTCTCTCTCTCTCTCTCTCTCTCTCTCTCAAAGAGTCTAAAAAGCACACGAGAAGAACAGTGAACAGGTGAGAATGAGCGCCTAGCAGGGGCAGTGGTTAGGGCACCGTGTTCGCAGTCAAATGTTGCGAGTTCGAATCACGTTGACGCCTTACATGAAAATTGCGATTTGCTCGTCTTTATGTGTTGTGTAGGGAAAGATATACCTAATTTCCTTGTTCTCCTTGGATGTTTTTCTATGCCCCCACCCCTACCCCCCACCCCTACCCCCACTCTGTCTTATCACCGTAGACATGTGGGGATGTTATACTTAATGTTATTAACTGAGAGAGAAAGACAGACAGACAGACAGACAGATAGACAGTCAGACAGACAGAGACAGAGAGAGACAGAGAGCGTGTGAGGGGATCGAACGAGACAGAATTGGGAAAAGGGACGGGCGGGGGAGAGCAGGGGGCATCAGTGACTGGTGGAGTGGACGGGGTTTGTGAGGAGAGCGGAGCTATCCTGCGCGTTGTTTTCATGAGGAGGAACGAGACAGAGTGAGTATGAGCTGCTTCAGTTAGCGACAAAATCAAAGGTAAGGCGGAGATTTGGAAGTTTCGCCAAAATATACTGAGCCTGAAAAGAAACTGGACGAGAGATGGGCTTAGGGGAGAAAGGGAGTAGGGGAGACATTTGAATTAGATTGTAGCAACTTTCGTAGGAGGAAGAAGAGTATGATGAATAAATAGGTGAAAAAACATTTTCTTCTTATTCTTCTCCGTACACTCAGACAGGAATGCTAAAGGCACTGACGAAGGCTGCTGTACGGCGGAGGCCCTCCAGAGATCCTTAGAGCTTCTCGCTAATTGATGTGTCGGCAGGCCAGGACTCTGCTCTTAGCTTTTGATGTGTGAGACAGTCTTGCAGGAAGTGTTCCACAGTCACTGGGGCTGTGCCGCGCGGGCACCTTGAAGACTCGCCAATGTGTACCATTTTTAAACAAGAAAAAAGAAAAAAAAAAGTCTAGCACAGATTGTCTGGATCAGAAGAGACTCGGACAAGGTGAAGTTGACAGCGATACTGAAGCTGTAGCAGAAAGCCATGAGATTAAAGACTCGGGAGGAGACAGATGGTTTAACAATCGAATAAAAAAAAAAAGGCGAGACATTTCCCAAAAAAAGGCAAGACATCTTTTTTAAAGGGTTGCAGTGAGGATAGCAAATGCATTTATATTCGACGAGGCGCAACACCTGTCTAATAATGACGACGATGATGATTACAGAAGCAAGAACAAGATGAAGAACGGTATATGTGTCAAACGCCTATAACATTACAATCAGCAGCGAATGTCCATCCGCTTAAAAAAACACATACAGACTATGCATCAGTTTGAAAAATGAGGTGATGATGGTAGGAGGATGGAGGCCCCACTGTTCAAAAAAAGGTGGGGGAAGGGGGGGGGGAGAAAATTGGAGCTTGGAGGACAAAAAAACCCAAACAATCAAAGGACAAAAAACAAACAAACAAACAAAGAATTCATAAGGATATAAACACTGGACTCACCAGATCATGTTTTAGATAAAGAAATTTTGTCATTCCAATCATTTTGTGTTGTAAAGTGAATCTATGTACCTAATAAAAACAGTATTTTGCCTAATAGCACAAAAAGATGAAGAATGGTAAGATATGAACAGACAAACAGACAATGTGCTCGCCAAGAAAACGAGACTATCGCTGGTCAGTGAACCCCTCCGAAAGAGAAAAATAAGGCACATGGAAAATCGAATGAGAGAGAGAGAGAGAGAGAGAGAGAGAGAGAGAGAGAGAGAGAGAGAGAGAGAGATGCGAACGCACGCGCGCGCACGCACGCACACACACACACACACACACACACATACACACACACACACACACACACACACACACACACACACACACACAACACACACACACACACACACACACACACAGAGGCAGGTAGACAGACAGAGAAGGAGGAAAGGAGGGAGGCATCAGATGTTCCAGTACTTTTTTTTTTCTTTAAGATTTCCGACGACAGTGATGCCTGACTTAATGACATGGTGGAGATTATACGAGATCCGAGCGCTGAAAGCATTGATCCTCTTCGTGCGCCGGGTCGAGGTGCACGCCTGACACGCCCACTCCCACAGACTGTGACATGTCCGTTCCTCCCTTGACAGTGGAATTATCACTTATACCCCACCTCACACATTACCCAGTCACCCACCAACCCTTGCTCACTCCTCTCCCACCCTTCTCCCTCCTGTCTCTGAAACTCCTTTTCCACTACGCCCCCCACCCCCAGCCCTCTCCATGCACACCCCTCCCTCCCTCCGCTCCACCTCTTTACGCCTGTTTTCTCTTAGAGAGAGAGAGAGAGAGAGAGAGAGAGAGAGAGAGAGAGAGAGAAGACAGACAGACAGACAGACAGACAAATAGACAGACAGACAGACAGATAGACAGGCAGACAAACAGACTGACAGACAGACAGACAGACCGGCAGACAGACAGCAGACAGACAGACAGACGGACAGACAAACAGACAAACAGAGACAGCAACAAAGAAACCGAAATTGGCCAAGGAACATAATGGACACCTTCAAGAATGTATATTTATTCGGGAACAGTGGCGTTTTCACTTTGTTAAGAAAGAAAAGAAAAAAAGTTCACGGAAGTACAGCTTCGGCCTGTTCAGCCGAGAAAATTGCTACGCGAGGAAATGGATGGAACCTTCAATTCTGTTTGAAGTCTATCACACTCCTCCCCTCCCCTTCCCCTCTCTACTCTCCCTCAGCGAGCCCTTTCGTCCTCTCTCATCTCTTATTGCCGCGCCCCATTCTGCCTGATCCTAACCCTCTCTCTCTCTCTCTCTCTCTCTCTCTCTCTCTCTCTCTCTCTCTCTCTCT
>CM065716.1:46922073-46927073 GCA_033310375.1 Conus canariensis | reverse complement strand
ATGTTAGTTTCACAGTGAGATGACTACAGGTGGAAATTGGAACAAGGTTAAGAAAAAGGAATTATTGTGCTGCCAAATGAAAGAGTAAAAAAAATTACAAAACCAACAAAAAAATCTTTCGATTTCTTCGGTTTTCTTTACGCAAGAATAAAAAAAAAATATTCCAGACAATGAAAACGAAGTTCGAACAGACAGTCACTAATTTTCTCAAACTGGGCGCAAGATGGATGTGGAAACGTTTCCATCTTGCATCCCTCTCTCTCTCTCTCTCTCTCTCTCTCTCTCTCTCTCTCTCTCTCTCTCTCTCTCTCTCTCTCTCTCTGAGGAGATAAGTGACTGTCTGCTCGTCCTTCGTTTTCATTGTCCTTATTGTTGTTCATCTTGCCTGAAGAAAACCAAAGAGGGCAAAAATGCGTAGTGTTTGGTTTTCTAATATGGTTATTCTTTCGTTTGACGGTACAATAAATCTTTTCTTTCATCAGTTTAATTAGCTCAGCTGTTTTGTATAACAGTACTTTTCACTTTTGTATAACTGTGTATTTGGGTCAGTTTTATCTCTGAACAGGCTGTGGAATGTCAGCTTGTGAACAGTGTGATTTATGTGGGGTCAGCTGAACGCGCTTAAGATGCTCTAGATCGTCAATTTCGTGTACAAAAGCTAGTGCTGGTAGTGCACGTTACTTTCCTTTAGCGCTGCTTCCTTCTTCTTTTCTTCGTTTTATTCTTGCCCATCTCTTTTTATTCATTCGTTACTTTTTTCTGTTGTTACTTTTTTTTCTTTTCTTCCTTACTCTTCTTACTTTTAACCCTTTCTGTTTTCCTTTCTTTTTTTTTTTTTGTTCTTTCTTTCTGTCTTTTCCTGTGTTCATTCTTAGGTCCATTCCTTTATTCCTTCATTTTTTTTTCTTATCCAGTCTCTCTTTTTTCATTCTTTAATAAGAATCTTTTAGCCTCCACTGAAAAGAAAAAGAAAGCCTAAAGAGATTGCAAGGAAGAAATGGCTGTCAAAATTGATGAATAAGCATTGTGAGAGAGCGGATATTGGTTGTGAGGAGATCTTTATGGCCATGGAATAATGCTGAATAATTCTGCATCAGTATGCAAAAATTGTCCGCTATGAGGGTCGAGAAAATCGAATGGTTATGTCAGTAGTAATCATCTTAGATCGAAAAGAATATCAGGCAAATGTGCGCGCGCGCACGGACGCACGCACGCATGCACGCACGCACGCACGCACGCACGCACACATGTATATATATACATATATATATATATATATATATACATATATATGTATATATATATATATATATGTGTGTGTGTGTGTGTGTGTGTGTGTGTGTGTGTGTGTGTGTGTGTGTGTGTGTGTACATATATACATAAAAAGAGAGACAGACAGACAAACACACAGACACACAGACAGATACAGACACACAGACAGATAAAAACAATGAGAGCACGGGTTAGCTAGCTCCAATCCCATTATCGTTTCCTAGTTCAGCGCGGAAAGTCGCAGTAGGAAGTATATGACAATCAAACGTTATTTCCAAACATTGCAACATTGCTTAATTCTAGCGTTGTTGATCAGAAAATTTTGTGCAGTCTTCATGAAATGGAGTCCAATAATACTGTCTAGGTATGACGCGGATGGGGGTTAGTCCCATGATCTCTTAATCCCCAGACCATGACGTCAGTCACCCAACCCGGACAGCTTCTTTTTCATCACTGTAATGATTCAGGGAATCACGTTCACATGAAATGAGGTCAAGTCGGTTCCAGTACATGATACTTCACATGGTGTTGCTTGGAACACAAAGTCTGATCTTTGCGCCAGCCACTGTGGTACAGCGGTTGGCGTTACGGGTGGTGGGCAGACGTGTGTAGATTTGAGTCCCACTAGAGGCAGTTTTTTTATGGGATTAGCTGACACTGGCCGGCTCCTAAATCTAGTGTTGAGTGTGCAGTGTTCAAATGAGAAAACTGGAAGTGTACACTATATTTTCGTCCACTCAGCTACTAAATCTCTGGGAGTGTTACTCATAATTATTTCCTGACCAAAACTAGAGGTGTCTGTATTTTGCCGGGTGTAGGATATATTGTGAAAGGAACACCCCTTTCAAGCAGTCGCATACTAGAATGAAAAGCCATGGCATCATGTTCATCATCCTGATCACCGGTGATCGTCATAAAAAAACGATTCTGTGGTCGATCGTGCCCTGCTCTCATGGTGTCACCAGTCCTGATATCGCCTCCACGTCTACACCTTTGATGAGGAACTGTCGTTGGACGCACGTGTTGGCGCCCTCCGGATGGAGTACGTTATTTCAGGTTAGGCCCCCGACGATGTAGTTCTTTTTTTTATGACGATGTAGTTCTTGTTGGCCAGTACAGGGCTTAGTAGGGTGTGTCCTGCGAATGTTGAATCAGAACACGCACTACGGACAACCAGCCAAGAGATTCGGTGACGATGCAGTGTCTCCTGTGGTGACAACCAGATATTGATTGCTCCCAGTGGGATGCCAATGCTAGGACTGCGACACGACGAACCTGGGTGTAGCTGTATGGAGTCTGGCCACAGTGAGTGTCATGAAAGCAATGCCACTAAACTGGGCACGAAAGAGGAGACAACTGAAAGTAAAAAAATGAGGACAAAATATGCACAAACAGACAAACAAACGATCTGGTTGTTTTAAAGGTAACAACAACGATGATCATAATAATCGTTACGATTGCTATTATTTTAAGATTGCTCCTAATCGTCACTACTACTACTGCTACTACTCCCTTTGTGGTCGGCTGGGCTGTAAGCAACATCACCTTACCTTATTACTACTAGTACTACTACTACTATCATTATAATTTCTATTATCATCATTATTATTATTATTATTGCTATTATTATTGCTGGCAGTGGTGTTATGATGATGACGATAATTGCAAGGGATGATGACGATGATGATGATAATGATTCCCAAAACCGGTAGTGTCCCGGCAAACACACGAACAATGGTTTTGGTGAAGGGGAGCGGTTTCAATGGTATTTCAATGGTGACTGCTAGTCATTGCCTGTCCCTTCCCCGAGTATCTTAGTGCATGCTGGGTTTTTCTTTTCTCCCATTTGGTAGTTTCGTCACCCACCCAAAATACTGACACGGATTACAAGACGTTTCACGTGCAGTATCTGACTTCCTGCATGCAAAGGAAGGGAGGAAACGGGAAAGCGGGGGGAGGGGGGGGGGGGTGAAGTTCACGAAGTTCAAGCAGATCCCGTTGCGCATTTGGAGCCTGACAATTTCGCTTGAGCAGACAGTTTCACGCCCTTAGTGTCATTGTCTGCTGATGCTGAGTTGCTAGGCGCTGAATTTGATATTGACTCAACATGTTTCTGGCCTCGGATCTGCGCGTAGATGATGATACTGAAGATGGAGAATCTCCTTTGTTCGTTTCCGTTTGTGAATCTGGCCTCTTGCCCTGATCTGCGTGTAGATGATGACCTTGGTGGTGGAACATTTTATTTTCTGGTTCCTCCAATCTTTTCGTTTGTGTATAGGTTTGTCTGTTTGCTAGATAATTCCGAAACGGTTTGTCACATAGGAATCGTCGCCAACTTTCAGCAGTGTTGCGTGTTCAGCCTGTATGTACGAATGGCTGACTTTTTAGATTCGTTGTTTGTAAGCGGATAATTACGGAAGGTGGAAAAAACTAACAAACAAAAACAAACAGACAAGCAAATCCTAATAAGTACACGCATTGTCGTGGAATGGAACGCAGTTTTCATGTTTGCACGGGATGACTTAAACGCGCAAACGTTTACGACCCTTTCTCCAGTATTTTTTTTTTTTGTATTGGGTATTGTATGTCTAGAATCAGAGATGTTACTGGTTTGGGGATTTGATAAACGAGACTCATTGTTATCATCTTTTCTTTCTTTCTTTGGCGACCAGTGCAACGTCTTTTTCCTGGCCACCATCATCTGGGTCCTGGTGACAAAGCTGCGCGCTTCCAACAGTCTGGAGACACAACAGTACAGGTGGGTCATAGTCCAGACTGCTTACTTACCTACCAAAGGAGCCATGGCACCCAGGAACAACTGTTCCATGAGACTGAAGGCTGGATCAAGGGGAGGGGGGGGGAGGCTAAGGGAAATAGGAGGGAGTGGGGGCGGTGACACTACTTAGCCACCTGCCAGAATGACATTACGTTTGACACGGACAGAGAAAATGGGTTGTGTTTGTTTTGTTTTGGTTGTTGTTGTTGCTGCTGCTGTTGTGTTTATGTTGGGCACCAGCAGGACTGGAACTCACGATGTCTGACTGCGAATTCCTTTATCTACCACTGGACTTATCAAGCACATTTCTGCTTCTTGTCTTTTAGCTTTTTGGCTCATAGCCTTGTCACTGGAAATGCTCCTCCTTTTGACGTTGGACGCTCTATCACTACTACGTCTCTCAGCTCCAGGCTGTATGACCCGTCCCCTATCACGATAGATTCGAAGTCCAAAGAGTAGTTATGTGTGGCTCCTATTAGAAAATTATATCACTGTTTGTGTAACATATGAAAGTCTGTATTTACATCTCTATCTGTGTATATGTCTGTCTGTCTGTCTGTCGTCTGTCTGTCTCTTTGTATGTAATGTATGTATGTTTGTATGTATGTATGTATCTATGTGAAGTGGAATCTACATATGTGTGTACATGGGCTGCTCTCTCTCTCTCTCTCTCTCTCTCTCTCTCTCTCTCTCTCTCCACACACACACACACACACACACACACACACACACACACACACACACACACACACACACATACAACGCGCGCACGCACACGCTCCCCCCTCCCTCACCGTCTCTACTCATTTGCTGCCTCTCTCTCTCTCTCACTCACACACACACACACACACACACACACACACACACACACACACACACACACACACACACACACATGCACGCACCATATGCACATTAGTGTCGCGTTTCGACAACATCCCCGAAAACGGAA
>CM065716.1:46914573-46917073 GCA_033310375.1 Conus canariensis | reverse complement strand
ACCCGGATGTAACCTCTTTCTCCCGGTCTACGTGGCCTTCATGGTGATGAGGGCCAGAGAGAAGGCAACAAATCACTTCGCCATGTTGACACCATGCAACCCATCAGGCGGTGTTGCCCAAAAAATGTCCCCCAGGCTTATGGTTCGGGGGTTGGGGGGGGGGGGGGGGGGGGGGAGTAGGCAGTTTTTGCTTCATTGTGGTGACGTGGAATGGAACCCCGGAACCAGCTCCTACACACCACCGACGGCAGGCGGACGAGTATGGACAAGACAGAGGCCACGTGACTTGTCTTCTCCATCAGTCAGTCTTGAAATCCGAGATGCGTGACATGATGGGGATACCTCATTCTTTAAACGTGACCATGAAGAGTATGTTCCAAGATGTTGAAAAGAGAGTTCTGGATTTCAGATAACAGAATGCTGCACTTCATGAAAGGGCAAAAGACTTCAGTGGAAAGAAAAGGGAAAAGAAAATAACGAGCTTTTGAAGAGCAAATTTTAATTCAAATGTGAATTGAAGCAAAAATAGGGAAAGCGATAATCGAGGGCAAGTCAACGAATAAAGAAAAAAAAACAACAAGAAATTATCAACAGACTGGCAGGTGAATAAGAAGAATATTGTCTAGGTGAACGGAAAGATTTAATCACAGGTTAAACAGGATTTTTTTTGTCAAACTATCGAATTTGGCAGAGTATATCAGTAAAATGACAAGCCTAACGTTCCATCATAGAACAATGTTTATTCTATGAGATGCCCACTCTAAATTTCAAAACAAAACCTGAAAGGAATACATGGGGAAGATTTTTCATTTCCAGATCGGAAGGTAAGACAAAAACTATCTGCCACCCTGCAACTGACACAAATTAGCAATGCTCTTTAAGACTTGGGTTCACTAACAACAAAATAAGACTTCCTCGATGTCCATGATCAGCTGAAAGAGAGCAGATAGGGAGGGGACCGGATGGAAGCTCATAATTGTTTACTTGGTGATGTAACAGAAAAGGGGAACAACAATATCATAACCACTTCATTCATCGGTCTAAAGTTGTCACCAATCAGCTGTGTTCTTATGCTCAGGTCAGCATGGACACTGTGGAAAAGAAAGAAATAAAACGTTTGACAGCAGAGTGTTCGCACATTCGGAGCACGCCATGTACAATTAGAAATTGGATGCTTTTTAGTTTTGTATCGTGCAATCTGAGCGGACTGAATTCTAAGATTTCTGATCATAATATCATCTTCTTTTCATATGGATTTGTTGTTATCATTTGCCGTAGAATGTCAGCTTGATTAATTCGCAGGATTTATTTTAAACCGGCTATCAAGTTTCCGAAGAAGGGAGCCGATCTGGAGGTGTAATCGTTGGGTTCTCCCCTTCGTAAAACTATTGCATGTATATTTTTTTTTCAATACTTGCGTGATTTTTTATTGACGGAGTTGTTCGGAATGAGCAAAAGTGTACTGTATTTTTGTTTTAATACTCCACTGTAAAGTTCTTGCAATGATAATGGAGTTAATTTGATTGAACAATGTATGACAGTTTTTGTTGAGTACAAACGATCAAGTTATTCCGAACTGAGATTGTAGAATAATGGAATTAAGTTAGTAAAGCACAGCCTAATTGTCTACTGAATGTAGACAATTATGTTAGTATGAATGGAGATTTGAACTGCCGAATATCAAATGTTTTTTAGAACTCTTTTCCCGGTAATGTTTTCGATGAACAGTGCAGATGTTGGTGTTCATTGTATTAATCAGCACACATAAGTTTCCCATACGACTGACAAATTCTAGTCTACCATCTTATCTTAAATTCTTAATGTTCCCCTTAACTTTTTTTATCGTTCCCCTTAACTAAGTGCTTTTTTTTTTTTTTACACTATTCATATATCAAGGAGGATCTATTAGATTTTCCCGAGTTTCCTTTCTGCTCATATGGAAGTGGTTCACACTAAGCAGACGACCACAGGATCCAGTAGCACGCCTGATGAACTCTTCACAGTACGAAACAGCTGACGCTTGCTTGTCCTACTGACCTCCTCCTTGAAGGAACAATAAAACCAGCAAGAGCACTCACTGAGGAAAGATTTCTTCTCATACCCCCTGTCCGCTTAATTCAGGTCTGTGTTTTAAATCTATGTACTTTAGCTGGGCGGATCTTGATGTTGGCTCCAATTCCTGTCGGGAAAATTGAAGGCATTTAGGCCCAGCTTTTTACGGGTGTGTGATCGTTCTTTCGATTCGGTGCTGACAGGAAAGCAGTGCGGGCCATTCTGGTGCTCTTCCCTCTGTTGGGTCTCACCTACCTGCTGATGTTTTACGGGCCGGCCACGGACACGGAGCTGTACCGCATCTTCAAGTACCTGAACGCCGTGATGCAGACTCTGCAGGTGAGGAGGCTGGAGGAGGAGGAGGAGGAGTTAGGGTTGGTGGTGGTGGTGGTGGTGTTGGACTGGGATGGTGGTGGTGGTGGTGGTGGTGCTGTGTGTGTGTGTGTGT